>JAPDVU010000006.1:104484009-105006509 GCA_026230045.1 Corynorhinus townsendii | reverse complement strand
CATATCCGTATACAAACCGTTAGATAGTCTTAAAGATACATCAGGGTAGGTGGGATACTATAACAACATTTAGCATATTGTTATACTATTCCACCCACCTTAATGAGGATCCTTTAGGTGTTGCGATGCCATAGCCTTTGGAATCCAGGTTGCCACCAACTTTCATGGTGTCGCAAGGCTTCCTTTGCTCGATGTACTCATTCATGGTGGACTCCAGCAAGTAGGCATATTTCCCTTTGGACTTCCGCACTCTCGCCACCCCTTCGGCCGTAGTCCTCACAAACACAGAGGGCTCTGCACTTCGCATGTAGGTCCACATTTTATCGAACACTGCGATTTTAGATCTCTGCAGAGACAGGAAGGTGCCAGAGGGAGTCAAGAGATGGGGCCCTAAAAGTTTGTGACAAAACACCAAGGAAGGCAGTACTTTTCTAAACAATCATAGATGGTACATAGAATAGGGGCAAGTCTTCCTCTTTTAATTCTTAGTCTTTCATAAATCTTTTTTTTTTTTTTGGTCAAATAAAGTCCCTTTATATTTACAAGACCCTCATCTGTCATTTTGTTATGGCACAATTTAGCTATAGACAAAATACTATACGCCCAGGAAGCAATCTGAAATGGTCGCACTCCAAAGAAAGCTGAAAATACACTACACTACCTCTAGGAATAATTCAAACTAAGAGACTGTCAGAAGGCTGTCTTCACTGCTAAAACCCTAAATGGACTATCACTAATGAATGGCGGACCAGGAGTGTGTGTCACATTAATGGGTCAGTCATATAAGTGGTAAAATCCTAATGGAATGCCCGTTTCCTAAGGAAAAAGGAAAACAATACTAGATGTCTCTATTAGATCTTGACAAATGCTTCTAGAATAACACTGATTTTTTTCTAGAAGCATTTCTTTAGGCATTGAAATTTCTTTTAATTACACAAACTTGTTATTTTAAATATTTAAACAACCAAAATACTGTTCATTACAATATATACTAGTAGTGGAAAAAAACAACGTTCTTATGAGCAATGTATATGAAAGACTGAGGCAGCAGTATAATTGAGGAAATATTTATCTTAATATTTATTGGTTGATTCAAAAACAAAGACAGACATCAAAATAATCATTTAATACTTTATTCATAGTAAAAAGGGAAGCTGAGCATAGAGTTGGGAAGTCATAGCTTTTGAATATCTGCTTATTTTTCTATTCACAATTTTCTAAACTGACTTTAATCCCTTTGGAAAGATGACTCTAAATAATCCCTTTTGTTATTCTAAAATAGGAGCTTTGAAATGGAAACTTGAAATTGAAAATTTACTTTTAAGATTCATGAGGTTTTGGGCCTTATTGTTTAAGGAATTTAAAATCATATAACCTTTATCTTAGGGGGGAAAAAAGGATCAATCAATTCATTGTAAGCAGTGATAATGTAAATGCAAATTTGTTTAGAATGCTGCCTTAGGGATTAAGGTAACTTTACCTAGTGGGGGGGGAGGGTGGGCAGGTGAAGGCATGTCCTGGGGGATAGGGGAGGTCGGGGGGAGATCAAAGGGGGAAAAAAAAAAAAGGAGACATATGTACTACTATTTGTAATACTTAAAACAATAAAAATAAAATAAAATTGAAAAAAAATAAAATAAAATAAAAATAAAAAAAAATAAAATAAAACACTCTATTTTAGTGAAAATCCAGGGTCAAGTGTAAATAAACAAAATGCAGAGTGGGGTTGTGTCACTAACATTTATAATATACACACAGTGCGAGGTGCTCAGACAGTGGCTGCATTTCTTCACTGTCTCCATTTGAACACTGAGACAATCCATGGACCCTGTCAGCCCCGTTGTCTACGCTGTGAGAAGACTCAGATGTCCTCCCAAAAGGATACTTTCCCTCTAAATTTGTAAAAGTTCCTTACTTATCAGTAATAATTTGATCACCTAATAATTTACCTAGACCACTCTTAAACATTTCTATTTCTAGACAATGCCCTTTCTTAAGATAACAAGATTGGGACCTGCATTACACCTAAGTCAGACTTGTTCTCTGCAATGAAAGCAGGTCTAAAGTGTGAAACCTCCACCAGGACCCAGCTAAGATGGCCAGGACTGCAATGTTTATTTACATGTTACATCAAAGACAACTCTGCCTTCTTTCAGGAAGCGTGATCAAGTCAATTTCCTCAGGATGGCATGTTCTATCACATTCTGATGAGGAGGTAAGTCATGTCTTGATAAGAGGAGATGAATGATAGCGTGGTCAGGAGAACCCTGTGGACTTCCTGTGTTTCCTAAGGAGTAAGACTCTGAACATGACTATTCAAATCCCTTTCCATAGTTTGAGATTATTAATAGGCACATCGATTTGATTAATATATCACAACAAATAACAGTGTAGAATTTTAAAATCCTGTTGTTAAGCATTGTTGGGGAACTGTTCCAAATACACTAACTACATCTGATATAATTATATCTTTAAAAAAGATGGATTCCTTTTCTGTGAAAGAAGCCAGTAGTCATTTTAATTTAGTTTTAGTTCTTCCTCATATACAGTAAAGCAGGCATTAATTTTTCTACCAGCTAAATAAGCCTTTTCATACTTGGGGGGGGGGGGGGGGGGAGAATGACATTGTAAAGGAATATGTTATTATTCTTACAAAACACACTTAATCGTGGATTAGTAGGAAACATTGGTACTTAATTCCAGATATTTTTCACCACTTAGGTTATTAATTTTTATATGGTTCATTGTAAAAATATATATATTTTCCCGCTGACTTTTAATAAATATCAAAATACCTTCTCATAATGTCAGCAAGGCTATTTTTTTTTTGCAAGAATGGGAATTCTAAATGATTCCCAAATACAAATGAGGTCCAAACAATATAGAGATTTCCGAATGCCCAACATGATTCTATATCATGAGTATCTTCATAAAATTTATATTTAGAACTGTGCTCTCCTTGTGCTAATCTCCAATTTCATTTCAAACAGGAATAAAGCTACTTTTCATAAAAAAACTCCCCTTTTTTCTAGAAATATTATAATGTCTGAGGTAGTATAACCATTAAGATGAAGGTAACTCTATGACTAAAAGAATTTGACCAAAAGCCTCCTAAATATAAAGATTAGAGTATCATAGTGTGAGTTAATAACCTCTATTTTCTAGTCCACTTGGTTGACATTTTATAAAAATTTGTACTGAAGACAAAAGATGATTGTCCTTCCTTCAGGATTTCATCCTTCTGGCTGACTTATTATCCTCCCTAAGGACTCTAGCCTGGCCCATTGTTTCATTATGGGTGCAGCAGATGCTCAAACTGGCCCTGCCAACCACTGGAGTTGGCGGACCAAAAGGAATTTCACAGATACCCCATTATTCTTTGGGGTTTGCAAATCTATAGTCCCTACAAACACTCTTGGAAGTTTCTGAACTATAGTCACTTCTTGGAAATCAGAATTTTAACAATTAATCACTAATATACACTGGAATTTTGACTCTTAATACTCAGGTTCCCCCCTCACCACCACCCAGCAGAGTGTATCTGTTACACATTTTTTTTATTTGGGTGTAAATTTCCAATATAAACAAAATATAGTCAAATTGAATCAAGGGAATCAATATGTGCGGTTCATTAGAACTTTTCAGCATCCCCAAATTGTCAACCTCTCTTTAAATGGTGCTAAAACAATATTGACGTTTAAAGCTTCACTTCAGTAGTTTGCACAGCTATGTATATTAAATGTGAATGGTCTTCAAATGTAAAAAGATTATAAACTTATTTTTGTAAATCTATTACAAAGTGAGTTGTAGTAGGAGAAAAGCATGTTTATAATGTCTGAGGTAGTTCATACTTTGCAGTCTAGACAGTAGTTAAAATGTCAGTGAAGGAAAGAACAGATAAGAGGAAATATAAAAAAGCATTAAAGTTTCAAGAACTAAGAGGAAAAAGTATCAACATATTTTTGCACAACACAGATCTTACCAAGCATGAAAACACACAACATTTCAATTTGGCAATAAGGGCATTAAGGGACCCTTTTAGAAAGGCATTTTTCACAGAGACTTATAAGGGAGATTAGATTTGAAAGAATAAAGGAAAAAGTAGCCAGAATGAAAAACAGAAGGCTCTAGTAAACAAATTTATAAACTTGTCCACTAAGGGAAAGGAACAAGAGAAAGAGAAGATAAAGGAGAGTGCTGTCATGAGGATGTTTCAAACTTGAGGCAAAATTGAAACCAGAATGAAGGCTAGAGCCCGTGGAGATGAAAAGACTAGAGACATTATTAAAGTGTAAGTTTTAGAGCAACATCTCAGATAATTGGGAAGAGATGTCAAAGGCCCAGATGGAGAGATTAACTTTACAAAAATAGGGATAACTATTCCTCTGACACTGGCAAATAAAACCTTGAAGATAAGAATAGAAGTCTGTTGGTTAATATAAGAGCCTAATGGACTTCCATGCCTTTGTCCAATACTGAAAGTGATTTTGCTTTTATGGGATTCCTCCAATGAAAATAAAACAAAAACAAAAACACTTTAGTTAATGAGGATTTTGAAATTAAACACTCTTTATCTCCAAAACACTTGGGAAGTATTTGACTTAGGTTATGTGTAAAGGAATAGAAGGTCCACCGTGTCCCCATTCCAGCAGCTTTCATTACTACACTAAGGAAAGGTATGTGGGAGTCCCACAGAATGTACAGGGTGTCCCAAAAAACGTATACATAAAGTCAGTGCTTATTAAAATACATTTAATTTTCAAAATGTAATAGAATCTACAGCCATCCGCTGTTAAAGTGTGTATACATTTTGGGGGAACAACCTATATATCAAGAAAGCATAGTACTGTATTTATATTCCAATATGCAAATTATTTTAAGGGTATGAAGGATGTTTTAATTTTTTTAAAATAATTCTTTATTGTTGAAAGTATTACATATGTTCCCCTTTTCCCCCATTGGCCCCCTCCAGCCTGCCGCACCTCCCTGCCCCAGGCCTTCAGCACCCTATTGTCTGTGTCCGTAGGTTATGCATATATATATATATATATATATATATATATATATATATACACACACACACACACACACACACACATAGGCTTCTCCCTAGGGAGAGAGGGTACGAAAACATATGGAAATGCCAATTACACGTTAAGCTTGAGATGTTTTTAAAGCTTAACATGTAATTGGCATTTCTACATGTTTTTGCACCCTCTCTCCCTAGGGAAAAGCCAAGAGCTGGGTGATTTCTCCCAACTGCTCTGCACCACACTGGGGACAGAATTGTGGTGAGTGAGTGTCATGAATTATCTACCCATGTCTGTAGGAGCCTCTTAGCTGGATTTCTCAAAAAGAAAACTGGCCAGAGACATAGAAGCATGGAGCAGACTGATGAATTTCAGAGGGAAGGTGGGGATGGGTTGGGAGAGATTAACCAAAGAATTTATATGCATAGCCCATGGTGAAGGCATGGGTAGGGGCACAGGTGCAGGGTGGAGAGGGTCAATGGGGAAAATAAAAGGGACATCTGTTATACTTTCAACAATGAAGATAAATTTAAAAAGCAAGAACTGGTCAGTGATTTGTTTTTGAGTCAGTGTCTCTTTGTTGGGAAGGAGAGTCTGGGTCTCTCTATTTCAATGTCTTGCTGACATCTCCCCCGGCTCTTTTCTTCTTTAAAGGAAAGCTTAAACATAATTTTTTGGGACCCTTCCACATGATTTGGCATTGCCAATTGCCATGTTATTCCTACAAGCTCATTTCTATATGAAAATAAGCAGCCACCTTTATTAGCAATTTGTTTTTGATGATCACGCAACATGATCTGGAGCATATGGGATGGAAATGTGAACTGTCAGTTACTTTAGAATCGAGTTTACCTTTAGATACCATCTAAAGAATTCTGAAAACTTTATCAATAATATTTATAGTTCATATTTTAATTCCAGTGTATTTAAATGATTGCACAATTCTATTGCTCTTCTCTGCAGAGCTCTGGAACTGTGTTTATTACCATGGTAACCAGTGTGAGACATCCAATAGAGCAAGCAGAAATGATTCTCTTACATAAACACAAAAATAGAGTGAATTGAACACTGAGTCTCATCTGAAGCAGCGGTAGAGCTTTATACTGGAATTCATCTTCTCAGAGGAATCTGAACAGGAGTTTAAGTAGAGTTTGGGGATTAGAGACTAATCCCAAATTATTTCTCCATTGTTTGACCTTTTCTGCTAGAATAATTGTCCTCATGATCTGATGACAGTGTGAAAAGGGACATTTTCTCTTTAACAGGGACAATACTAGACAGCTTCCTGTAATCTGATTAGAGTCAAATGATGCATCCAGGGGACAATGCGAGCTCACACCTCGCCTCTGTTTTGCAAGGGTGGTCTCCAAATGAAGTGACTGCGTGGAAAACGCACTGACATTTGCTCAGCATGGTCATGGGAAGAAGAGAAAGACCAAATTAACATATTTACCCCAGGGAGGGGTGACCCTTTGCACCATGATCATGATTCAGCAAGTACACATATGCTTTCTTGTTCCTCCCATAGCACTCTGATCACAGAAAACAGATTGAATATAGTCTATCATACATTTATTTATATTCCTATGAATTTGGGAACTACTGAATGCACAGCAAGGTCCATAAACTGAACACTAATTTTGAAAAGAGACATTGGCAAAGTCTTCTAAAATGTTGGCCTTTCCTGCACTGGTAAACCAGCTACGTTTAGCAGAACCGGCAAACGCAGGCTTTCCCCAGGCAACGTAGGCAAGATATATCTTTCAAGTCTTTAAGAATTCAGTCCTGTCCTCACATGTTTTGAGGAAGGTGAGAAAAATTAAAGTGTCAGAGGAAGGAAAACTGCCACCCAGCAAGGAAGTGGTTGCAGTGTGTCACGGATCACCTAGAGAAGCATTGGGCAATGCAAGTTGTTATACAATCATCAAGCTCCCAAAAACTAAGGAAGAAAAAGCTGTAATAGATATGACTAACCATGTATGAGTGACTCACAACACTTCTATAATGTTATTTATTCTAATTTATTCACATTCTGCATTTATTTAATAACTAGTATTTTAGAAGTCATTTAGGTGGTTAAGCTTGAGTGTAAGGTCCATAAAGAGTCTATTCTGATATTACTAAGATAATTACATACATATGTGTGTACATATATATGGGACTATACACTATTTCCAAAATATTTGGAAGATATAAAATGTTGTGCATGTGTATTCATATTTAGGATCTAGAAGTATATGTACATATAATCACATATATAAAACTAGAGGTATATACACATATTTCTTCCCACATGGAAAGATGTGATAGATATAGGAAACTATGACAGAGAAATCATTAGCTATACCAGAAATAATGAAATAAGTATGGAGAACTATCACAAATGAGTAAAAATCTATTCAAGAGACTATCAGTAAAGAAAGCACTCTGTATTATTACTGAACACAGGTGGTAAATGGAACAAAATGTAACTTTAATGAAATAGCCTTTAATGTAATTCTATAGGGAAACTGTTATATAATGCCTCATTTTACTTGTAATTATATTATATGTAAATATAAATAGGTATATCTAATGCCACAGAGGGAGATGAAAAAAGGTTGCTACCTTTAAAAATATAATCTAAATTATTATAATTCTTTGGTAATTTTGATTATATATCATATGTATGATCATAAATTATATATAAGGAAATTTTCAAACTATTACGTTCATTTCAGAACATCTGGATTAATGCTATTTATCTGTCATTTATACTATTCGTAAACTCTGAAAAAATCTCTGATGCTGGGTAACAACATTATAGTTTCATGAATTACTATCAGACCGCATATATCTTCTGAGAATGGAATAATTAACTTCATTTAGGGATACCTTTATTTCTGACAATGGTTTAGAATTGCTTCATTTTAAAGTCAGCATAAATAATGTAGATCACTTATTCAGAGGTTACACACTGTCTCTCATCCTCCCAAGAGAAGAGAACCAGAAGAATTAAGAGACTGCAATGTGGGGTATTTAGGAGAGGCATGAAGAAGCACTTTCTTCCGTAGGATAATAATTGGGCTTTATAGACTGGCAGGCCAATGATAAGCTTACAAATAGAAGTAATTTCCTATCCTTCAAATCTATGTTTCTGTAGGAACACAAAGCATATAGGTCCTCTGAAATTATTTTCTACTCAGACTGATCTAAGATCTGTCCTCTTTTATTGAGAGAAGGGATTATCAAAATGTGAAAGTCTAAAAATAGTGGTTTATAATTGAAAGCCTAATTCTTTCTTAATTATAGGTATGCTACAGTGGCCCTCTATAATTAGGGACAATCAGCAGCTCCAAAGTGAGTCAGGCTTTATCATTCACTCTGTACAAGGATGTATATGAGTTCCATAGAGAAAACCGTGGGAGATAAAGATACAGGGTCTTTTTTCTCACACCTCTTGATGGTTACAAGATTGCCTTTCACTTACACTCTCTAGCAGAACAAAGAGAATATCGTTCATGTTTTTTTTACTGATTACCACTGATGGGATGTATAGTTTTTAAGGTTAAAATTTTAAAACTTAAATTGGAACTCTAAAACTAATGCACACTCACTGAATCTACTAAATTAATATTAATATAACTGTTATATTATTTAACTGAAATCTGAAAATACTTTAGGCTTAAATTGAGTAATTGACATCACATGCGGACCACAGAGATAGATCTCTATAAACAAGATGAAATACCCATCTTATAATTTGATAAAAGATATGCTTTTAGGAAACATTAGTTAACATAGAGAAAAAACACTAAAAGTTTAGAATTCTGTTTTAAAACTGGCCATTTAATCTCTAAATTGTCTTAAAATTATTTTTTTTCATTACTTTGCTATTTATATATCTTTAATTAGCCAATTACCCAACTTCTCAAAATCAATTTCTCCAAAGGCTAAATCCAAAGCTCTTGCTGTGGTAAATACAGAAATTGGCTTGATAATCTCTGTGATAGTACAAATTTGTAAATAAAATAAATAATAAAATCCTAGTCATAAACAGTATCTAAGAAGAAGAAAGCTATCAAGCCAAAATAAGCCATATTAGGAACATAAGATAACTGTTAGAACTTTAAATATTAGCAGATGGTAAAAATGGTGAAAGTTTTTTCTTCTATATGTAATTAGCTGCCTTTGGTCTGAAAGCAAGCATAATAGATGGCCAGAGGACAAATTACAATGGGTGTCTTGAGTCTGGCTTCAGCCCACTCCATCTATATCTCCTTCCCTGGCTGACTGGCCACCATGATAATCAACCTGCCAGCTTTTACCCTGTCTTGAATCCATCTTACAGGAGTCTTAAACATGACTAGCACTGAAGGACAGTTAAGAGAGAAGATGACCCAAGGTATGTGGTGAATGTTATTTTTAGGAATAGATGCAAGGTGAATTTCCTTTGCAACACTTTCCACTAGAAGCGTAGAAATTTGGGCAGAGAGGAAGTTGAGAAAAGATAGCTGCCTGTAAAAGCATAGTTTCAGAGGCTACTAGAATAGTTTAAATTATACATGTGGCTCTTATTGTATTTCTATTGAACAGTGCTGAGAGTGGTCAATTTGTTGGCCTGAGTGTATAAATCTGCACATTTATATTTTATGCACTTTTCTGTGTGTTTTAGCTCACAATTTAAAAACTTTTTAAGAGAAAAAAAAGTATAATTTATTGTAATTCTTTGGTAATTGAGAATCTTATAGAGTACAGCATATATATATGATCAGATATGATCAGATGTATGTTATGGATAATTTTGCCTGAG
Source organism: Corynorhinus townsendii (assembly GCA_026230045.1). NCBI lineage: Eukaryota > Metazoa > Chordata > Mammalia > Chiroptera > Vespertilionidae > Corynorhinus > Corynorhinus townsendii. Next base: position 104,996,687 of record JAPDVU010000006.1, on the reverse strand, counting down.
TCCTTTCATGCAGGCCAAAGGCCAAATATATACCTTAGGACTTAAGGTGAAAATATTAATGAAAATCAATTATATTTTGCTTTTAAAATGTCTATGAATTAGCTTTATCTTATTCAACACATTTTAAATAGCATCTATAAGAAATTCTTTTTTCCAAAGGGACTCTATTCTAAATTCTTCCTATATTAATACAAGAAACTCTATGTGGAAAGGTATTACCCATGATGGATATGATAGGAAAGCCACAGATTCATAGAAAATATTCTTGGAAATCAGAAACAAAATTAATATTGTCCTTACTGTTATCATCATGGTACCCAATTATCAAACATTAATGCAGTTAACAAAATTAATCAGAATTTAGCAGCACTGTTTTATTTAATCCAACTTCAAGAAACTAACCTTTTGTGTACATCATTTTCCAAATCACAGCTACATTATATATTTTCAGTGGATGTCTTAACATGGCAAGACCTATTCACTTTGGTGGTGTGTGCTGTTATGTTAGCTTCCCTTTATTGGTGCAAACAGAGTAAATAGTGTAGCTTTGGGGTACTTTTCAGCCCATATCCTTCTTTCTCTAGACAAGAGAAAGCTTACTGCAATGGTTTATGCACTGAGACCTAGCCACAGTTGATTTGACAGTACCTTTTGAAGGTATGTTGGCAGGATCAGCAAAGCCCTTCTTGAGTTTCTACCATCATAATTCTCTAACATTACATAAGCAAACAAAGCAGAGCATGGAGCAGCAGAATAAGTTCAGGGAACTTCCCTCTTCAAAGAAAGATACTATATGAAAAGAACGCTTTAGGAGTAAGAGGCCTCTGCACACTGAAGAGCTACCTGAATATGGACAAACACTCAAATTTATCTGTTATGTGTGTTATGGTTTCTATGGAATTAGTGCACTGAAATACAAGAATAGAAGAGCAGCAGCACTCTTTTGCCCACAGTCATCTAGCCATTTCATCTTGTTTACTAGGGAATTTGCATATCTTTGCTTCTTGGTAAGGATGGCATGTTTCTATGATTGACTGAGTTAAGGTATACCGAAAAGCTCTGGGAACTTGAATGTACCATAGTTGAGAGTAGTTGGTTCTATTGTTGTCCAAACAAGCTAATGACAGTAACTCTCAAAATATGTATACTCACATGGGAGTGAATATCTGGAAACAATTAAGATCTTTTAAATCATATAAACAGTACTACTGCCTCATTCATAGATCTCATGTATTTCAAGAAGGAAGAATACTAATAAAATATATATTTTTGCATCCTGTTGGGATGCAAGTAATGAAAAATGTTTCAAAATACACTGCTAATTAAGAACCATGCAGTATTCTAATTTAGTTCAATAGATTATTATGATCAAGTTAGAGCACTGTGTTATATTAATAGTATTTAAACACATATTACATATGTGGTTGGGAGTGAGAGTAAATTGTCATTAGTAGTAAATCTGTATTACAATCTGTAATTATATGTAGAGCTGCATTAAAGTACCTGCTGATAGATTGACCACACTTCTGCACTTAAATTGCTGTGCCTAATTAAAGCATTAAGCTTCTATAGTCCAACAAATTCCAGGTTTTTATCTGTTATCAGCTGTGACTGCCTCTGACCACTTTTTCTCCTAACTTCAGTTAGCCTAACTGAAGTTATTTAGAAAAAGAGAGCAGATGCCAATGTAGGGTGAGAAAGTCTTCAAATTATAATCTGCTTCAACTGAAAACTTAATTCCTTAACCCTAATTCTGAGTAAACTGGCCTAGCTCTCACTCAAATAAACTCAGGTACTTTAAAGGTATTTGTGAATTACCAGAGATCATCGTATGTCATATATATTGGCTTAAGACCTAAGTTTATCAGCTGTATTTAAACATTTTAATCGAATGAATTCATATATAGAGATAATCCAATATAATAAAGAGGTAATATGGAAATTGACCCTCACACCTTCACGTCACAAGATTGTCACCCTCACATCATCACAAGATGGCCAGCAGGGAATGGCGGTTGAAGGGGATCAGACCTGCAGGACAGGGCAGTTGGGGGGGACCAGGCCTGCAGGGGAGGGCAGTTGGGATTGATCAGGCTGGCAGAGGAGCAGTTAGGTGTTAATCAGGCTGGCAGGGAGTGGTTAGGGGGCAATCAGGCAGCTAGGCAGGCAAGTGGTTAGGAGCCAGCAGTCCTGGATTGTGAGAGGGATGTCCCAGATTGGAGAGGGTGCAGGCTGGACTGAGAGACAACCCCCAACACCCTTCCCCATGCACAAATTTCATGCACTGGGCCTCTAGTAGTATAATAAAATAAAATTATACCAACATCAGGTTATTGGGTTTGTCTTATAAACAGAGATCATAGAGCCACCAATTTTTAAAAAGGTAAATTACACTATAATTATACTGTGCATTTTAAAAAGCTGAAGGCCTTTGCTAGCCTTTTCTTGGAGAGTTTGACAGAAAATTCAGAATTTTCACTTATAAACATAATCTGTTTTCTGACATAAAAAGAGTATAACTGATTTAAAAGTGAGTTTTCAACTGTAAACTATGTACAATAAATGATTCATACTTAAAATCAAACAAAAAACACCATTGTTTTAAAAATAATACTAATCTATACATAACTATACTTTGCTTCAATTTTGTTCCAAATTGCAATCAAACTTTATAAAACTAATATTTCATTGCAATGTTGTGTTTTTATCCAAATAAGTGAGGAATCAGAAAATAGATAGAGATAGAGCTAAGGATAGGAATAGGGAAAGGAGGGGGATAGGAACAAAGCCAAGAATGTAAATAGGATGGAAGGAGACTGAGCTGGGGTGGTAAACACACAATACAATATACAGACGATGCCTTGTAGCAGTGTACACCTGAAACCTATTATCATTTCATTAACCAACTAAAGGCCCAATGCACAAAATTCTTGCACTGGTTGGCGGGGGGGGGGGGGTCCCTTAGCCAGGCCGGGACCGCTCTGGGGATGTCTGCCGGCCAGCTTAGGCCCACTCCCCTCGCTCTTTACCACCCACCTGCTCACTGCTCCTTATTGCTGAGAGGCGGGAGAGGCTCCCATCACCGCTGCTGCACTTGCCAGCTGTGAGCCTGGCTTCTGGCTGAGCAGCACTCCCCCTGTGGGAGTGCACTGACCACCAGGGGGCAGCTCCTGCATTGAACGTCTGCCCCTTCGTGGTCAGTGTGCATCATAGTGACGGGTTGTTCTGGTCGTTCTGCCGTAATGGTCGCTTAGGTTTTTATTATATAGATGTCACCCAACAAATTCAATAACAAAAAAAATGGAAATGGAGTTAGAGACAGAGGTGGAGTTTACTTTCACATAGTACCTTTGTATAGACCTTGAGAGGAGGCAAAGAGGGACAAAGTTGAAATAGGTTAAATTTTAAGAACAAAAGCAGAAGTTACAAAACAGAATCTCTTACCCTGAAAAACTCTTTAGTGGAGCCAGAGTCTAATGTTCCATAAGCAATTTCTGTTTGCTTAGAAAGATCCTCAGCACTTTCGATGGGAGACACCATCCTCTCTACAGTCAGGAAGGCAGCTAAGTTAGCCGTGTAGGAGGAGATTATGATCAGGGTAAAGAACCACCACACACCTCCAACAATGCGCCCAGAGAGGGATCTAATAACAAGTATGAAATGGATTTATAAAGTGAAATGAATGACCTAATAAAAAAACAAGTTAGCAGTATTATGCAAATATTAATTTACAGGGAAATAATTGATACTTTTCAATATATCTGCACCTTAATGAAACTGGAAATTATTAAACATTCTGGGCAAGGAACACAGATTAACCAGATTTGGTGAGGTACCCAGAAACAAAAACTTTCAGATTCCTGAGATTCTTTCATAGTTATCAAGCCCAAATTGTTTGTGGTATGAAATCTCCTAACAAAGCAAATTCAAGAAATGTGCAAATAATCCATTCAATGCTCTTTCTACTTTATCCACTCATGGCAGAAGTAAACTTGAACAAGAGAATCTAAGATCACCAGCAATATTCAGAACCTTGTTGACAAACAACCAAATATTAAAAATAAGAGTATGCACCATAGATATAGCTTTAAATACTGGAAAAACCCTCCCTTTGATTCAGCCAATGAAGCTCCAAAACCCTCAAAAATAAGATCGAAAATTTCATTCGTTTTTTTTGTTTGTGCTAAAATGTGGGTTTTAGATGCAGTATAGGATAGTAGATGAAAAAAAAAAAGTTAACTACAAACAAAGGTATGAATCAAAATATAATTCTAAATGAATAAAAATCAGATGTTTCATGGCATGGACGGTTATCACCCTGTTCCTCTGTGGCTCCTGCTCCAGAAAAGAAAGCTCAAGGACAACAAATTAGACACAAAATTTTGCCAAGATATAAAATCCTAATGGCCATAAATTCTTACATAAAATACTTTTAAAAAGCTTAATGGATTCCCAATAATTTACTTTAAACTCTAGATAGATAAATTCATTTATGTGTACATACAAAAATAAATGTGTACTATGCTATTTTAAAGGATTTGGTGGGATTCTACATATAAAGGCATTTAAATAATATTAACAAATATAACTTTTTTTTGCTAACTGCTGTGTCTCAAATTTTGATTTGCTACAGTAAAGAGGAAACACTTCTAAAAATGTAAATCACAAAAATTTTGGCAACTTATTGAGCTAAATCAAACTTTCTACAATTAACAGTAAGAAATATACTTTCTGATGAATCACAAATACTATATCCAATTAGTGGGTAATATTTGTAGAATAAACTACTCGAGCAGTCAAGGAAAAGAGGGGGAGCTAATTTAAAACTAATATATATATTTTTAGATTAAAAAACATTTGTTGCTAAAATAAAAAAGGAGGGAGCAAGCAGTGAAAAACAAAAAGAATGCAATTAAGAGCCTTTATCACAGTCTCTAAGAGATGCAAAGAATTAAATAGCCCTGACCAGTTTGGCTTAATGGAAAGAGCATTGCCTTGCAGACCAAAGGGTCCTGGGTTTGATTCTGGTCAAGGGCATGTACCTGGGTTTCAGGCACCTCCCTGGCTTAGGCTCTGGTCAGGCTCCTGCAGGAGGCAAACAATCGATGTCTTTCTCTCACATCAATATTTCTCTCTGTCTTTCCCTCTCTCCTTCATTCTCTCTAAAAATCTATGGAAAAATATCCTTGGGTCATGAAATAAATAAATAAATAAATAAATAAATAAATAAATAAATAAATAAGACAGGATGAAAAGTTAAACACTCCTCACATATATTTTGAAAGGATATTAAATACATTTTAAATTTGGGAACCCCCTTACATAGACATAACTACTCTCAAAATGTTCACTATTTATTACACAATAATGGAAGGTATAATTATATTGCATGTACCCTGAATTTAAGAGGGCAGATTCTGTACCTTACTGCTCAAACCCCTTAAAACAAAACCAATTACATGGTAATTGCTTTTAACATTATATAAATTAACATGTTAATTTGCAATATATTTGAGAATCCTTTTTATAAATCATTCTCTTCCAGTTGTAAAATAGACATAAGATAAAGACATAAGTTGTTCTCTAATTCAGTGACTAAACCCTATTTAATGAGATGAAATATGCTAATTTATTTAAAGTGTACAAAATAAAGAACTTATTGTCCTTATACATCATTCAAACAGAAATTCTTGAGCACTTTATTATTTACTTGTTAGTGTTTTCAAAGGGTCAAGTAATGTTTTTAAAAGAGTTCCTGAAAAATTTTATGCAGAGGGCAAATTCAATTTTATGTTTTATGGTAACAGACAAAACAGCTTTTCTAATTAATTACAAAATTTTAACCTCTCAGCATCTGCACTAAAAGAACCAATAAATGCACATATTGTAGCATTTCTTTTTGTTCTCTATTAAATATTTTTAAATGGCAGTATGTTTAATTCATTTGAATCCTTTAGAGATGGGATAGGGGAAGAGAAACAGGAAAATAAGAAGCCAATTTCTGAGCATTTTGCTCTCATGATTTCTGTGGTTCTAGTCTTCAGAAAATTAGATAATGTTAACATATTTCAAACTTGATTTCAGGCAAGTGACCAATTCAATAAATCATTCCAGATTAAAATTTAAATGTTTCATTAATATTAATAATATAGTTCCATATCAGATGTTACTTGGAAGGAAATTATAAATATCTTTTAAAATATTTAAAGAGCATCTCTAAAGTGATCTGTGCATTTCATGCATTATTATGATGATGATTTTAGATGTTAAGCTGCTCTATTCTTTTCTAAACTGGAGTAAGTAATGATCACTGCATTTTAAATAAAGATAATTTGGTTCATTCAAAGCCACTAAATTTGCCAATATTATGTAATATGTTCAATTTTTAAATGCACATTTAACCTAAGATGATATATATGCTTAAAATCTTTAATAAGTGAATTTGCCCATATATTTTTGTAGCAAAAAAGAAATCAATTAAAAACAAGGAAAAAAATACACTATCTAAAATATATCTTACCAGAAAATAAAAATTATGACATGTGAACTTGCAATAAAATCAAAAGGGCACAAAAAAAAAATCATGTTTTAGGAAGCAGGCTTGTTGAAAATTAGAAGCTGTCTATATGTCATGGTGGGCCCTAGAATAACATGGATTGTTAACCAGACTCCAGGTGTAAATATGTTTTTTGCTCCTTGACGAGGACTGGACACCAAAACAACTACCTTCAAAGCCATTATGGACATGGAGCAGGGTCCATTTATGGGGAGCCAGTTCAACATATCCTACTTCATAATAATCTCCCTACACTTCTCCCTACTAACTCATTAGGCAGAGCATAATTTATGTCACTCTAAGATCATTGCCTTATGTCTCGGGAATAGGGTAATATTATGCTTCAGTAGCCTTTTTACCAAAAGTGAATCATTTAGTTATTATTTATGGACTAGAATGTTCTCTGAGATCTAAATTTGGTTAGTATTTTTCTTCATTATTAGAAACTTTTCTTTATGTCTTCATCTTACATCAGATATAGAATTAAAACTAAATACAGTTAAAACTATGAGTTCTACATATCTTGTCAGAGATCATCAGAAATGGCATATATATGTGTGTGTGTGTGTGTGTATATATGTATATACACTAGAGGTCTGATGCATGAAATTTGTGCGAGGGGCTTGGCCCTTGCAGCCATGGTGGCTTGCCTCGGCCCTCGCAACCCCGGCTTCATCCAGAAGGATGTCCAGAAGGTCGTTCAGCTGTCTGGTCTAATTAGCATATTACGCTTTTATTTTACATACACACACACACACACACACACACACACACACATATATATATGCCATAAAAATGCCATTGGAATGTTACTAATTTAATGTACTTCTACACAATAGCATAGGAAATATGATTGAATTAAGATTGTTTAGATCAATATATTTCATAAAAATTTGACCTACTATCAGAAAAGTAAGTGATTGATTATTTCTGGGTACATTATATTTTCCTTATCGCACTAGGTGGAGTATAAAATAAAAATTGCAAAACATACAAATTTTTTAGCTTCTCATAATTTTTAAGTTAATCACTTATTTTCCCCCAAAGTGCCAAAAAATATAATGAAATAGTTTTAGAAAAGTCACACTCTTCTCTAGTTATTAAAATATCCCATAGATTCAGAGGAGGGTAATCAAACCCAATTTAAAATATGCCGACAGATAATCATTTAGGCTTTAAATATGAAAGCAAGTACACTAGAAATGGTATGATTTGTTCTTCAGAAGAGCAAAATATGTCTGTCATTCTATGTATATAACATGAACAAAACCAATATATGTTTTGTGATATACCCATCATATTTAGGCATTCTAAAGTAGGAATTAACATATCATAATGAGAAGATAGTTGTATACACAAATTTCTTCCACGATGTATATATTGCCATTCAATTATTACCCAATCATTTGTTCCTAGATATTTGTAAAATGTTAATGTCCTTTAAATTCAGCAACCTAACCTTAAAAGAAGCAAATTTTATCATCTTTCCACACTCTTTCAATGAGCTTATAATGGGAAAATAAAAGAGATGGGATGTGTGCCAATGAAGTTTTATAAAGAAGCTCTTGTTTTTGTAGTTTATATGTAATATTGCCCATTTTCCCATATACAGGTCTGTAGATCAACACACAGATGACTGTAAAATGAGAATATGCAGCAAAAACACGGTACCCCTCCAAGAAGGCATGGAATGATAGGAACCTTATGCATTTTACAGCCTCTTCATGGTGTGTATAATTTCACCAGGGAAATATAAGGTCAACATTCAAAGAACATTGCTCAAATATTTCACAGGCTTACGCCGATTTTAAATATCTGTCCTTGAGTCTTAAACTGCTTGGACAGGTAGTCGGCAGCTGTTAATTTCTTTAGAGTGAATTTATAAACACCATGAATGCCTGCATGAGACCTAAAATGCACAAAGTTGAAGCAGGTGAGTAACCAACCTTGGCGAAATATCGCATCCTTGCTGCATAAAGGCACCCAAGGAAAACCAGAGACTATTAAAAATCCCAAATTCATTAGTTGATTCACTACTTTGTGTTTCTCTTCCATCTTCAAACTCCTCAGTGTGCCACTCGTAGGGGCTAAATCTGCTGACCAGGAATAAAACTACACTGACCCCAATGTAGGCAAAAACAATGCACATCCAGATTTCATAGGCTAAAGGATCAAGAAATGAAAACACTCCTGGTTTGGACTTCTGAGGCTTCTTGATCATGATAGAGATCCCGAGGCTCATAAAGGGCTTTGAAAAGTCAATCACCTCTTCTCTCACAAGGGTAATAGTTAATGGAGCAATTGCAATATCAGCTTTCTGTAAGGGAAACAAAGGAAAGTAATAGTACCTAGAGTCATGGTCAGAAAGGAATCATGGTTATATTATTGGATCAAAAGGGAAGGAAAGGAAATCAAGGACATGGCCATAATTATTTCCCTGGTAGATTCCCAGTAACAAATAAACAAAAAAAGCAATTGGTTCCACAGATATCCCTCCTTTTGATAAATACATAGTTCACCCATCTGGCTTGATTATGCTAATTCCATCTTTACACTGCATCTGGGCCTTTGCCACCTTTGCACAGCATATGGCCCAAATGGTTCAAGACAGATGAAATGCCTGTCTCGCTTAATCTGCATGTTTTCTTACTTCATCTTTAATCTTCAAATGTTCACAAGGAAATAAGATAGCATTCTTAGAGTAAAGTGGGAAACCAACAATCTCAGACAAAGGTACTTTGTAGGGAGGAAGGCATTCTGTCAACAACAGTTCAAATTGAATCACTTTTTATGAGAAGAGCTATACTTACCCCATAGACAAGTTCTCCAACCATCCCATTCCAAATTTTCGTGTCTGCATCCCTGGCCCCATACTTGCCATCCCCAACAATTGTCAGCTTGTACTTGAACCCACAATGTTTGGCTATTTCTGCAGCCAAGTCAACACAGTAGCCCTCATAGCGCTCATTGCCATCAAGCATTTCATGGTTTTTCTTCATCATAACATATGGAGATTCCTATATGGAAAGACAGTGCATTGGTTGATTAAAGTGCCTTTTTTATTTACTCTCTGAAACAAAATTTCTGGTTTGATAATTACCCCTTAGCCAGAGACATTGTAGAATCCTATATAATAAAGAGCTAGTATGCTAATTAGAGTGGATGGCAGAATGACCTTCTGGAACAACTAGTGGGTGGGGGGCAGGCCGAGAGGCAGCCAGGGCTGTGAGGGCCAAGCCCCTTGCATGAATTTTATGCATCGGGCCTCTAGTATGCATCGGGCCTCTAGTATGCATCGGGCCTCTAGAAGAAAAGATTAAGCATAATTCTTCTGGAAAAAGTTATATTTCAATAGTATGCCTTGTATCTAGCCACACCAAAGTAAACAAGAGACTCAAAAGCACAAACTTGGCATGTCCCCTTGTCTTGTCTGTAATTCCTAGAGTTTAGAAAGGAAAAATTCTGTTCTACAGCTATTCAACTCTGAATCTACCACACTCTTATTCTATGTGAAGACTATGCCAACCCCAAGAACCACCATTCACCCCAAACCCTATTTCACTGGTACTTCACGCATAGGGTTCAAGCATGGCCAGTGACATACAGGCTGAAAAGATCATCGCCATGGTGAAATTCTGATTCTACCCTCTCACATTTTAGGTCTTGCTTCATCTATCCTATCTAATAAAGAGGGAATATGCTAATTGACCATCACTCCATCACAAAGATGGCTGCACCCACAGCTGAGGCCAAGTTCCCATAAGGAGCCTTAATGAGCAATCAGCAGGGACCTCAGGCTACACCCTCCCCTACCCCCATGGGGCTTGACAGGGGACCTCAGGCCGAGCCCCCTGCCCAGTGGGGCTTGACAGGGGACCTCAAAGTGCACCCCCAGTGCTGGGTCGGGGGAACTCAAGCCATGGCCCCGCCCAGCGGGGCTTGATGGGGGACCTCAGGCCATGCCCCCCATCCTGGTGCTGGGCCAGGGGACCTGAGGCTACACCTCCTTCCTGGCAGGGCTTGACAAGGGTGGGACTGGCCAGGTCTGGATCTAGCCCAGTGAGGGGGGGGGGGGGGGGCGGCCAAGTCTGGGTCTCACCCGATTTTGAAGTGCATGTGGGTGGGTGGGGACTTGACTCTGGCTCCTGTGGTGTGCCCCAGACTCTGACAGGAGGAAGCTTTTCATATACATTTTACTAATTTTCTTTCATCTTTGACACTTCTATCATAAAGAAAGGGCAAATAGCAATATTAAAATATTTCTTCTAATTAATCCCCTTTTAATGTGCACGAATTTCGTGCACTGGGTCACTAGTGAGATATAATATCCTAGAATGATGCTACAAGGATAGCTAGTAGCTTCTCCCTGCAAACATAGGAAATAGGAAGCATGAAAAAAATGATTCAACATAGCCCAAAATTTTCCACTGAAAAGTGGCACCAAGGATACATGGGGTCTCAGTGAGGTGGTTCCTCTCAATGACATGATTAAGGCAAAAATCTACAAATGTGTAGCTTAGACTTATTAAGGTATTTCTAAATGCCAGCCAATGTTTTTATCCAAATCCTTGTTAGCCTTTCTATATGTCCTCCTCAATATTGTTAGGCTAATGATTCCCACAAAATCCTATATCCAACTACCATGTTGAGACTTGGAGTTAAGAAGAAGGGAGATCCATCTTACTTTTAAGGACTTCATCTTTTATCATGAAGAAAGAGAAGTTGGCAACATTATTAAAACTTGTAAGAAATGTAAAGATAAAATATACCCACAATAGTATGGAAATGGAAAAGTTAAAGCACCTGAGCAAATACAAGGCATGCTCTTTAAGATTTTACCCAGTTGTAAAATCTGGGATATGCACCAAGTTATGAATTATCAGTAAAGCTAAGAGGTAGCTTAATGCTTTAGTTAGTGCTTGTGTAGTACTTTTGTAAGAGTAAATATTCAATAAATGATTAAAACATTGCAAAAGCAACACTATGATAGTTATTGCCCTAAAACATAATCAGCAATTCTATCTGGCACATACTTTTGATAAGAAAAATAAAATATATCATAGGATTATGTAGCTAATTACCAAAATTGTAGTGACAACAACAGTCTTATTCTCAAGCCCAGAGGTATCGTTTCCAGAAGGTAGCTCAGTAAGGGTAACAACCATTTTGTCCACTTCACTCCAGTAACCAATCTGAAAAAGGTTACAGAAAGTAGGCAAATGGATAAATGACTTTTTTATCAGCAAAGCATTTAATTATTTTCTAATCCACACCTGAATCTGAAGTTATCCTATATTAATGAGGCTTCTTCTAAACACTGATGTGTCCTTGATATATGTGAATCTAATAGGAACACAAAGGGACTATAAAACAAATAGAAACTATCCTTAAAAGCAGTTTGTCTTTTTATGTTCACTTGTCATATTCGCCAAGGATCATTTGTTTAGGAGTGATCATATAGAAATATAAGGAAAGTCCAAAGAGTGGCATTTTTGGTCATAAAAGTAAAATAATGTATATTGAACAGTAGTGGTTATGTTTTGCCTTCTGAACCATGAACTTTCAGCAATAGTTCTTTTTCTTCTCAGCAAATTCTTTTCTCTACCATGGTCTAAAAGAAAAGTATAACAGTTCTATTTAAAGATTACATTTCAGTATTACTTACCAGAAGTGAATATATTTGAAATAGAAAAAAAAAAAACACATTTAAAAATATGCCTGGCTCTGGAAGTTGTTAAGCTCTATGTGAAGACACATCTTCAGGACTCTTGGGAAGATGAGGGGATGGGTTAGCTAACTCACCTTCTCACACAGAGATAACTGCCTTTAAATCACTAATGATTTACCTTCCGGGGCCCATTTGTTTTGAGCTCCATGATGTTAATCGTATAGTTTATTCTTTTTCCATTCTGGTCAAACTTTATATTTCCTGAGAGACCTTCAACCTGAACCTAATAAGGAAATGGGAAGGGAGCACAGTTACAAATTTATTTCAACCAAAGATACAAATTGTACAGATTACTCTCACTGGGCTCAAGTCCAGAAAACTACATTTATAAGGTTTCTTTTCAACCTCCCACCTACCTTTGTGTAGTTAGGAAAGAATACTCCCTCTATATTAAACATAAGGAATGAAAGAAGGATGACTAATTCAGCAGAGAAAAAATGATAGCCATTGTTAAATCACATGAACAATTGTGTTGAGTGACTGACCTGTTTGAGGGCCCTTTCTATTTCTACACCTTGTCCCCAGGGGACTGCTGGGTTGGCCAGACAGTCTCCCGCGTTCCCCCTTCGGGAGATTTCAATTCTCTGCTTCCGTAGGTTGCGGAAAGCTTCAGTCATCACTTGAACAGCATCATAGGTCAGAGCAGAAGTATACTGAAAAGTATCACACACATTTCATGAGAATGGGAGAAAATTCAAACTCACCACCACCAAGACTGCAGTTGCCCACTATACAATACCATATCAAGTCCAAGAATTCAGACACTGTCTGTGCATCTAGAAACTTAAGAATCTAAGAGAAGAGTACATAATATTGGGACTGTGGAAAGTACCTTGACATGCAACATTTTCTGTTATGCTAATACTAGAGGCCTGGCGCACGGAATTCATGCACAGGTATGGTCCCAGCTGCCTGCAGCTGGCCCCGCCCCTACTGCCACCCACCCCTGGTTCCCTGTTTGCCATGGGGTGATTGGTGCCTGACAGCCAGGGGAAGGGACCGAGAGGTTGACTGTTCCTGGCCACTTGCAGGCCCCGTCCCTGCCATGGGTGGCCATCAGGCAATCAGAGTGGTGGTCAGTGCACCTCATAGTGACTGGTCCAGTGGTTGTTCTGCCGTTAGGGTCAATTTGCATATTACCCTTTTATTATATAGGATAGAGGCCTGGTGCATGGGTGGGAGCTGGCTGGCCTGTCCTGAAGGGGGCCCCAGATCGGGGTGGGGGCCCCTGCTGGCGGGGCCAGCCAGGGCAAGGTTGCCGCCGGGGGTTTGCAGGCTGGCCACACCTCTGATCAGGGTGGGGGTCTAGTGGGCTGGCGGCCTGAGCAAGTGGCCGCTGGGGGGTTGCAGGCCAGCCATGCCCCCAATCGGGGTGGAGATCCCTGCTGGGGGGCAGGGCTGACCTGGGCGAGGGGCCACGGGTGGTTTGCAGGCTGGCCACGCCCCCAGCTTTGTCAGGAAGGATGTCCAGAAGATGTCCCGTCTATCTGATCTAATTAGCATATTACCCTTTTATTAGTATAGATGTCAGTTGTTTCAGGTGACACCTTTTATAATAATTATGCCAATGTTTTTGTCTTTTTCTAATCATTTTCTTATTACAGCACCACTTTATGGTCTACTCTGGTGATACAGAAAATTATCAAATCAATCAATAACTGTTTCTCCACTGTCTACTGAGAAATTCATATGAGAATAAGGAAAACATACTGATCAGTTTCATGATTCTTCATCTCTAAACAACCTTACTGATGTTCATATAGACCTGCAAGGGACTTTGGAGTATTTGTTTCTAATGTCCCCTAAATGTTTATGGTAATCAAGTTGAACTACCACCAAACTTCATAATTTCTATGCCCCCTTCATCCTTTAACAGTCTATGATAACATTGGTTCCAAACCATGGTATTCAGATCCCATTAGCACAACAAGGTTATTGCAGGTGCTAAGAACCAAACAAGAAAAACAAACAAACAAAACAAAACTACATGTGTATTTAGCATTGCCTGTATTATTATGTGAACACTAGAGGCCTGATGCACTAAATTTGTGCAAGGGGCTTGGCCCTGGCAGCTGCAGCGGCTGCCTCAGCCCTCCCAGCCCTGGCTTAGTCCAGAAGGTCATCCGGACAGTAGTTCCGCTGTTCGGCCATCCAGTCTAATTAGCATATTATGCTTTTATTTTATAGACATATATATTTCCATCCATCAAATGTATGATGCTGCTGCCAGTAATAATAAATCACATCCTATATAATAAAAGCCTAATATGCTAAGTGTCCAGTTGACTGGTCAGCCATTCAACCAATCAAAGCATAATATGCTAATGATATGCTAAGGCTGCTCAACCGCTCGTTATGATGTGCACTGACCACCAGGGGGCAGATGATCTGACCAGTAGGTTAGCTTGCTGCTGGGGTCTGGCAGATGGGGACTGAACTAAATGGGCGGGACATGCCCTGGAGCCCTCCCGCAGCTCCTCCCTGGCTGGCCAACCTCCTGCGTCCCTTCCGGGCCCTGATCATGCACCAGTGGGTTCCCTTGGTCTGGCCTGCACCCTCTCACAATCCTGGACCCCTCGGGGGATGTTGGAGAGCTGGTTTCCGCCCAATTCCGCAGGCTGGCCGAGGGACCCCACTGGTGCATGAATCCATGCACCAGGCCTCTAGTTTGAATATAAAAGCTTTAAAGAATGCCAAGGAAATTTCTGTTATTATTTTCCAATCTGTAGGTAACAAAAGTACAGTGTAGCTGGGGGGGGGGGGGGAGTACACTATTATACTGACTTTGTAAATTCTTAACCATGAGTCCAAAATGAGCACTTAATGTTTCTAAACAATCCTCCTTTCTTTAATGACTTAGTTCTTCCACTCTCAAAAATGACTACAGTATTTTATAACTTCTTTTATCTTCACAAATACCCATGCCTCCGTATACTTCTTTTGCTCTGAATTCTTGCTGATTATCTTGCCCAACATGATAAATAGAAACTATCAGACAAAACCCCCTTATATGTCAACCTAACACGACTCAGCTCCATATTATCTGCTTCCCCTTGTGAGTTGATATGTGAGGTGACCATACTCCTACATCAGGAAGCTACTCCAACAGTGCACTCCCTCCCTCCCTCTGATCTTAAGAACATCCCCCCCACCCCTGCCACTACACCCTCAATATCCTGCATCAGCCTTTTTTCTCTCTTTGGGTCATCTCTATTAGCAAATAAACTGCTCTGTTAGGCTCAGTCATTGAAAGAGCCATGAAGTTAAATTGCATCCATATGCTCAAACATTACTTCCTTAGTGATGCTCTTCCTGCCTCATCCACTCCCAGTCACTCTCCTTCACAGAATCTTGTTTATTCTCTTCATAGCCTCTACCAGTATCTGAGTATCTTGTTCATGCATTCTTCATTTGTCTCCTTCATCTCTCTTCCCTACTAGATGTTTCCTTACTCTAGGGAAGCAGAAAACTTATCTGATTTGTCTGACACCATTGAATTCTCAGAGTCCAGGGCAGCACTGGGCACATTGAAGAGAGGAAGAGAGGAAGGAAGGAAGGAAGAAAGGAAGGAAGGAAGGAAGGAAGGAAGGAAGGAAGGAAGGAAGGAAGGAAGGAAAAAAGAGAGAGGGAGGAAGGGAGGGAGGGAAGAGGGAGGAAAATAGGGAGGATAGGAGGAAAGGAGGGAGAAAGAATTCAAAGGAAGGTCATAGATCTTCATATGGTCCCCCTCTTTATGGGACTCACATTCTCTCCTAGTCCAGTGAAAAGATATATAGATGGGCAACTACAATAAACCTATTATAGTATTACTAGAGGCCCGGTGCATGAAATTCGTACACAGGTAGGGTCCCTTGGCCTGGTGGGCAATCAGAGCCGATCAGGGCCCTCCTTCTGGCTGCCGTCCAGGGCCTTCCTTCATTCCACACCGCCCCCTGGTGGTCAGTGCATGTCATAGCAAGCAATCAAATTCCTGGTCTTCTAGTCAAACTCCCTTGGGGACAGTTTGCATATTAGGCTTTTATATATGTAGATGAATTGGTCTGATGGTGGATAGCTATCTGTCTTGTTTGTTTTTTAAATATGAGAGATGTTACACTAAGGCAAATGGGAAAATAATTCATGTGTTATAAATTATCCCCTCCGTGTATCCAGAAATTTTTTAATTTTTTTAACTTATAATTTATATTCAGTATTATTTTGTATTAGATATATAGCATAGTGGGTAGATAGCCATATACTTAAAAAGTGTCTCCCTCAATATTTCCAGTACCCAACTGGCACCATACATACTTATTACATTACTAGAGGCCCAGTGCATGAAATTTGTGCATAGGGGTGTGTGTCCCTCAGCCCAGCCCGCACCCTCTCCAATCTGGGACCCCTCGAGGGATGTTGGACATCCCTCTCACAATCCAGGACTGCTGGTTCCCAACTGCTTGCCTGCCTGCCTTCCTGATTGCACCTAACCACTTCTGTCTGCCAGCCTGATCACCCCCTAACCATTCCCCTGCCAGCCTGATTGATGCCTAACTGCCCTCCCCTGCAGACCTGGTCACACCTAACTGCCCTCCCCTGAAGGCCTTTTCTCCCCCCAACTGCTTTCCCCTGCAGGCCTGGGTCCCCCCCCCAACTGCCCTTCCCTGTAGGCCCAGTTGCCCCCAACTTCCCTCCTCTACTGTCCTGATCACCCCTAACTGCCCTCCCCTGCAGGCTTGATTGCCCCCAATTACCCTCCCTTGCAGGCCTGGTCACTCCCAACTGCCCTCCCCTACTGGCCTGATCACCCACAACTGCCCTCCCTTGCAGACCTGGTCTGTTCCAACTGCCCTCCCCTGCTGGCCATCTTGTGATGGCTATCTTGTGTCCACATGGGGGCAGCCATCTTGTGTGTTGGAGTGATGGTCAATTTGCATATTACTCTTTTATTAGATAGGATAGAGGCCAGGTGCATGGGTGGGGGCTAGCTGGTTTGACCTGAAGTGTGTTCTGGATCAGGGTGGGGGTTCCCTTGGGGCATGAGGCAGCCTGGGCAAGGGGCCTGTGGTGGTTTCCAAGCCGGCCATGCCCCCTGGCCACCCAAGTGGAGGCCCTGGTATCTGGGATTTATTTATCTTCTATAATTGAAACTTTGTAGCCTTGAGCAGAGGCCAAGGCAGGCCAGGAAGCTTGGCTTCCTTCATCGTCATGGGCAACCCAAGCCTCCTGCTCTCTCCAGCTCTGTGGCTGCCGCCATTTTTGTTGGGATGTACTTATCTTCTAAATTTAAACTTTGTAGAGCCTTGAGTGGAGTCCAGGGCCAGCCAGGGCTGCCCAAGCCTCCTGCTCACTCTGTGGCTGCAGCCATCTTGGTTGGGTTAATTTGCATACTTGCTCCTGATTGGCTGGTGGGCATGGCTTGCGGGTGTAGCAGAGGTACAGTGAATTTGCATATTACTTTTATTAGATAGAATTATTCACTATATTCCCTATGCTGTACTTTACATCTGCATGACTATTTTGTAACTACCAATCTGTACTTCTTAATCCCTTCACCTTTTTCACCCATCCCCCACATCTCCTCCCCTCTAGCAACCTTCAGTGTGTTCTCTGAGTCAGAATCGATTTCAGTTTTGTTTATTTTGTTCCTTAGATTCCACATATATGTGAATTCATAGGGTATTTGTATGCATCCAAACATTTTTAAGCCTCTGTTTTTAATGGTACAATTGTAGTGTGAAATCATTCATCTAATCTGTATGAATGAGTTTAGTTGAATTGCTTTCATTTTATCATGAAAGTGAATCAAATTTAATGGGAAAATTGGGTGGAAGAAATAGAAAAGATTTGAAGGTCATGTGTACTGTGACAGAAAACTCTTAACTGTAATGATATTCATATTTACCTCTAAATTTTTCTACTGGAAATTCTACTCCTATGCTAGTTAAGCAATGTCATTGCATGCCTATATGTGAGTCCTCCTTTACATACGTAGATTATCTCCTGGATGGTGGTACTGGAGTTTCCTACAAATACCTGAACTAGACAAATCTAAACAAAACCCATTACCATTTTTTCCAAAATCTGTAACCTTTCCCTTCAAAGTGTGTGTGCAAGAAATTAGCAAAATATACTATGTTACAGATCCATGTAGGCAATTTATATTCCCAGACTTAAAATGTAATTATTAAGAACCTAAGAAAATATTATCAAATACAAATATTTTTCATACAAAGAAATAAATTTCAGTATTATCTGTACTAAATTTCTGACAGTAAGAGATGTTTAAAAACTATGCTATCTTGAGGAAGTATTATGCAGCCATTAGAAGTGATATTAATGCCCTAGCTGGTTTTGCTCATTGGATAGAGTGTCAGCCTGTGGACTGAAGGGTCCTGAGTTCAATAAGGGCACATACCCGAGTTGCAGGCTCAATCCCCAGTGGGGGGCATACAGGAGGCAGCCTATCAATGATTCTCTCTCATTATTGATGTTTCTATCTCTCTCTCCCTCTCACTTCCTCTCTGAAGTCAATAAATATATATGTTTAAAAAGTGATAATAAAAATTTTGTAACTATGTGAATAATGTTAATTATAAAATAAGTGAAAAGATTATTACAACTAATTAAAAATATTTTTCTACAGAATGAGAGTAGGTTTTTAAAAAGTTCATATCCTTTTGACAAAAAAAGGGAAAGAAAAATAAAATTGTTTTTAATAATAATGAGGAAATATACATGATTATATTTATTTTCCAAGTATTCTATAGTATCCTTGTACCATTTAGAAGAAGAAAAAAACACACACACACCTGTGTTATATTAAAATCATTGTTTTAAATCATATCTACTTAAGAAAAGACTTCTCAGAAAAATAAGAGCTATAAGTCAGGATTTATCTGCCTCACTTACATGTTTGTTTTTGTTCCCTTAAGAAAAAAACACACAAACATATCCATCTGCATTCTTATACCACAACCGGTTCCTTGCCAATGTGATTCTCACAACAAAGGCTAGGTCACTAAGCAAGAAGCAAAACTTTAATTGAATAAATTGAATATTTCAAAAATGATTGCTATTTGCATTTGAAAATTATAATAGTTAAAAGCTAAAGTCTTTACTGAGTGAGCTTGCTCACATTTATAGGAGAAAAGTATAAAGCAATCTGCTAAATGTTTGAGAGGCCTATAAAAGTTGGTAAGCTACATTAAAAAATAAGATTACTTTGAATAAACTAAAACCACTAACAGTAGTTCCATGTGGCATGTTATAAATATGATTCAGAGCCTGATTTTTCATTTAAGAAGAAAAATCCTTTCAACCTTCTTTTCAAATGTTCAAATCTAATCAAGTCTCTAGCCCATTATCATTTTAAATTAAAAGTCACAATCATAGAAACTCAATTCTGGGCCGAGAGAAAATCAACAGCCTCTGTATCCAGAATTCCATTTTGTTTATGTTCTGTATATGTGGCTCATTTCTTTTTCTAAACAAATATGTTCCCATTTTGATTGGATAGTTAAATATTTCCGTTTTATCCCACCATTCACTAAACTAGATGTAAATTAATTGAAGGGGACATGATGACAGTGCATCATGGAAAACAAATGCATTATCTCTGCCCTGATGTTTATGTTCTGTGGAATCCCTCAGCGAGGCTGGAAATTTATTTTCCGTGGGGGCCATTATGGTGTGCAGTGTTATATCACAATCACATCATGTCTAGACTTTAGAAGAAATCTGGAAAAATGTTTTGTTATGGACCATTTTCCAAATGCGCTTTGTATTTCATTCTAAATGTATATTTATTGATACTTATTTTTCTAAAATACAATGAAATATGCATTTTAAATATGTTTCTGATGCCCAATTGTCATCAGACAATATTCTGTAATACATTACTGTAATCATTGATAATCAGAAAACAATAGTCTAACATCCAAAATAAAGAGGAAATGAAAAGTAGCTCTATGTACCTTTAGAATTTAGTGAATATGCAAGAAGTATAAATAGGCTAAAATATAAAATTTTATGGGTCATCATAATGATAGCACCTATTCCTAAATATATGTTATCTGCACCATGCTAAAATAGGATGAAATATCACTCAAAAAAGAAGTATTAGACTTCAGGTATTAAGAAGTATTATAACATGTCCTATGAGTGGCCACTTTCCAAATTTCCCTTGCAATTGAGTTTAGTTGAGAAAGCACTGCACATAGCATCAAAAGACAGGGCTCAAGACTTGATTTTATCATTAACTTTTCAAAGTCACTTTTTAAATAGCATCAATTATTTAGTTAAATAAAAGTATTAAACACATAATGATATCTCTAGATAAATTTACACAATGTAATTCTCAGTTTCTTCATTCTACAATATTATCAACAGGGTCAAAATTGATGAGCTCTAAGAAAAATGAGCCTGTGAGAAAAATTTTATAAACCTTTTTTTTTTTAAGATTCTTGGCAATGTCTACAAATCAACTAGAGGCACAGGAAAAAGAATAGTATTGAATACATTATAAACTAAAAATTATTCACTTGAATTAATCTCAAATTCAACTGCAGTCTACTTTCTGAAAAAAGAGCTGTCAGTGATAAGGTCATCTTTAATTTCCTGTAAAGCCTTTTGAATGTGCCCTTTGAAGCTTCAAAAAAATCACAAAATCTTCATAAAAACATTAGTGGAGCAGCAGGAACTCTTATTCATTGCTGGTGGGAATGCAAAATGGTATAACCACTTCGGGAGGTAGCTTGGCAGTTTCTTACAAAACTAACCATCTTTTTACTCTATGATCCAGCAATAGCACCAGTCAGTATTTACCCAAAGGAGTTGAAACCGTATGTCTACTCAAAAACCAGCACACAGATGTCCACAGCAGCTTTATTCATAATTATCAACACTTGGAAGCAACCAAGGTGTCCTTCAGTAGGTTAATGGGATTTAAATTGTGGTGCATACAAACAATGAAAAATTTTTGTGCTCAAAAGAAATGAGCTACCAGCCATGAAAATACCTGGAGGAACTTTAAGTGGATATACTAAGCCAGTGATGGGCAAACCCATTAGTCAACAGAGCGGCAAACCGCAGCTCGCGAGAAGCGGTTTGCCGACCGCTGTACTAAGCAAAAAAGCCAATCTGAAAAGGCTGCATACTATATGATTCCATCTATATGCTATTCTAGAAAAGGCAAAACTATGGAGAAAGTATAAAGGTCAGTGGTTGCTAGGAGATGGAAGTGGAAGGAGTGATGAATAGAAAGAGCACAGAGGAATTTTAGAACAGAGAAAATATTCTATATATAAAGCTATAAAAATGGAAGCATGTTATTAGTCCAAACCCATAGATGTAGAACAGCAAGACTGAACCATAATGTAAGCTATGGACCTTGAGTGTGAATTCTAATAAATCTTATCATACTGGTGAGTGAAGTTGATATTGCAGGAGTCTATTTATGTGTGGGGATAGAGGGCATAGGGGGAACCTCTGTACGTTTCGCTCAATTTTGCTGGGAACCTAAGAGTTCCATAAAATATAAACTCTTATTTTAAAAGAAATAAAAATACTCAACATCTTTAATGAACACACAAGCTGTATCACATTTCCAAGGGTGAAAAGACACCTCCCTTGGCAAGAAAGCAACATTAACATTTTTTATTATTCTCTGTAGTACAAATAATTTTTAATTCACTGTGATATTTTTCACTCAAGACTCTTCATGTAAAAATTATCCATTTAAAATAACATATTTTTGCCTAAATTTTCCAATTGACTATTGACCCTGACTGAAAATCTTGCTATGGACCAAGACATTTATGTCCTAAAACTTTTGATTCACTTAAGGATTCAAATTTTCAGATACACCTAATCAGATTCATCAAGATAGAAGAAGATACTCAAATCAACACACAGTATGGTTCTGATTTACCCAGCGGTAGATAAAGGCTTTCTTAGAAGCAGATCTTTATTTTGTTGGTTGCATAAATTCCTTCACCTGACTCTCCCCACTTCCTGGAAATCTTTGCAAAAAGGGAAAGTTCCTCATTTTTTCTAATTTATGAAAAATGAAACTAATAGTTTCCAGGCTGAATTAGGATTTGATTTTGGCAGATGGAGTTCAGGGATGACTACCAGAAAACCACTACTATCTGAGAGACAGAAGAACCATTAGGTGTTACATAGATTTAGCAAAAATTACAAATGTTAATTTTTTTTATTATGTGCCTAAATTAGCTCTTTAAATAACTATGGTATTATATATCTGGAAGAAATCTTAGAGATCACCTACAATAATTCCCTTTAGAGATAAAGAAATGTGAAAATGAGATGAACTTAGATACCTGCATTATAATTACAAATAATAAAAACACATGTATATTTTAATGGTGTAATATATACATACTAGAGGCCCTCTGCACGAAATTTGTGCACTGGGGTAGGGGTGTCCCTCAGCTCTCGGGGGATGTCTGACTGATGGAGAGCAGGCCTAAGCCGTCAGTCGGATGTCCTTAGCACTGCTGTGGAGGTGGGAGAGGCTCCCACCACTGCCACTGAGCTCACCAGCTGTGAGCCCAGCTTCTGGCTGAGCGGCACCCCTGCTGCACTGAGCATCTGTCCCCTGGTGGTCAGTGCACATCATAGTAACCAGTCATTCTGCCGTTCGGTAGATTTGCATATTGCCTTTTATTATATAGTAAAATGTAACCATTTTTAAAAATTGAGAGCAGACTGGTGGTTGCTATA
Source organism: Corynorhinus townsendii (assembly GCA_026230045.1). Lineage (NCBI taxonomy): Eukaryota > Metazoa > Chordata > Mammalia > Chiroptera > Vespertilionidae > Corynorhinus > Corynorhinus townsendii. Next base: position 104,973,681 of record JAPDVU010000006.1, on the reverse strand, counting down.
GGGGAGGGGGTTTAAAGGACTGGATGAAAGAGGTTAAAGGATTAAGAAGTATAAACTGGTAGCTACAAAATAGTTATGGGGATGTGAAATATAGCATAGGAAATATAGTCAATAATATTGTGATAACTATGGTGCCAGGTTAGTACTAGAAATATCAGGGGGAACCCTTTGTAAAGTATATGATCATGTAACCATTATGCTGTACACATGAAACCCATATAAAATAATACTCAAAGTAAACTTTAATTTAAAAAATGCTTTTAAAGTTAAAAATATTTCTTTACAAGATATGTAATTTTATCAATATCAAATTATTAATTTATGGGTTTATTCCATTATAAACACATTTTTAAAACTACAAAATATAAGGATCTAAACATGTCCAGCCCATAGGTTCGCATGTGGCAAAATGCTTTAATATCAAAAGTAGGGGATTCCAATGTCAGCTGTGGTTTTGGTCAGTTAAAACATTCACGAAGCAGAATTAATTCTATTAGGCCACCAGGGTGCTATTTAATGCATGGCACTAATTACTGGACTGAAAAGATTATACTATTTTCAGACAGGCTTAATAACTCTCTTAGGACAGCAATTAAGAAAGTTGGAGTCTTTGCTGTAAAGTCATTTCTTGAGTAAAATGGGATTCTTGTGGGAAAGGCACTCTTTAAATGCCACACAAGTAGTAGTCACATATTATTGTTAAATTCAACATCAGCAAGACATGGAAGACACAAGAATCTAAATAAGGTATAAACTGTTGGTGTGACCAGGTAGGTACAGGGGTCCTCAAACTTTTTAAACAGGGGGCCAGTTCACTATCCCTCAGACCGTTGGAGGGCCGGACTATAGTTTAAAAAAAAAACAAAAAACTATGAACAAATTCCTACGCGCACTGCGGGCCCGGGATGAGTCAGCTGCTAAGTAGGACAGGCAGAGGCACCCGGTGGGCCAGATAAATGTCCTCGGCGGGCCGCATGTGGCCTGCAGGCCGTAGTTTGAGGACCCCTGAATGTATAGTTATATCTTGCAAGTTGTTGAAGACACCGAAAATCTATCTAAAAATAAAAATAGTTGTAAATTACATTTGAAAGAGTAACAAATCATCTTCGAAATCTTCCTTGTCTTGGGAAAAAAAGGTAAGGGAGGTAAAAATGCTAATTTTAATTGTGCCATTTACCACCAGCTGCCATGAAGGTATAGGTCTGATAACTACAGTCATTTTACATTTCATCAAGTAAAATAATGCTACTTTTCTGCCATGGCTGAATAAAAACAAAACAAAACATAAATGCTAGGGCAGAAATTTAAACCAAATTTTATAGCAATGATAATTACCTATTTTGTCTTTCTCAGTGATTTGACATTTCAAAGCATTTATATTTTTTTTCGTTTCATTACTCTTCATTGCAACAAATACTCATTATGTGCTTACTCTGTGCAAACCACTGTATGAGATTCAGGCCCAATACAGACTTCCTTTCAGGTTACTGTTTTTAATCAACAAATATCTCTCAACCGAATGTATATCAATAAATGATATAAATGAATGGTTATGCTTTTGTGATTATTACTTATTTTACAGATAAATAAATTGAAAGAATTGGCAAATACAACAAATACATTTACTTCCTGCCACTTTTTTGCCACAACCCTAATTCATACAATTATCATCTGTTGCCCAGATTGTTTGCAGCATCTCACTAAAGCTCCCCTGATACCACGTGCACTCCCTACAATCTGTTGTCACCAGGGCAGTCATAATAATCCTTTACCAAAACCATGGTCATCAGTCACCTCTAGTAGTTCCCTGTTGCTCTCAGAATAGCAAAAAAAAAAAAAAAAAAAAAAAAAAAAAAAAAAAAAACACACACAAAAAAACCAAAAACAAAAAAACACCCCTCAGCCACACAAGATCTGGATCCTGCATATTTCTATAGTACTGGTTTTGAGAATTCTCTCAAAAACACCTGTACAACCTTCGGGCCTATGGAAATATTTATCTCTTCCTTGCACTGGGGACTTTACATGCCTTATTTCCTCTCTGCGGAGCCATTGACCCTCCTTTCTTCTCATTCCTATGTCTCCTTGACATTTCACATTCCATATTGCTTCTTCTGAGGAGCCTCTCCTTGTTTCCAGAATTTAGGAGCTTCTAATGGGAGCTGGAACAGTGCCTTTGCTTCCATCTACTTGGTCTTTCAGAAAGGCTTTATTAAATAGCTACTATGTGCCAGGCCGTATTCTAAGAGCTTGGGATCCACCAGTGAACAAACAACCACAGAATCCCTGCTGCCTTGGCACTTACAAGAGGAGACAACTACCAAAGTAATGAATAGATGAATTATAAATACAGTACACTAGAAGGACATATGGGGGGAGAGGTTGGACAGAGGAAGGGCAATGGTACATACCTTGACAGGTGCAGAAATCGCAATTTTATAAATTTTATTTTTTAAATATATTTTTATTGATTTCAGAAAAGAGGGAGATAGAGAGAGAGAGACATCAGTGATGGGAGAGAATCATTGATTGGCTGCCTCTTACACACCCCCCACTGGGGATCAAGCCTGCAACCCGGGTATGTGCCCTTGACTAGAATCAAACCTGGGACCCTTCAGTCTGCAGGCTGACACTCTATCCACTGAACCAAACCGGTTAGGGCAGAAATTGCAATTTTAAATAGAGATCCTGCCATTGGCTTCCTTGAGAAGATGGCATTGGAACAAAGACCAAAAGAGTGCAGGAAGCTTAGCCATGGAGATATTTAAGAAGAGAATGGTACAGAAGAGGAAATAGTCAGCACAAACACCTTAAAGTGCTTAAGAAAGAACAAAAAGGCCCATGTGGCTGAGGCAGAGTGAGCAATGTGTGGGGAGATTGCCAAGGGAGAAGGTCATGTGACCAGGAGACAGAAGATTTAGGGCTTTACCAGCCAATGGGATGACTTTGGCTTTCCCTCAGGTGAAACACATAGCCCTTGGGGGGCTTGGAGCAGACAGTGTGCCATATTCTACTTGTGGTTTTAAAAGGACCACAAACAGGGGGGAATCCAAGATGGTGGTGTAGGTAAACACCTAAACAGCTGCCTCGCACAACAATTTCAAAACTTACAACTAAAAGACAGAACATCTATCACCCCGAACCACGGGAAGGCTGGCTGAGTGGAAGTTCTACAACTAGAGGGAAAGAGAAAAGAGCATTGAGACGTGCACAAGCGCTGAAAAGCTGAGGTACGGAGTTGCGGAATCTGGGCTGGCGGCAGGCGTTGCTTTTTTCAACCCAAAGGGAGACAAGCCCCCGATTACTCTGAAATCCAGTTTCTGGGTAGATGCGGGGGACCCAAACTCCTACGGGGAGAAGCTGGATTGTCTAACACCAGGTCGGAAAGGGAGGGGGGCCTGCTTGCAGAGCTGCGCGCAAGAATAATTGTTTACTGCGCTGGGGCACGGGACGCAGTCTGAGACACAGAGCCGGCTAACTAGCAGCCATTGCTGTTTGCCACCCCCTACCTAGTGACGCCCTGAGACCCTGCCCCACACAACCTACAAACCCACCCAAGCTCCAAGCAGCAGCGTTAGCATAAGAAAGGCCTGCACTATCGCAGCTTAACCTAGCAAACTTGCAGCCTGGATCAGACAGCTCCAAAACCTCCAAACCCCAAGCAAAGAGGAGAAAACTGTAGCTCTTGCTGTAGCTCCTGCTGGGTGGACTCAGACAATAGCTGACCAGCACCCCATTGGAGATCCAAAAGCCAGTATACCTAGTGGTCAGTGTGAGAAACCAGATTTCAACTCCTCACATCCATAAGTGACACATTCAAGAGGCAGACTCAGCGAGCACCAAAGCCCCACTGAAACAAGTCCTGCCCCATAAGCGTGTCTCCAGCATAGCAGTTCTTATAGACACAGCGAGTCCTCACAGCCGATTGGCCTGGAGGTCAATTCCTCCCAGCGTACCAACAGCAATTAAGGCTTAACTACACCAAGACTTTGCACTCAGCCCACAAAGGGGTGTACCACGAGCGTCCACATCAGGTGATTGGGGAGGCTGAGCTACTGCCCCCTATAGGTCACCAACCACACAAAGCCACTCCATCAACACAGGGAAGCAGCCAAAATGCAGAAACAAAGAAACATGTCATGAATGAAAGAAACGGAGGAAAGCAAACTACTGGACGACAGAGTTCAGAACCACATTTAGAAGGTTACTCAAGAATCTTCTAAAAACTGCCGAGAAACTTGTTGACACTTCTGAGGAGCTTAGTGAGACCTTCAAGGACCTTAATGAGAATGCCAAAAAAATGGAAAAGGACCAGTCAGAAATGAAGCATACACTGTCTAAAATAAAGAATATACAGAAACTCAACTGTAGATCAACGTACCCCAAGAATCAAACCAAAGATCTGAAATATGAGGAAACAAAAAACACCCAACCAGAAAAACAAAAAGAAAAAAGAATCCAAAAATATGAAGATAGTGTAAGGAGCCTCTGGGACAACTTCAAGCGTACCAACATCCGAATTTTTGGGGTGCCAGAAGAAGAGAGAGAGCAAAATACTGAAAACCTATTGGAAGAATTAATGACAGAAAAATTTCCCTACCTGGTGAAAGAAATAGACTTACAAGTTGAGGAAGTGCACAGAACCCCAAACAAGAGGAATCCAAGGAGGACCACACCAAGACACATCATAATTAAAATGCCAAGGGCAAAAGACAAAGAGAATCTTGAAAGCAGCAAGAGAAAAACGGTTGGTTACCTACAAGGGAGTACCCATACAACTGTCAGCTGATTTCTCAGCAGAAACTATGCAGGCCAGAAGGGAGTGGCAAGAAATATTCAAAGTGATGAACAGCAAGAACCTACAACCAAGATTACTCTACCCAGCAAAGCTATCATTCAGAGTTGAAGGTCAGATAAAGACCTTCACAGACAAGAAAAAACTAAAGGAGTTCATTGCCACCAAACCAGGATTACATGAAATGCTGAAGGGTATTCTTTAAGAAGAGGAAGAAGAAGAAAAAGGTAAAGATAAAAATTATGAACAACAAAATGACATCAAATACATACCTACCAACAAGTGAATCTAAAAATCAAGTAAATAAAAAATCTGAAGAACAGAATGGACTGGTGAATATAATAGAATCAGGTACATAGAAAGGGAGTGGACTGACAATTCTCAGGGGGAAGTGGGTGTGAGTGGTGCGGGAAGAGATTGGACAAAAATCTTACTCCTATGGATGAAGACAGTGGCAGGGGGTAAGGGCATGGGGTAGGGTGGGGTGGGGAATCAGGTGGAGGGGAGCTATAGGGGGAAAACAAAAAGAGGAACAACTGTAATTTGAACAATAAAGATTTAGTTAAAATAAAATAAAATAAAATAAAATAAAATAAAAGGACCACAAACATGGGATAAAGAGGGCAGGGTGTGGAGGAAGGGGAACTGTTATAGGCGATCATTGCAATGATCCTGGCAGAGACCATGGTGGTTGGATTCAGACGCCCCGAAGAGGTGGTAAGAAGTGAGCAAGAGCTGAGAGGATTTCCTGACAGATTGAATGTGAGTTACTGTGGACAAAAGAGGAGTCAAGGGCATTTCCAAGTTTTTGGTCAAAATAACAACTGAAAAGATAGAGTTGCCATCAACTGAGATGGCAAGATTGTTGAGGGCATAGTTTGCAGGGCTTACATGTTGTGAATCTTCCTGGATCTGTCTTGAGCCATTGCATCACTGTGAGTCTCCATATATGCTGCACGTTCCTAAGTGCCTTTTCTGCTTTCCCTCTTGCACAGCCATGTGCAAAGCCCTGCTCAAGTGCCCCGCCTCCGGAAAGCCTTCCTCACCATCACTTCTCCCATTCTGGCATAACCAGAAGCAGCACTGGCATATTTTACATGTAGTGTTCTCTGTACTTGCTTATGGTCATGTTTGTCTCTTCTCTTTGACAGTGGAAGAGATATTGAGTTCCTGGTCTGCTAGTACATGAACATACATGTCTGTGTTAGGATGAACTCCTACTTAAAGCCATATTCTCCCAGGGATTTTCTGTAACTTTGATCAAGCTTCCAAAGCATTACAAATTCTGTCTCCTCTTGGCACCTATGTTTCTAAAGCTGTGCTAAGTCATTGTAAATGTTGTTGAATCTTCACGGCAACCTGGGAATTAATAGCCACTGCTGAATTGTGGAGACAAGAACTGCACATCCAACACTGAATCAGAGCCACAGTGTTTAAAGCTTATGCTCTGTGCAGTTCTCCACAATGAGGGGCCAGCAGGATCTCTCTGACATTTGGCAGGAGCACCCAAGAGGGAGGGCGAAGGGAGTGAAATGCTACAGCAGGGAGGGAGCAAAGAAAGGTCACCAGGCAGGCTCTCAACAGAGGGAATTCTGGTGCTGAGTTTTGGCAAAAATGTTAAACGACTGCATTGCCAAGATCTCTCCTACCCCCAAATCACTTTGCATTTTCATGCATGACATAGGAATTATAATAATGATATGACTTCCACAAGAAAAAAAAATCATCTCATTTTGTTTTCATCTTTCTCCCAGCAGGCAGCAGTGGGAGGCAACACAATGACTAATAGAGTATTCAAAGAGGGCACTTTAGTTCCATTTGAGGATGAATGCCACTTGCACTCTTCACTGGTTAACTTAAATGGTGCCATCTCTGAATGGATGGAAGCCTGCAATTCCATACAATTGGGTCAGCAGCTAGACCTCCACTGTGTGCAGGGGGACACAGTGACACCGACTGGAAAACTCGGTGTCCACTGGCCTTTGCAGAAGCCTGTTAGGTGACAGTAGTCCCACAAGCCCACACTGCTGTTACACACAGTATGCATGCTGAATCTCAAAGTCACCAAACAAGAAGTCACCTAGTTTTGAGGGACAATTAACTCTGGGTTATTCTTTCCCATCCTATGGGATGCTTTTCTGAATTTGACTTGAAGTTAATAGGATCCATTTACAATTCAAAAGCTAAGAACTTCAAAGCTTCGAATCCTTATCTAGAACTAGTCTCATAGCCAGACACAAATTGAAAGACAAACATTGATACTTTTTCCCCAAGATGTGCAGAAAAACAACACAAAATATCTCTGTGATGTAGAGACATAACTGTGAGAACAACTGAAGTAACACTGTCTCTGACTGATTCACACACAAGCTATTTATAATACACAAAGAAACAAACTAAATCTATGCATATAAAAATGTTTTACAACGTTTGCTCTTGATTTTTGTAAGTCTAGTTTCATAAAGAATGAACATCATCTTCTGCCACTCACTCCTCATCCCACGCTTTGCCAGGCTTTACTCTTATGTCTGCTCTCAGTAAGGTGACCACCAGTGGAAAAATACCTTCCTATAAATGGCAGAAATATTTGATATTTGGAGCTAAATCTGTGCATGTATATGGATACCCAATAAAATACACTGAATAAACAGGTGAAGACTTCAATGTGTCAAACCCACGAAAAATAAAAGAGCAGTCTGCATAGTACTTATAACAGAGCAGTGCATTGCAACTCAGCATCCAAAGATTCTATGCCTGAGTGCGTAATGCAAGACATTTCTTTTTTAATTATTAAAATCAATTGAGATTTTTATCTTCTTCCTAAAGTGGCCCGAGAACAGGCTACTGGCCAGCAGGTAGATATCAATGGTGATGCAGATATAGATGTAGATATTGGCAGGTGGATACAAACCTTAATGGTAGTTGTGTGCGCTCCAGGGTATTCTTTTTCTTCCAGTGTTGACCATCTTTCTATAAACTTAGATACCAGGGAATCGTCATAGTCCACTATCTGAAATCCAGAAACGTTTGCGCCTCCAAACTGAATTTTTAATAGGTCTCCATCCGTAAATCCCTAGACAGAGAACACATTTATGTCCAACAAAACTTGACATTTATCAAATAACTCTATGCCTTGTGGATTTTACCAGTGTCAAAGAACGTATGAGAGACGAAAAGCCTATAGTAAATGTTTCATGAATTTTCCAGCCAAAATTCTTCACCAGCATCCAGCATAGCCTTGGCATCATAGTGAGTCCTTAATCCATGATTGTTTATTGGTGGTACATACAAAAGAGTTCTGCATTTCATGGAGAAGGACTGGGTTTATTTATTAAATCTACGATAAGCACCTCCGGTGGTTACAGATACTTAGTAAGGAGTTACTGGTCCAAGAGCTCTAACAATATTAGCAGTGTATTCCTGGGATCTGAGTTGGTTCCTCTTTTCCTCTAGCTGCAGCGGTGACCCTAGTGGCCCTTCATGCTTTTCTTAGTAGTTCCCCTGTTCCCTGGATCACTTTTCTGTCATCGTTTACTCCTCTCTTCTGCTAGAGTCAATAATCTCCTCAGACACACTAGAGGTAAACTTTTTGAGATATTGAGTGTCTGAAAATACCTTTATTTTGCTCTAACATTTGATTAGTATTTTGGCTGGGCATAGAATTTTAATTCAAAACCCTCATTATGTAAAGGCATTGTTCCAGTAACTTTCATTGTTTCTACTGAAAAATGCAATTTCATTATTTATTATTTTTTTGGATGTGACCTGCTTCATACATCTGCCCTCTTCCCACCAACCTGAAATCTTTAAAATATTCTATTTATCTCTGCAATTGTATGATGATTTAAAAAATATATTGTGTGTCTTATTTGTGGAATATAATGAATCCCATAATCTTATGAATAAAAATAGATCCAGAGACAGAGAAGCATCAAACAGATTGTCAAACCTCAGAGGGGAGGATGGGGGAGAGGGTAGAGATCAATCAAAGGACTTGTATGCATGCATATGAACATAACCAATGGTCACAGACACTGGGGGGGTGAGGGCACAAGCAGGGGATAGGGGGGCAATAGGGGATAAAGACACAAATGTAATACTTTAATAAAGAATATATATATATATATTGTATGTACTCAATGGTCAGATTTTTGTCATTCATTATAGGACATTTTTCTGAATGCTTCTTTGATAATTTCCCTCCCCTATTTTCACTATTACGTCCATCTAAATGCTTATATTCAGTAACACTGCTTTATATTGTTATTTTGTTACCTAATCTGATTTTCTCGACTTTATCCTTAAACTCATTCAATTTTACTTACTACATTAGAAAAAAATAAGTTAACTTCCCAGAGCTCTTTCTTATTCTCTAATTTTTTCTTTCCCATAGCATCCTTTTCTTTTTATGGATTATTCTACAGCCCCGATGCATGAAGATTCATGCAAGAATGGGCCTTCCTTCCCCTGGCTGCTGGCACCGCCTTCGCTCTGGTTGGAGCCGCCTTTCTGCTCCGCCCAGAGCTGCCTTTCCTCCTTCCCATGCTGCCCAGAGGCCCAGAGCGGCTGGGGTGGTATAGAATGCCTGTGTCGTCACCATGGTGATGACACAAGCGTCCCGCCCCAGCCCCTCAGCGCCCGTGTATGCAAATTAACCCATCTTTGTTGTGATGATTTGCATACTCACTCCTGATTGGCTGGTACGTGTCACAAAGGTACGGTCGATTAGCATGTTACTCTTTTATTAGGTAGATATTTTCTCTTATTTCTGTTTAGATACTCATAATATTTTTTAAACATTTTTCTTGTGATTCTGGTTTGCCCTGTTTCTGTTTATGTGTATTGAATCCTTCATGGCAAATACTTTTTCTCAAATATCTGGTTATGCTTGGTTAATTAATAGTAAGACACTTGAAATTTCTGTGTGCATGAGGGAGGCTGACTGTGCTTTACTGAAAGGTATATGGGTGGGTTAAACAGCAATGCTTATTGTCAATATTTGAAGAGTTGAAGAAATGAGAAAAGGATCCCATTATGGACCGCATCTTCATCACTTTATGTAGATTATCCTTTTAAATGCTATATCAGGAACTTACAGCCTAAGCAAGCATTCAGCAATTCCTGAGGAAGGTAACCAAAAAAGTGAGGATTTTTCTCTTGCATAACTGCCAACTTTAACACTCATCAGACCCTGGACAGAAAAAAGGGGCATCCTCAGTCAATAGTTTGGAAGGTGAAAAACCCTTCAAATTTGGAAAGCATTCTTCAATTTTAAATGTCAGTGAAATTTTCAAGCGTTCTCTAATTTCTCAGAAACTGAAACTCCCTACAGATTCTTTGAATTCACTGATTCATCAGAAATTCCATATGGCAAGGATACCAAGTATTCAGATCAGGAAAAGCAAACTTTGAATTCAGAGAAAATATTGGGTAGGTTTCTCCCTAGAAGCATCATAGCAGCATGAATTTTCTTTTCCTTTCTTTTTAAAACATTTTTACTTTGGGCACTCTAACACTTCTTTCATTTTTCATAGCATCAGTTATCAACTCCTAAATTGATGAGCCACCTTCTGTCATTATTTCTCAATGTTCCAATAAAACCTTCTCCATCTGGACATTTTTAAAGATCGCAGCTTTCAATGTTGCTGTGTGTTGTTCATCAAATGGCACAATTCACACAGGGGACTGACTGTCCAGGCTGTTTGCTGCTCAGAAATTTGGTTCTGAAGAGACTGAATACAGAGCTAATCTATTTAACTCTTGCTTCTCCAGTAGGGGGTGATTTAGGACCTATAAAATCATATTATAAGGGTAAGTTCTAATGAATTTTTATAGTAGTTAGCCTTTTCATTGCCAAACAAATTTACCTGAACAACTAATTTCTCTCAATAGCATATAGGTTTTAGGTTTAATATTCTAAATCACTGGTGTCACCTTCTAGTAAAAATATTTATCAGTTATAAGGTTGTAATTTATTTTCTCTTATCTCCTTTCATCACTACTAGAAATGTTTTCTCATGTAACAATCTAATAGTCCAGACACTATGAAATAAATCTGCATTGGTATAAATATGAAACTTTTTCAGAATCCTACCATGCTATTTAGAATAATCTCTCATTCTCTCCCTCTGTCCAACTTTTTCTTGACTTTTTTCCTGAGATTTGGGAGGGATGATGTTCTCAATCACAGACTTGTACTTACTCAAAGAATATAAATCTTTGTAAAAGTAAAGCTTTAAGTTTATTTTATTGCTGATATAAAAGGTATTTTAAAAAAGAAAATATCTAATAATTCCAAATTGGTTCTATATACTTGAGAGGGAGATAGATACAATTAACCACTTGGACATTCAATACATTCTTTGATAGGAATCATAATGAAAATGTGATTAGCTGTGGGAACCCAACTTTCATTGTGTTGCTTATACAGCAAGTAGTAAGTAATAAATAAATAATATTTAATATTTCTATATTTGGATATTTCCAGGTTTAATTTTTACTGAGACATTCTCACAAATTTGCATTTACTTTGAATATTACATGTGCTAAACACTTTAAAGAAATGGGCAAAGAGTAAAGTTTATAAAATACAGTGACAGTAAGATACAAGGGGAAATTGGGAGAGTTAACTTTTATATATTTTTGAAAAATTTCCTGTAGTTAAAATACTTCTTCTAAGACAATTTATAAAGCTTGTCAAATACTGTTCTATAATTTATTATATCACTTATAATAAGAAGAAATTGATTAAAAATGTAAAGTGGGAAGTAAATCTAAACATAAATTCAGAAATAATATATTATCACCTAATGAATCAATATAATCAAAATATATTTTTATGAATACCTCTGATAAATGCTGGTTGCTCAAAAGTTTTTAATAGGAATCTTCATTAAAATTATTAATTCACCTACCAGATTTGCAATGATGTAATGGTATCCTTTAACATGTTTTCCAATGGTAATAACCTAACACAGATAAAGAAAAAATCATTTAATAAATATTAGTAATATAAATGTAAAATTACTAACATAATGACCTGATTCAGAAAAAATGAAATAATTAACTTCTATGTTTTTTTGATATTCCACAATGAGTCATATATGATAAAATTATCAAACCCAGAGAATATTTTTCTCAGGAAAAAGTAACAGTACATTTTAGTGCCTAATAGATGTTAACTTTCAAAATCAATAACTTAAAAAAAATAGTGAAAATAAGGCCACAAGATTTAAAGAAATTTAAAAACAAAGACATGTTGAATCCATGTCACAATTTTATTCCTACATAGCTATGTTTTTTGTCCTTTCAATTAAACATTAAACAGCTAAAATCAATATCTGAGATTTCATATTCACACATCTATATTCAAAGATAATCACACAAAGAGTTTATAGCCATACATAAATTTAGAACAACTTTTAACAAGCATATAAATGAATTATTTTGTGGATCTATAAAATAATATTCCTATCTTAAGAGTCTTGAAATATTTATAGCTTAGTTCAAATAAACATTATTTCTAGCTTGAGGCAGCAGAGTATCAGAGAAGCTATTTATACATAAATCTAAGTCAAAAATCAATAGCAAAATAAATGCATTATGGAAGAAGTGCCTGTTTTGGTAATCCTGGAACAGTTTTGGACTTTGTTGAATCAATTTGACATTTCACTGATCTCTATCTGTTACAAAGAGAGTATAAATGGTAAAATGGCCATGTTGTAGTCCTGACACTTGGATATTCAAGTGTAATTTTTATTTTTAAGAAAATAGCTACACCAATGGAAAGTAAATGCCAGGGCAATAGACAAAATTTCCAATCATTACTCTCCCCTCTTGATTGCTATTTTGGTGGCTTCCTGTTGCTTTTAGCATAAAAGTCAAAATGCTTCATATGCTGCAAAAATCCAATGGTCTTTCAAGCTTCTCCAGGCCCACTTTTCCCCCTTTCTACACAGGAGACTTCTGGCCTCTCAGTATTTTTGTAACGAAAAAGGCTTATTTCCATCCCTTCGGGGCTTCACACATTGTTTCCTCTACTGGGAGAGCTCTCTCCACCACCATATCCTTTGTCTTGTTCCATTTTAAGACACAATGAATCTCAGCCCAGTGGAATATCCTGGAAGACTTCCCTGGTCCCAGGCAAAGCCAGGTGCTCCATTAGCAATGCATTTAGTTAAAGAGCAAGGGCAAAATCCTAGGAGGTATTTTACCATGTTACTTAGATAATAAGTCATAGTTGTTTGGAAGGGAGTTAGAACTAACATTACTTTCTAACCTATTTTTATGTAACACAACTAAATTGTCTTTTCTAAAAAATTGACCCTGTATATTGAAAGGAGAATTTTGAAGACAAGATATCCTTCTAAATGAAAAAAATATATATTAATTAGCATCAACTGAATTGAGGTGACTATGTCCTTCATATTTCCTACTGTATCTGTTGGTTCTACTTACTGTTTAATCTACTTTCTGAATCATGAATATCTTTCTCCTGGGAATTAAGAAAAAACAGTATAAATGGAACTACCAGTAGTCCCTACTTGAATTTAGTGTTAAGAGGAAGGAGGGATCTGAAAATTGATTAGCCCTACTTCTATATAAGAATTAGTGTCTGCCATACCAGCAATCATATATTTTCTTTATAATAACAATTAGTATTGTCTTAACAATAGAAAGTTACATTAATTTCTTAATATTTTTCATGATGAGTGTGTTTCTTACTGAAATACCACTAGAAATAAGTGTCTCCAGATTTCATCAAATGATAAAAAAACTCATAATGTAAAAAAAGTTTAATTCTATTACTAACTTTAAGCTACTATGAAAATAAAATTTTGTCACATCTGAGCTCTCTTAATTATTGATAAAATGAGGAAGTAAATAATGTTTTCTTGAAATGTACTTTGACCTACTTTTTGCCTGGTAAACTCTATTCCTTGAAGGTCTTCCATAATCTGCCAGTCTAAATTATCTCTTTTTGTCATTTAGAAAAGTAACATCCTATTGTTTTCATTCATGGTATGTACCATTATCATGATGCATTAATTTCTGTAATTATACCATGAATATTCACTTTGATGGGGACTTGCCCAATTTGTTTAACATTATTGCATTGAATTTACTCCAGTGACTGTCCAGTAAACATTAGACACTTGGGAAAATTTAGTGAATAAATAAATGAGTGAAATCTACACTAGCCAAATGTTACACAGAGATGATCTTTATAGATCATCCCACCCATGTTAAGATAGGTATTTCCTCCTCTATGCTCTTAGACCACATTGAGTATCACTGATAATATTGTAGAATTATATATGTACATTTTTCTTCCCTTGTAAACAATGAGTTCATGGGGCGATGACACCATTCTTTGTTACCTTTCTTTGTTTACCTCATTCCAGATGCAGAGGATGTCCTCAATAAATGTTTGTTGAATAATGCAACCATCCATTGCATACACTAATTTAACACATTCAAGAGTGTTTTGTGAAAATACAAATCATACATATGTGCAAAATACCCTGTACATTTTGAATGGATGTCCAAATGGTTATTTATTTAACCATGATCCATATTGCTTCTAAACATTCCATTCCAAATCTTCCTAGTTTATCTTGTAGTTTCTCTCTTCTAATTTTGGAAATAATTATTTTCATATAGGCTTTCCCAACATTTATTATGATAACTTAGGACTACTTAAAATGTTAAAGCAAAGACTAATGGCTAATATTAAAATTCAGTTTTAATGAGAATCTCCTATGAAATTCAAATGAGTTTTTGAGGTTCACGTTTGAACAAAAGACCTCCAGGTTAAAAACAATCTCAAATTCATCTCCTGAGACAGTAATCAAGATTTTTCTAGTTAAATGTTCACCTCTCTGGCATACAACATTTAGTTATGTCATATAAGAAGATAGCATTATTCAGTTATTCAGTATCTTATGAAAGATTCATTCATTATATGTCATTAAAGCTTCATCAATATTTATATATGCAAAATGATTTGTATTCTACAAACTAGTGAATCTAATTGTTTTCTCAAAGCTTAGAAACTCTAAGAAATGCATACTCAACTCTGTTTTTCTTCTAAACCTGTATTATTCCAAGGAGGTGGCAGCCATCCTAATATATATAAAATGGAGACTAACTAGTTCAATGTGTGTGTGTGTGTGTGTGTGTGTGTGTGTGTATATATATATATATATATATATATATATATATATATATATATAGGTTTGTGTATTATTTTATATATCAACTATATTACAGCCATCTAAAGCATTTAGAAATCACTCACACATGCACACACACCAGCTAAGAAAAGAAGCAGATGCCCTCTGAATGAGATCTTAGTAA
This sequence comes from Corynorhinus townsendii, assembly GCA_026230045.1. Lineage (NCBI taxonomy): Eukaryota > Metazoa > Chordata > Mammalia > Chiroptera > Vespertilionidae > Corynorhinus > Corynorhinus townsendii. The sequence goes on along the minus strand of JAPDVU010000006.1, from coordinate 104,958,527 downwards.
GTTATGATGCTGCTTCGCTACCATCTGTCATCACTTACCCTATCTATAACCATAGTGGATTAAATGTTTCTCATAATATATTACCGCATGGCTTTCTATTCTAAAATATCTTAAACTGAGGCAATGTAGAATAGTAAACACAGATAAAGCATCTGTAGCTCTGGTATCATCTTACCCCTTAAAACATTCCAAATGAATGTACTATCTAGCATGCTTCTCAAACAGTGAACACAGACTGAATGTGTCTTCCCTACATATTTCAATTTCATAGATTAATAGTTTTAAAGTGATACATAATCTCCCTAATAGGAGGGGAAAAAAATACTTCTTGGAAAAATAAATACATGCTTTTTCTGAAGACATAAACCCATTTAGACAACAAGATAGGGTTAGCACACAGTACTATACCCTACTGTTTGAAGTAATCCACTGTATCATCAAAGAATTCATGAATTATTGATTTTTCTCTTAGGAACCAGACTTAATACATGTCTATTTCTTTTATGTCTAAGAAGTTCAACAAAATTAAAATTTAAATTTCCAATTAAAAACATCAAAGTTTAGGGCAACACTAATGTAAAATGTAAAAGTTCAGAATTATATATCAACTATACTTCATGATCAGTCGGATGTGTCAGCATTATTGAAGACCATCTGCTATTGCTAACGGAAGCTGGAGATAATTTAATTGATGATCTTTGCCGCATCCTACATAAACCATAAAGTAAAAACTGCTGTTCAAGCACCTTCCACAAATACTCGATCCAAACGCTGACAGTGCATGCATATTCTATATTTAGGACCATTAGAAAACGGAGAATAGCAAACCTGGTCTACAATGTCGTTTACTTTATCCCGTTCACAGTCCAGGATTACACGCCGTTCCTTTTTTAACTCTAGATCTTGAAAAAGTGATCGGTAGGTCTCATCTTTCTTGTCATTGTTAATGTTTCCCACATTGATAGCAGTCACTTGCCATTTCTTTTCAGCAGCAGAATCCAGCACAGCTTGCAGTGTTGATAAGCCTAGGAAGGCAAAGAAAAATGATGACTGATAAAGATACTCAAAAAAGATACTAAAAATATATATATATATATATATATATATATATATATATATATATCCAGTTTGCTGTGTTGTAAAATTGACAGCAAACACATATATGTATAATATACATGTGTATGTATGTTTGAAAGAGAGAGAAACATTGGTTTTTTGTTCCACTTATTTATACATTCATTGGCTGATTCTTGTATGTACTCTGACTGGAGATTGAGCCCGCAACCTTGGTGTATCTGGACCACATTATAACCAACTGAGCTACCAAACCTAGGGGAGAATATATGTTTAAGGCTGATATTTTTGTGCAACTAAATTGATGTTGACTTTTCTAAAAAGCTACAGCTATAATCTTGAACAACTTCTACTTGTTTCCACTTCACATCACATTTTATCTAAATGCTATTGTTCTGACTAAAGGGTCATAGTTTGGAGGGGAACCAGTATCCCCTTCTTTTAGCTATTTTTTTTTTTGATATTAAAGCATAATGTCTTCAATACCTCTGGTTCGAGGGAAATCAAAGACATTACAAAAATTTTTTTCTCTGACAGAGTGGAAGAAAATGTTTCATGATATATGATAGTCTATCGTGTCATATTGATATCTTGAAGAAGTTGAGTACATTTTCAGTGAGGTGGATCTGTGTGTGTCCATTTGAGTCTAAGAACCAATAATCTCTCTTTCCTCTTATATTTCTACTCATAAGTTGTTTTTTCCCTCAGCCTTCTGTTTCATGTTTTGTTATTGGGATTGATCCCATAAAGATTAATATGTTCTCTTATTAACCAGATGGTAGAATTTAGCTTAGCTTTCTAGCACAGATTTGTTATAATTTACTTAACTTCTCAAATGTAAAACCATTTTGCTACTTATTAGTAACTGTGCTTATAGTATCATATATCTTAAAATCTTACTTTTATTTTTAATATCCATACATCACCTCATATGTAGGTTTGAGAAGGAGAACAACTTGGGAATTTATTTCCTTAAGTTAAATGTGCAGTTTAGCACTTAGAAAGCCAGTACATAAACTGTCTTTCACATGACTGCAACAGCCAACTCAAATCCATCATTTCTATTAATAGCTTAATGAACAACACAAATTAAAGCTCCAAAAAGAATTCAGAATCATAACATCACCTTCCTGATTCCAAAAAGACTTGCATCTTTTCAAAAAGAATATTGAACCCTTTTTACCTTAAAAATGCGGGATTTACCTAAAGTGACCACATCGCTCTGTAAGCTTTATTCATGCATTAAATTTATTTAAATCTATTTATCATAGCAATAATATATGCACATTCTAAAGGTTGTTGAAAACTATTTGAACATAAAAAGTATCATTAAAATTATATATATTCTATATAGGCCAAGAGTATATAAGATGAGCCTAGAATATCTTGTGATATCAGAAAGCAAGGAAGCTCTCCAGAACTACCAGGATTTTGTCAAAGGACTCAGGAGTCAATTTGGTGAGGCTCATTTTAAATAAAGATGAGGCAACTTGAATTACAATAAGAATAATAATAAATACAAAAGGTTTAAATACATTACACTTTAAATACATTACACTTTAAATACATAATTTATAATGATGCATTTGTAATGATAAATATTTGGTTGCCATTGTAGATGCTAGAGATCCAAGTTATTACTTTGAAAATTGGTAAATGAAGAGAGACAAGCATTTTCCTGCCTTTCCTATATGAACTAGACTCAGGATGATAACTGATTAAAGGAGGTTTTTCTCTTTGGAAAGACTCCAGCTACTACATGATAAATGAATGTAGATTTAAAATTGTAACAATTTTGTAGCACCTAGTGAATTAATGTATCAAGGCAACAATCATAACTACTGCTAATAACTCAAAAAGAGACACAACCTGAAGTTATGTGTCTCTAAATGGGAATATTCAACCCACCTATGAAGTATTTATGTAAAAAAAAAGTGAATTTGGATCTCATCGAGCTTCTAGAGCAAACTACAAATTTATAAGAAATATAAGGCAAAGAGTAATATGCTAAACACCATCTTGTTGTAATCATCAAAATTCAAACAGTAAACAACTCTACATCCATATATATAAAAGCTTAATATTCAAATTGTCCCCACAGGAGTTCGACCAGGAGACTGCTTGCTATGACATGTGCTGACCACAAGGGCAGAGCGGAACAAAGGAAGGCACGGCTGGCAGCCAGAAGGCCCTGATTTGCCCTGATCTCCAGCCAGGCCTAGGCACCCTACCCGTGTACAAATTTTGTGCACCAGGACTCTAGTTACATTATAAAAGCCTTAAGAGATATCTTAACTAATTGAGATATATGGACCTTATATTTATCCTGATTCAAGCAAATTCCAAAAAATGTATGAAAATATTAATGAATTATTGTTGTTTATATATGATGATATTGTGGTTATGTTTAAAACAAGAGAATTATTTTTTTTCAAAATACACATTGAAATATTAACAGATGGAATGACATGATGTCAGGTATTTGCTTCAAAATAACCGAAAGGCAGAGGGCTATAAGTAAAACAAGATTTCTCATATTATGGTCATTAATTAAGCTTGGTTAAGAGTTCTTGGTGGTCTATATTAACCTCTCTATTTTATTATTTAAAATATTTCATAATGAAAATGTAAAAGAAATTACTTTTATTTCAGTTTGAAAAATTGAACCATAAATTGACTTAAAGTGAATTTTGTGTTTCTTTGGTAAAATTAGTTTCCTATATCCAGTTTTGTAACAAAAACTATAGTATAAACAAGAATTGCTCAAGGGAAAATTTATAAAGAGATAAAATGCTATTGTAAAAATTATTAATGATTAAATATCTTTTAATAACTTCATGGATCACCTGTACTGTAAGTAAATTAAATCCTCCCATAATACAATTCAAATCCTCTTCCTGTTTTTCATCAATGAAGACAGAATGTATAGCTGGTCATCATGATCAGTTCAAGAGCCATCAAAACAGTTATTAACTCTATCTAGTTTTCTTTCCAAGTAGGAAAAGAAAAGTTAATTTCTAAACCTCTTCTACTGTCAAGATTTTACTTTTCCACATTCCAATCATTATGCAATGTTTTCATGTTACCTCCTTAAAAACATTACACCCATAGATGATGTTCTATATGCTATCTACATATTCTCATCTAGCACTTACAAGTGGGCTTCCTTTCTTCTAGAAAATAAATTATTTTACTTCTTATTTAATTATTAATTTTACCACCTACTGAAATAAGCTTCAAGTGGTGATATTCTTGACACTCCTATTTTTCAACATATGTTACAAGGAAGTTTAAATATGACAATTGGAATTTATCAAGTGATATTTCTTAGCCTAATGTCAACATATGTTACAAGGAAGTTTAAATATGACAATTGGAATTTATCAAGTGATATTTCTTAGCCTAATGTTTATTGGCAGTTCATCTTGTCAAAGAATATGGCATATAAAATCAATAAGAATTCATTTAAAGTAATGGCTGGGTTTAAGACTCATTTATTCTATGAGTCAAAAGTAACGCAGTTGGTGTGGATTCTCTGTTATTAAAACTCTCAGAATTAATATTTTGTAACCTATAAAACTGAAATAAATAACTTCCATCTATTAAGAAGCTAAACTGCTCAAGTAATGTATATCAGACTTGATGAATTTAGTTTCATCAGAAGACACTGAACAACATTAAATCATCTCCTTACAACAGCGGAAATAAGTCACACACCTTGGTATGATCGGACTCAGGATTTGAAGAGACTGCTGATGCATATGTTTAGTGATACATAGTCTTAGATTTCTTTCTTCAGTAACCCTCTCAAACTCTCTGCCCCTTCCCCATAAGGAAAAGTTTGTTAGTATCTTGTGTTTTTAAAATTAATGGATCATTTTTAAACTTTAAAGATCACTGAAAATAAATGCATGTTATAAATACTGAAGTGAAATTAAATTCTTTAAATATAACATAAACACATGCTCTTGGTCTCTTGGTACCATATTCTAATTAGGGAAACAAGTGTTACTTGGGATCTCTTTCCCTTTCATACAAACTAGCATAGAAGTATCTTTATAAATACGAGTCTTCCCTAATTCAGAATATAAACATGTATGGACAATGGGGGTTCTATATGAATACTGGCTTATTTAAAGCCATTAGTAGGTATTAATTATTCAACTGTAATATCTATACTACTATATATTTGAGTTATTATAGCAGAGACTGATTTATTATTGCTGAATTACTTAGAACCAAAAAACCCCTAAAATTCAGTTGTTCATGTACTATACAGAAAAATCCAGAAAATTAACTGTTTTTCTTAGTAAATATATTTAAAACATGTTCAAGAAAAACGTCAAGAACATTATAAAAGTTGAAAATTAAGTTCTAAATTCTCAGACTTTTAGTTAAAATAAAGAATGGCTAGAGAATTGTTGGATTACATTCTCTTATGCCTAATTTTTACTGGACTAGTTATAGCTGTACCTATCTTAATCTCCCTAAAACTCTAAGTATTAGTAGTAGTAGTTCAGTCTCATTGTGAGCTAGTGCTAATAACACTGTGAGAGGTTATAGACGATCCATCAGCCTAAAAACAGGTGAGTCCAAATGTTGTAGTTTGGACATTAATGGGCGGAATTAAAAAATGATCACTGCAAATAGGTATATTTCACTCAGACCATGTCTTCCTTCTTAAAAATATTTTCTTTGGTCCATTAAAAATTCATTGGCCTTATTCATCTTTCAGGCACAGAAATTAATATTCATGATCACTAAATCATGGCAGCATGCCTAAGCCATATTAAATGAACATATATTTCTCTCATTGACTTTTTCAGGAACATCTGAAAAGAAAATTTATTATTTGGAAGAATTTTTATTCTATGCATGATGTCTTCTTGGTTCTGAAATAAAAGTGTATCCCTTCAGGAAAAGAGTGTGGCTCAAAATTAAAACCAAGACATGAAGATGTAAAACATTAGTTCTGATTTTACCTACTGTCTGTAGAAATATATTACCTTACCTTATTGACATTAAACTGATAAATAAAAAGCACTTTTTATTGAGTCTGGTTCTAATTTAGTGTGTGTGTGTGTGTGTGTGTGTATGTGTATATATATATATATATATTCAAAAATAATTCTGTATTTAATTCAGTGACATAGATAACCCTATTAGTATATAGTTCAAAATGTATTTAAGGTCTATCTACCAGCTCCCTATGGAGGAATAATATGCAGTTTTTAGAAAGAGCACTGGGTCAGAAAGCATTGCCAGGCCGCTGCCACATGTTTGAATAAACAGAAGACACCAGCAGTCCTAAAGGTCACACAGCAACCCATGCACATTTTCAGCAGTCCTCTCACCCATCTTTGAAATAATCAAAGATGACCTGTACAAAGATCAGGAGACATCTACGTTCTCGTCTGTTTACAACTGGGATGCACTCTCTGGACTGTGGCTCAACACTGGATGCCATGAGTAATTGGATGCAGGGAAGGTTTTATTGTTAAGAGCAGTGCAAAGAAGCAGCATGGAAGCATTTTAAGTCTTTTTTATCTAGTTCATATTCAGGGCAGAATGTTGGAGAGCCATTTTCATGCTTGGGCCCTCTGCTGTTCCAAAGAACATTAATTCTTTTATTTAGAAACTGAAAAAAATTAAATATGGTTATCTGATCTAGACCATCAGAAAATAAAGCTTATTAAACACTGAAAATAAATTTAAAAGCATATCATTCCAGAAGAACAGACCAAAATCCTTTGAAATTGAACCATGCAGAGATGTAAGTTGAGAGATGAAAATTATAGAATCTATTTTTAAAAGCATGTGTACTATGAATAAAGAGAACAGAAATGCATTCTCAACTCATGTAGTGCTAAAATAAGAGGGTGCTTCTCTGAAATGTAAAAATAAATAAATAATGGCTTAAGAACCAAAGGAAAGAAACAAGTTCACATGATGAATGCATAAATAAACTTTTATGCATGTAATATGATGACAAAGCTATAAAATTATTATAATAAGAACTTTAGATAGCAAAAATCCCATTTCCATGATCCAAGTAAAACACTAAATAAAGGTCAAATCTTATGCCAGTGTTTTGAGTTTTACACACTTATCCCTGAAAATTGTTGCAGATGAAAGGCCAAGTGCAATACTCTTCATATTAAAACATGAGCAGCTATTTAAAAAACACTTAAAAATGTATCCATAAGGTCATTTTTGGCTTTACTATATAAATACTTAATATCATATCTCTAATGTTCTCTCAACAATGCACTTGAACTCAAATTCATTTGTATAATTTAATGACTGGAGATTATCTCATCACTTAAATTTCATTTAATAATTCTAAAGTGTTAATAAAATCATTTTAAATGTCTCGGGGTTTTTTTCACAAGTACATAAATCCATTCCCCTTCACCACATCATTCCCCAGAGCTTTCCTTTCTTTAGTCTCTCTCCTCAAATACTAGAGTTTCTTTTTTTCTATTTATGTCAGCTGTTGTCTACTTAAATGTTCTCAAAAGTTCAGTTTCATTTAGAGGGCACAGTGAGGGCAAAGTGTGTCCCTAAAGTAAAAATGCCACCTTCAACTTTGTGAAACAGTAAAGAGAATTCATCTTCTGATCCTTGGAACTAGCAAGCAACATGCAGCAGGATCTAATATCATCTCAAATTTAAAATACACAGAGGCTAAACCCATTCACTTGTTACTACTATTTATTGACTAGCAACTCTGTCCCAGCATTATCTTAAGCACTGTGTGTACAGTTAAGAATTGTACACCAGTGTATTGGTCCTGCTTGGGCATTGCCTTCCTGAGGTTTATAGCCATATCTTAAATAAAAAGCATAATCCTTACCCTGTATAATTAAACCAGTCCCTGGAATATAGTGGAACCTCAGTAGCACTCCTTGGGTGAAGGAATGAACACCATTATTAATAATAAATTGTGATAAGTACTATGTAGGAAAAGAAGAGATTTACTTTGAAAGAGAATTACAGTATGGAATGTATCTCCATGGAAATGCTATATAAACAGATATGAAGGGAGAGAAAGAATTAGAGATGTGTACAGAAATTTGAGGTGAAAGACTTTGGTTCATCTGAAAAGCAAATGAAGGTTAGTTAGGTGGATTTAGCTTAGTGAGTGAGCTGGACAGTAGGATAAATTGGCAGGAACCAGTGTTAAAGCTGTGCTAAGAATTTTCAACTTTACATGCATTACTAGAGACTGGGTACATGAAATTCATGCATGGGGAGGAAGGGAGTCCCTCATCCTGGCCTGCACCCTCTCCAATCTGGGACCTTTTGGGATCAGGCTTAAATTGGCAGTTGGACATCCCTCTTGCAATCTGGGACTGCTGGCTCCTAACTGCTCACCTGCCTGCCTGATCACCCCTAACCACCCTCCCCTGTGGGCCTGATCACCCTCAACTGCTCCCCTGCCGGCCTGATCACCCCTAAGCACCTCTGCCTCGGCCCCCACCACCGTGGCTTTGTCTGGAAGACATCCAGTCTAATTAGCATATTACCCTTTTATTAGTATAGATAATGATAAGTCATTAAAGTGTTTTAAGCAAGGGAGTGACGTGCTCAGAGAAGTATTTAAAAATTCTGGATACTTTGTGGAACTGAGTTAAAGAAAAATAAGTGTGGAAATGGAGAGACAATGGAATAAACACATGACAGTGACTTGGTCTGGAGTCAAGGCAATGAAAAAGAAGAGTGTCTAGAGATAAAATATATTTAGTTGGAAATCACATCAATAGAGTACAAGGCTAAAAGAGCTGCTGAGAATACTCCCAATTTCAGGCTAGTTTTATTAACATAATGGAGTACTCAAGGAGTTTAAAGAGTAAGAGGAAAGACTAAGATTTGGCTCAGTTCTATAAGGCTTTTTACCACATTAATATAAAGTATGGTTCAGAATTATCCAGCACATTGGAGCCCATATTCACATTAAATAGTTCTGTGTTTTAGTTTTCCATTCACGGTGGGAAGAGCACAGCTCTCCTTTCTCAAAGCCTGGAGAAAAAGTTGTTGACAAGGTAAATTTTTCGGCTTGTATCATGCTGACTCATTTTTCCACTGAGCATTCTCACAGTCAAAATGGGAGGACAGGGCAGAGAATCAGACACCTTGCTTGAACACTCCTGACTCGGGCCTCCTGCTGCAAATAACTACAAGCTGATGAATGGGGAGCTGACTGACGGCTGGCTCTCTTCCTGCCTGGCTTTGCAGGTTAACGAGGTGCCCTGTCTTGGTGGAAATAGGCTTCTGTGTTTCATTTGAACCTTTAAATATTCCAGGAAGCAAGCTACTGAAGAAGAGTACTTCGATACTCTTACAATCATGGTTCTTAACCCTTTCCAGTTTGTTATGGATAATCCTCCTAAAAAATTACATAAACGAACATGTGAGTAAAATGTTCAAACAATTCTAGGTAGTACACAGACCCACTCTCGCTGAATGATGGACCCAGGGATGGTTAAGATATCTGGGATACTACAGTATGTGAATCAGGCAGGTCTGCTAATATTAAACTTCTCAGCAATGGACATGGAAAATACAAGGAAGGACCACCCCCAAAATAAAATTTATATAATGAGCCAAGACTCTATCCAATTAGCATGCTAATCAAGAACATCTCATTATAAACCATCAGATAGAATTGTGAAATAAACATGAATCTGATGTCAGAAAACCTTTGTTCAGCAAGATCACTTACGGCAGGATCATGAGCAAGGCTTTAACTTGTCCGAGATTCAGCAATCCCATCTTAAAGCAAAGTTAAATAATAATTGTAACTACCTGATAAAACTTTTGCACTTGAAAATATGTAATAACTATAAATTTCTGTAGCAGTTCTTATTTATGTATTACTACAAATTTTACTTCAACCAATTTTCAAGGCAACCACTTGACTGACCTTGAACCAGTAACCTAGTCACCACAGAGTCTTAACTGCCACTACCAGAAGGTGCTGTCTACATTACAGCAGGGCCTTGAGCTGACACAGTCTATATCTGTAAATTGTACATTCACATTTTTTTAAATTTTTACTCCAAATATGTTTCCCAGGTTTTGAATTGCATTTTCCATTTACACAGCAAAATTAAACTATGTAACCCTTGGACTTTAATACAGCTAGGTAGCTCTGTAATGTCCCATATAAGTGTCAAGTTAGGCATTGAATTTGACCCATTATCAAGAGATAGGGATATTTTCACTTACCTCTGTCACTGTCGTAGAGGTATGCAAACTTGTCCCACTGATAGTATTCAATCAAGCTAAGAAGGGCTCCTTTGAGGTCAGGTCTCATCTGAATGACAAATGGGTGTGTGCCATCAGTTGGGAAGCTGGGAGTGATGAAGGAGACATGGAGCGTTCCACAAAATGATGTGATGGTATTTACAGACTTCTTGTCATAAAATCCAAAAATAGCATAGACTCCTCTTGAAAACTGGGAGCAGACTAGAAGAATAAGGAAAACAGAAAGGATAAGTTATTAAAATTGGCATACAATCAAGGATTTACTTGCAACTTAATGACCTTTTATATAAAATACAAAATAATCAACAAAAGTGTTTTAAGCAAGGCTTTTTACCACATATAAAAGAAATATGGAGTTTTTATCAATCAATGATCTATCAAATGTAGGAGCACTTATTTATGTAGCATTCTATTTAAGGAATTTAAAGAATTATAAAGCATTAAAATAATAATTCTAGGTTTATGAAAATACCTACATTATTTTTTAACAAACTATGTGAATGTAAACATATTTTAGGACAGCCTCATTAAAAAAAAGAGTACAAGTAAAAATCATTAGTTATAAGGACAAACTATAGTTACAGGGGGTTTATACATATTCATAACAGTTCATTCCCTATAATATTGATTCCTTTAAAAGGCTTTGTTGTGCTAATGATGCTTTCATACCAGAAGGTCAGTGTGATTATTAAGCATATCACCTACTGATGATGCAAACTTCTTTAAGAGAAGTTGGGTGCAAGACTCTCACCACCCATAATCATATGAGCGGAGAGAAACCTCTTTCTCACCTATATCACTTGGTCAAGTAGCAACTAAATGAAGTTCAGAACACTTAATTTTTATCTTTCCCATGGACTTAACTTATCCCATATGTTCCACTCAGACAAAACAAAGACTTATTACTTTTTTTACCTAGGACCATCATTCTTAGGACCATATATATATATATATATATATATATATATATATATATATATATATATATGTAAGTTCCCATGGCTCACACAATCCCTTATCCTTTAACACTGTATTTCAGTGAATGGCATGTGACACTACCTTCCTCACTACTTATAGTCAGACCATCACTAAGCATTGCTCATTCTAATACCTAAATGTACTGAAATGTGGTCCACTTACTTCTATCTCCATTCTAATCATCCTAGTTGACTACCACATGCACTTACATTGTGCTTGCCTTGTGCCTGGCATGTTCTCTGGTACATTAACTCATTTATTTCTGATGATGACCTTTGAGGTAACAACTATTATTATTCCTAAATAACTGATAGGAAAATTGATATACAGGGAGACTAAGTGCTAGTCTCCCGAAGTCTCACAGCTAGTAAGTATGCTGTGCTCAATCCACAGCAACCTGAATTTAGAGTTGATGCTTTTAATTGATTATTGGAATGCCTAGCCAACTTTCCTCCTTCATCCAGTTATGCTCCTTCCATTCTATCCCCCAGAATATAGTCAAAATAAATTTCAAAACAAGTCCAAACATATCCCTTAGATAAGTAGGGTTTGCTCTTTCCAAGACTCATGCCCTGCAATGCCCTATGGAAATGATTCATTTTAAACAACCCAGTGTTTAAGACCCATTTCAAGTCAGCCACATGGCTATGAGTGAATAAATTCCTGATATTTTTTAATCTCGAGTTGCTTCAATCCAAGGACTAACAATTCAGAGCATAATATCAAAAACATCTTTTTAAATTAACCCCATTTAAAGGACAGGACCAATATTATCTTATTTCATTTTTTCTCTTTCACAAAAACAGATTTGCTCTATAATGAAGAATTATGTAAAAACAGATTTTCTTAATAAATAAAAACACTGCTAAAATATACCCAGATTCTAGTAATTTGCGGATAATAAATGATAGGCAGTAATATTTAGCAACTACTATATGATATGAAAAAAAGGAAAGCAAGATTGGCTATTTGTTTGAGTGTCAAATATTCATATTTTCCTTTAAATATTTACTAATCTTCAACTCATCTTTATTTTTCTAACACAATTTTCTAGGATTTCTAGGTTATATCTTTATAATAATATATCAATTGAAATATTTTCCTTTATTACCAGTCTTCTGTAGAACAGTCTCATGCATCTCAGAAAACAAATGAATATATTTCTTTATATTTATTTTATACTTTAACATAAAGCAAAGATGAGATTTCTGCCTTTTATTTATGTTTATATTTTTGTCTTTGCCCAACTACAGAAGTTGAAAATAACTTTTTATGTGTCTGACTATACTCATTTTTCATATACATGAAAAAGTCCTTCCATTGTGAAAACCCATCTAGGAAAAATTTGTGGTAGTTTCTTATTTTATACATGAATATATGTGTATTAACATATCTTAAATATTGAGTTTGTTCAGAAATTGATGACTCCATATGTCATATAGAAGGGTGAAATTGCTACAGAGTTCTCTCTGGGTCTATTTCATTTTATCTCCAGTGTTGGTATGTCATCTAAACAGTATAGGAATAACAGGCAGTGTTATTAACAAGACTTCCTCTCATCTTAAGTAAAATAGTTTCTGTGATAGGAATAGCAGCCACAGCACCAGCAGAATGCTTGATAACGGATGCCACTGTTTGAATGCACAGGCAATCTTATTAAGGAGCCGAATCTTTCATTTTCCATTTGTTTTAGACTCTGGAGTGAGTTGTCAGGGGGCCTCCTGATTGCCATGACCATCTGGAAACATTTGGCTTTGGCCCAGCAACAGGCCCACGCTGTACAAAACTTCAGAAGTTATCGCAGTTCTCTTAACTTAGAAGACACTTTTCTTCCCTGGCAATTCAGTTAATTTTCCAATTAACGTAATGTTATAAAAATGGCCTTTCTCTCCTGACTATCCCTAGTCTCTCTCAACACTCTTCCTTTATTCTTTATCTCTTCCTGGCACATATTCAGTTTTCTGTTTGTCCATAGCCTCTATTTTTCTAGATATTTCTTACTGTGACTGTTCTACACATACAAATAACTGCAATTTGGCCAAAATTGCTCATGTCCAACCTTACCTTCGGCCAGACACTGTCCCTGTCCCCAACCATGATAAGAATTACTGTGATTTACAATCAAGAAATGCTGACTTGCCTTAGCTAGTGTTGCTCAGTTGGTTGAGCATCATCCCATGCACCCAAAGATTGCTGGTTCAGTTCCTGGTCAGGGCACATACCCAGGCTGCAGGTTTGATCCCCAGTTGGGGTGCGTATAGGAGGCAAACAATCAAGGTTTCTCTTTCACATCAATGTCTCTCTTTCTCTCTCTCTCTCCCCCTCCCTCTTTTTCCTCTCCCTCTATCTCTCCCTCTCCTTTTCCCTCTCCCTCTCCTTTTTCCTTTCCCTCTCCCTCTCCCTTCCTCTCTCTGTAAAAAAAAATCAATAAAATATATTTTTAAAAGAAATAAAATAATTGCTGGCTTGAACTAAGGTGTTTTGCTTACCCAGTTTGCAGTGACCATCTCATGATTAAAAACCTAGTGCCATACTTCTAACACTCTATTCTCAAAATATTCAATTAGTTTTTGCACTCAAATACTGAAGTTCTACTCAACATACTAGTAATGTGGACATGTGACACTATTGACACACTACACAAGGAAATGAGTTCCTTATTCTACTAACGTCATCTATAAACATCCGCTTTATTCTACTGTATTCATTCCCAGTATTGAGGGGAATTTACTATGGGAAAACAGCATTACTATTAAAATTACTCTTCACTTGATTAGCAATACAATGTCTCATGTTGACCTCTACCTTATTCCCCAACAATGCCTTCAAAATTTAAAGCCATTTCCCTAACTTATATTCATCCTCAAAGAAGGAAAATTTACTATCACTGAGAATATCCAAATAATGTGTCACAAGCTCTGGATATAATTTAAAAGACAATGTTCTAGAATGAGTTAGACAGTCCTGCCATCTTATACATAGTCATTATTTTCTTACATCAAGTCCTGAAACAGAGGAAGGAGCAGAAAGGCTCTCAGTTTCACCTCCAGCTTCCTAACCCGTACAATTACCCCATGAGACACTATTATGAATTTCTGAATAATTATTCTGATTAATATTAGAACTGAAGTTATGTCTTAAGACTCAAAGCTGATTGCAAAGTGGTAGGTAAAGATGCTCTCACTGAGCTCCACTTTAATTAAAAACTTAATATCAACTTTGAGAAACTCAGCAAAGAGGAGTCCTTTTAAAAGACACGCTAGGTCAAACAGCAGAAATGGTAATCTCCTGGGTGTAAGTAACTTGCTGATTATTCCACTTTTCATTACAAACCCAGATGATATAAGCCAATAGCAGTGCTGATGATGCATACAACACACATCTTTTTCTCTTGGGTCATTCTGCTCATTGGTGCTGCTAATGTAGCATACTCGGTACAGTATGGAGAACCTTGCATGGTTATTTAGTACAAAGGCAGGGAGATGATTTATTTTTGTTTTACATTCTTTATATTTATAAATCACCATTCACTTCAGTGAAATAGCGTGGACTGCTTCATAAGCAGGAATGGAGTCAGCTCCTTTGCAGCTTGTGCAAAGTGTGGTGAAGATGCATCACCACACAGTCCTGGCTTCAAAATATGGAGACCACAGAAAACCTCACTCCTTTCATCCGTAACCTTCTGACACTACTCCTTATAAACTTTGACCCTGATTTTACTAATGAAAGTTTCCTATCATTTCAGTTATGACCTAGCCATGGTATCCAATAACCTTTTTTTAATCAGATCAAGGTTTCTTAGCTTCTCTGAATTTATTAGTCAAACACTTGCTTCTTGAAATAACCTCTCCATACTGCTACTAATTTCCCTCTCTTTCAATTCCTTCTCTACACTGCTGCCGAGTAAAATCACACCATGTTGGTACTTTTCCTCTCTGATTTCAAAAGGAATTTTCCAAGGATTTGTGTTACAATATTTTTTCTTCTCATTTTACATTCTCTTAGTGGTCTCCTTCATTTTAACATAGTTAGATTCAACTTTTTATGCACGTTTCTCAAAACTTCATCATCACCTCAGTTGTGTCCCCTTATCTAATTTTACTGAAAAAATACATATTTTAATATTTGATGTCACTAACATGGTGCTGGGTTTAGAATATGCCACAACAAATGGGATAGACAGAGTCACTGCTGAGCTGGAGTTCACAGTTCTAATCTCACCCTCCAGGGTCTTCCATTAGAAAACTTCTAATTCCACATCATTCCAGCTAATCCCATAAAAAGTGTGGAGAGAAAACCCTACAATCTTATCCTGTAAATCATGTATTTGTGTTGATTTTTTTCCCTTTTTGCTCATGGCATCATAACTCTTGAAATCATTGATTTTCTATATTTTTAAGAAAAATCAATTTATTACTCTTCCTTGTTCTGCTCACATCATCTATAACCATTTTTGTTTTATTCAACTTTATCTACTGAGAAAATATATACTATAAACATACTGTATATAATTGTGTAGCAAATATACCGTATATACTGTATAGTATAAATACATACTGTAAATATACCACATATGATTACTTTTTAAATGATACACTTCATTATTATTTCATTGATAGTGTGATTTCTATTCTAATTAAAATATTTATTTCAAGACCTGAAATATGAATTTTCTAGAAAAAAATAGAAGTACCTAAAATACATACCATTGTTTTACGTTGTCCAAAAGCTTATAACTTTAATCTCAAACATTAAATACCAAAGAAAAGTTATTATTCTGTATCCAAGGATCTTGGGGCTCTGACCTTAGATGTAGTAGTTGTAGAGGCTAAAAGTGAGAACAACCTGAGATCGAATCCTGATATTGCAATTATCTGGTTGGACTTGATTGGGCAAGTTGCTTTGTTTTCCTCTGTCTTAGCTTAGCCATGTGTAAAAGACGACAGTGATATTACTTACCTTCCTCACTGGGATGAGCAGTATTAAAGAAACTGAAACTGTGCTGGCAAGTAGTAAGCCCTATGTAAATCTCTCATGACCTCCCTACTTATATTCCATGTTCGAATCAATATTGATATTAAATTACTCATCTTTTTTCCTGTAGCACAAAATTTCCCAGCTCCATGAGACACGTGTTCGTGTGTTAAAATCACACTCGCCTTTTCAGAATGTGAGAATCATTTCTGACCTCATCCCTTCCTTTATCCTTAGCTTGTAAATTGTCACCAAATATAGCCCATTTGACCTCTCAAATCTGTACTCTACAGCTCTGCTGACATTGTCTTAATGTGGCCCTTCAATATTTATTGACTGGATTGCTACATTAACTTCCCAAATAGCCATTTTCCTAATAAATCTCTTTCCTATCATAGCAGATATAATCCTCCTGATTAAAATCCATCCTTGTCTTCCCATTGCTTAGACTAGAGAATAACACATGACCATGCTCAGATGTTATCTGTTCAGTGTGGTCTGAGTTACATGCCTCTCCTACACGTGAAAGCAGTCTCCACTTTTGCATTGTATCCTGGGTTACAATGGTCTTGCTTTGCCCTCTCTGAGCTAATTGAAAGCAGAGAATGAAGTGCTGTTTAGCTCTAAATGCATGGCATATCAATTAGCTGGCACAGAGCAGACAGTTGATAAATGTCATGCAATAAAATATCAACTCTTCCATGAAGGATGTCTTGCTTACTATCAACTAAGTATGATTTTCCCTGATTACAAAACCCATCAGCATTCTGTCTTTACCTCCCTCATGGCCTGAAGTACAATATTGTTGAGTGTATGTATGTGTGTGTGTGTGTGTGTGTGTGTGTGTGGCGGGTGGGGAGGGGAGGGGGAGGATTACCTCCTTGAAGGCAGGGGTTAGTGTGAGCAGAGAATAAGAATACCTGAATTGAAAAAAAAAAAAAAAAAGAATACCTGAATTGGATGAATTGGAACCTAGCTTTAGTCTTCCATGGCCATCTGATAGGAGAATCACTGAATCTGAGCCTCAGTTTCCTTGTCTATTGAATGAGGATTTTAATTCCTATCCTGCCTACCTTAGGGGAATATTTAAATTTTAAATTGAATATAAAGAACTGCTTGGGAAATATAAATCATTACATAATTGTGTTAATGATAATAAACCCAACCATAATGATTTTTATATCCTCTTGAATGCTAAATTTAGAAAATTTTCATAAGCATGTCATTAAATATTTGTTGAGTGACCACAAGATCTGAACCAATTAGATAACAAAGATATAAACCAGATTCGTGTATTAAAATTTCATTTCTGTTGATACTGGGGTATTTCTGGAATTAGATCATTACAATATTTTCTTCTTTAACTATCATACTAAAATATAATTAGCATTAGTTTAAAATCCCTTGTGCAATTTAGTCTGCCAGTTCTCATAATAGGGAAAAAAAACCCACAATCATTGCTATGAAAAGACAATTGGAATGTTTATGAAATTTTATTATTGTAAACTTTCAAAATGTATTTTATGTGTGGAGAAATTGTACCAAGAGAGGTGACGTTAAATCCATACATAGTCTGGTATGCAGTGGAAATCTAAACAAAAGAGGTGACTCCTTTATCTTGAACATATGTCCGGTAACACATATTGGACTCAGAAATATCCTCAGATATCCTCACAATCTCAAATGTCTTATTTCTCTAATTCAATGGACTTTTTCAAGCCTGAAAACTTATCAGGAGCAACATTTATTCCCTTAAAAAATAGAACTGTTGTAACCTATGATACATGTAACATTTGGTTTCCCCTATATAAACCTAGGAGAATGTTAAAAATGGGACTATAATTATTTTACTCTTAGACTATTTAGAGTAAATACAATATGCTATTCTCATAATAAAATGGAGAAAAACTGTCTGCTTTTCATTATTAGTATTATTTTGAAGTTTATATTCTATTGGGGCACCTTCTTTTCTTATCAATTTACAGGTAGCATTTCCCACTTGAGAGCTGACATGACAGTTAGCGCCTCTCATAAAACTCAGAGCCCAGCACGATACTAGCATAGACATGCAGTATATAGCTATTGAATGACACACTAAGTGATTCAAAGAAAACATGAAGAATAAGTATTCACCACAATGACATTTTCTATAAATTGCCTCACTGATGATGTTCCATATAGCCCTGCCACAAATGTTTATTATGATAAATCATTTTCTGTTTACATACGTTTTGATTCCATTTTTCATACAAATACTAAACGTGATGCATCATCACTCAGTAGAAGACAATGAAGTTGTAGTCGTACATCTTTCTTTCCCTCTCACAAACACTTATCCTTCCTGACCATTGTGTTGTGTTTGCTGAGCGAGGTAAAATGTCGCGAGTTTATTGCTGTTGCCCATATTATATGCAGCTTTAAAAAATCTATAACATTTATTCTGGCTTCATTCATCATCTGGGAGAGCAGGCAACAGGAGAACTGGCAGTAACAGGCAATAACTCTCATGTGAATTTTAATGATGGGTTCTGGACACTTAAATGAAAGAGAATTACCTCCGTTTATACAAGATGCTATTTCACAAAAGATAGTCCCATTCTTCATCCCTGGGTATGTATTTCCTCCTCATAAATACACATAGTTCTACCCTCTGCAAATTCTTGCTCTACTTATGTTCTATGTAAGTTCTGGGTGCCACATGCCCAGATGCGATGTAAATGTTGTGGATAAGGAGTGCCAGGCAGAATGCCTGGAGGCCTGGCGTCCAAGCCCCATTGCAACACCAGCCAGCTGTATGCTTCTGGCAAACTGCAGCTTTCAAATGTCTCAGTGCCCTCAGAGGCCCCATCTTGCTCAAACTTGGACTTGCACGGCCAAATATCAAAAATAGAAATTATACAAAATGTCAGGTGGTGCATATTTATTATTGATCATATTCTTATGTAAATGAGTGTGTAAGAGGCAATACATTTTAAAAAATATATATTTTATTGATTTTTTTTTACAGAGAAGAAGGGAGAGGGATAGAGAGTTAGAAACATCGATGAGAGAGAAACATTGATCAGCTGCCTCCTGCACACCTCCTACTGGGGATGTGCCCGCAACCAAGGTACATGCCCTTGACTGGAATCGAACCTGGGACCTTTCAGTCCGCAGGCCAATGCGCTATCCACTGAGCCAAACTAGTTAGGGTGAGGCAATACATTTTTGCAAATTAAATTCTACCACTCTCTTCATGTTTGATTAGTCTTTCTCCCTTTTCCTCTTTTTTTCTTTTTATCTTTCTTCTCCTTCCCACTTATCCTGTTTCCTCCTTCTGTTTTTTTGTTTGTTTGTTTTGTTTTTGTGGGGGTTTTTTTGCTTTTCTACTTTATCTTTATGCTTACCTTTAGTCTATGAGGGGTACTTTAAGCTCCATAGCACTCTTAAACCTGATGCCTAAAGAAATGTCTAAAGTAATTAGGATGTAATCTGAATGTAGTTAGATATTCAAAATTGAAGGACTATTTTTATTCCAAAATGTAGATTTGATATTTTAGTGCAAATAAACATTTTTAGCCTTTGTGATACAAAACTATTTTAAAATATAATAGAAAATTTTTCAAATGCCTAGATTTTTATTTAAGAGGATTTTTCTTTGGGTAACAGGCAAAAAGAAAAGAATTGTATAGCCTCACTTGTCTGGATGCTCTTCAATTAAATCTGATAACCCTCTTGCCTGTGTATGGCCCGGAGTTTCTCTCACAGGACTTTCCTGCTCATGCCCACTGTTGGCAAGTGACAGAGTTTCTATTTAGATGCCTCAGCACTTATATGTTAACTCATAAGTTTATTAAAAGAGGGGAACTTTATAACATAATGAACAATTATGTAAATGTACTGAAAAAGATACTACCATTAGCATGCATCCATAAATTGCTAAGTAACCGGAGGAATTAACTTTCACATGAACTCTCACACTTTATGCAATGGACCTGGTAAAATTGGACCTGGAGCTAATGTTTGGTAGCAGAGCATAGCGTTTTACTTTAACGTTGCCCAAAGGGCCTGCCTGCTTCACGGTCACACCCCCTTCAGTAAGAGGAGCAAGAATAGAAAAAGAGTTCCCTCAATAAAAGATTACTAATGCACTTTTTGGCTCTTACATTTATTTTATTAATATAAATGAAATTTTGATAACTAAAAAAACAATAGGAATGAACTCTTATATAAATTTAAGCACACATATTCCTTAAAAGGTATAATTTGCCTTTGATGACTCCTTTTTCCAGAGGCAATCCCTGTAACAACTATTTGGTGTGATCTTCCACACTTGTAGTTCTAGTTAGAGTTGATTGTGCTTGTTGATTCTGTTTTTGTTACATTTATGACAAATTAGACCATATGACAATTGTCCGGAGACTTGCTTTGACATATGGCAAAAAAATTGCGATGTTGGTAAAAGCTTAATTCATTCTTTTAAACCACTACCCAGTGTTCCCTGGTTTGGATGTATTATTATCTCATTAACATTCCCAGAGATATTTAGAGTTTCATGAATTTTTGCTACTACAAACAAGGCTGCAGCGAACATGTCAGGACTTTCATTTTTGTATATATGAGCTAATATAGCTGCAGGACAGATTATTAAACGTGAAATCGCTTGTTTGGATGTTATGCTGAATAAAATGTTAATGTTGCTATCAAATTATCACTCAAATGCAGTATACCACTTCATATCCCCATTAAAATAAGATAGATTCTTATTTTTTGGTGTTCTTCACCAACAGTGGATATTTTTGAACCTTTTAAAATTTTCACTAATGTGACATGTGAAAATACTATTTCATTGTTGTTTTTGTAATGACAATTTACTTTTTCGTATTCTTGTGAAAGAAGGCATTACATTCAGAGTTTTTCCAAGTATTAACCCTTGAAACTAATTATATCCATATGGGATAGAATATTACCCTCATTTCACAGATCAAAAAATAACTTGAAAACAAGTAATTTTCTAAGGTCACACTAGAAAATTACAATGTGTGTCAAACCTAAGCAGCCTGACTCCAAAGATTGTACTTTTAGCCATTGTACTATACTCTTATTTTGTTTATAATGATATTTTTAACCAAGTTATCAATCTTTTCTTGATGACTCCTAGATTTTATGTCTTGTATAATAAGAATTTCCCATATTAAGAATTTTAAAATATTATATTTTATAATTATCCCTTTTATAATTCTTCTCATTTTAATATTTGGATTATACACAAGTAGAAATTTAACTTTGTTTTCACATAGATATTCAATTTTCCAACCTCTTTAATGTACTTTTATTGATTCCCCCTTGATTTTAAATATAATCTTTATTATATGCTAAATTTCTGTTTGTGCTTGGTCTATTTCTGAAGAAGAAAACCAGGGTTAATTATTATGTCTTTTTGGAAATAACCATTGCTTTTAAATCCTTTTGCAAAATCTTTCTATTGATTTAGTTTTTTTCATTCCACATTTGTTTTGGATTGAATTGAAATAGAAATTAATTGGTAGAGATTTACATTTGTAATATTAACTTTAGAGACAATAGCTCAGATCTGTTTTATGATTTTTTAGTAAAGTTATACACTTTTTATTCATACTTATTAGTTTATCCCTAGATATTTTGTTGCTTTATTACTACTGTTGTCAGATATTTTTCTTTATATTTTCTGTCAGATATTTTTTTAAAAAATATTTTATTGATTTTTTACAGAAAGGAAGGGAGAGGGATAGAGTTAGAAACATCGATGAGAGAGAAGCATCAATCAGCTGCCTCTTGCACACCCCCTACTGGGGATGTGCCCGCAACCAAGGCACATGCCCTTGACCGGAATCAAATCTCGGATCCTTAAGTCCGCAGGCCGACGCTCTATCCACTGAGCCAAACCGGTCAGGGCTCTGTCAGATATTTTTTCTTCATATTTCCTATTTAGATATTTCTCATACCTAGAAAAGCTGTTGAACTTTCAAATGATCATTTTATATCTTGTGATCTTATTGAACTCTCTTATCACTTCTATAAGCTTTTTGGTTAAGTTTCCCAAGTTCACACAGCTAGTGGCATAGATACAGAATTTGAACCCAGACCATTTTACAACTAACTAGATAATTTTACACATTAAAGCTTAGGAAGCATACTGCAATAGATACCAAAAAAAAAAACTGAATTCCAGAATAGTGAAATTACTGTATTCTACATTAAACAGCTATTAGGGGGAAAGGATCTCCCCAGCCTTTACATAAAGTTCTTTTTTAATATATATTCTTAAGATATGGATCTAGTGTGTGTGTGTACATTTGCATGCTACCTTATGATTCCAATAGGCTTTAAAAAAATCCACCATAAAATTAAGAATGAGATGAACAGACATTGCATTTAAAAAGGGACACAGGAGGCTTATACAAAAATCTTAAAATGCTCAACCACACTGAAAAATCAGGGAAATGTTAAGACCAACTGAGTCTACAAATTGACAAAGTGAAAATCAGATGATACCAGGAATTGATAAAATATATAAACAAGAACTTACATACTGATAGCAGATATATAAATTGATACAACCTTTTTGGACAACTATTTATTGGGCAAGATCCTGTTAAAGTAAAGAAATATTCACCAGCGATTATTCCTTTCTTAGGCATATGACCTGGAATACTGAGAAATGTACATAGGGAGATGCTTTGTATAATATCCATGGCCACATTATTTGTGCCACCAAACATCCAAAACATCCTTCCACCAAAAAACCAAATACCATGGAATACCTAATGAAATAGTATACATCAGTGAAAACAATTGTGTTCTAATCTGAAACTGTAAGAATAAAATCTCAAAACAATCTTGAGTAAGAGAAAATCAAGTTACAGCAGATGGATAAGTTGCTTGCATAATGTTAAAATACTACACGCTCTTTTAAAAAACCATATGAGTGATAAAACACATAATTAAATCTACAGAAATGATGAACATCAAATTTGAGATAATAGCTATTCTGAGAGCATGCAACTGTATTAGTAATGCTTTATTTCTTGAGCTGGGTGCTGTGGATAAGGATGCTTGTTATAATATGCTGTGTGACTTTCTGTAGGTCTGATGTTGTTAGTAAAATTATTTAAACAAATAATGGGATGATTTTGAGAGCAGAGCATGTAAGAAACCTGGATCAAGTCACCAAGGATCAGATAAGGAACAGAAAACACATCATATGAAATGTGAATCCTCTAAAGTCTAAGTAGACAGAGTTTAATTTCTCTTGCAGTGTTCTAATTAGTGTGTTTTTTTTTTTCATTCTTAATAAAGAAACTAGCAAACTATGTTAAGTAATAAATGCTGACTACTCAATTAAGTGCACTCACTGGCCCAGGTCTCCTTTTCATACAACATCAACTTCTCTCAAACTTGCTCTTCAGAAGAAATTGTAAATGATGTCTTGTCAAGTGACTTCTGGGTCATTCTACTTGCAAATAGTTAAAATGATAAATGTCAAGGTGCTTTTGTATTAGAGAAATCTGAGGTCCACTTTTCCCCAGAAATCTCCATGTTTTCTGCTAAATACAAACTAGGCATATTGATGACACAATATTAAAATTCAACATCATCCAAAAATGAGTGTTAATTACAAAACATAGGTCATTAATTATTAATGATGCTAAACATTTACCTTGGGGAAAGAACTTCATATCCAGTATGTCTTTGATCTTATAACAGAATCACAGGGTAATAAATATTATCCCTATTTTACAACTAAAGATTTGGCTGCTTTTCTATTTAAAAATACTGGTGAGGGTGTCTAAATTTACTTCTAAAAGGACAATAGTTTTTAATAACTTTTAAATCAAAGATTGAAACTTAAAAATATGAGAGTAAATTAATTTATATACATGAACCCAAGCAATACCAGCAAAAATTAGAATTAGGAAATATTAGAATACAATAAATAGCATTAAAAACACTAGTTTTATTTTCACACACAATTAAACTGACAAAGATGTGATAGACATGTTTTCTGCACATATAATGCCAGTGATTCAGATGGATTTTTGCACCAAATAAATTATTTTTGTTCATTAAGTATATTATTGTCAAACCACTAAGCTGTATACTGAAATCAATACATAATTTTAAAAAAAGGGGCTTACATAATTCAATTAAGCTAAATGGGCAGTAATATTTTATAATTTCTATATTATATATAATTAATACTTAGATAATAGCACATTAATCATTGGAATTTCCTTTGTGGCTTATTTGTCACATTCACTATGGGCCTAGCATTTCAGGCCTCGGATTACGCTGGGGGGAAATGGCCTCTGTGCCTGAAAAGACAGAACAGTCCCTCTTCCCTCAGCCAGGACTCAACGCTGGTTTGCAAAGTCTGAGGGGCCCAAACTTCATGTTGCTGTTCTTTCTATATTGTGCAGAAACAAAATGAAAGCAATGCCACATTCCCTTTGTGTGGCTCTTACAAGAACTTGGAAGAGATTCTGGGACCTTAGCAGAGCTTTAATATGTGGTAAATAGGAAGTCTATAGTACATTGCAGATACGTCAAGGTTCCACATTCCCATAGCTCACAATGAAAAATAAGTCTCAATATTTTTTAAAACATCAGTTTTCTAGAGTATTTCTCTGACACATATTTGAGGCTGTAAAAGGGAGCAGCTTAAATGTACATATGAACCCAAGCAATACCAGCTAAAAAACCTCCCAGCCAACCCACAGAATGTTAAGGGGGAAAATAGTTGTTATTTTTTAACTAAGTTTTGGGGGAGTTTATTATGTAGCAACTAGAACCGAAATTGGTATCTCAAAATAGGGGGTTACCACAACAAAAGCCTAGAAAATGTGGCATTGATTTGGGGACTAGGTAAATGGGCAGGAGCTAGAAAATCAGCAAGAAGATGATTAACAAAGGTTGGAGGAATGACAAATGTTAACAGAGGCCAGAAAGCCCATTGAAAACTGCTACTGGACACTGGAAAGATGAACATCCATGTGTTCTGTTGGTGAAAGCATTGGCAAAACTGTCACCTGTAACACACCAAAAGATTGCAAACGTGCCAAATAAACTTGTAAGTCTGGCTAAGAACATTTTGAAACAGAACAAAGGTGTCAGGTTGCATCTTTTAGATGCTTGTAAGAAGATACAGGACAGAGATCAGCTGAAGACCTATTCAATTTGCAAGTGGAATTTAGAGGAAACAGAAAGGCCAGGGCATGCTGTGTTGGAAAATAATCTGCTTCACATTTCCAGTATCTCTACTGGCAAAGTCAGAAATGACCTCAGTATAAAGATTAAATCAAGATGTTGCAATAAGACCCCTTGGTAGGACCTCAGGAAGATTTAAGGTTTTGCCAGACTAGACCCTAACAGACAGAAAAGCCTTTTAAGGATGTTAAGGGCATTGAATTATTGGACTTATCTTATCCCTCTCAACACTGATGTTGGGTGTGTGCATACAGTGCGAGGAGGGGGGGTGGGGTGTGAGGAAGGACACATAAGTCATCTTTTCAGTTCATAGTGTTCAGGATACATATCTACATCTTAAGAGTTTCATCGAGAAAAAACCAAGGTGGCGGTAAAGGTAAGCACCTAAACTGCTGCCTCGCACAACAATTTCAAAACTACAACTAAAAGACAGAACACGGACATCATCCAGAACCACAGGAAGGCTGGCTGAGTAGAAATTCTACAACTAGAAGGAAAGAGAAAAGTTCATAGAGAACTGGAGGAATGGCAAAGGGTTGAGGAATGGAGACACACACGCAGAGAGGAAGGGCAGCTGAGTACCTGCCTGGCTTTCTATGGAGGGAGGGGGAAGGAAGCCATTGACTGCACTGAACCCCAGTTCCGACTGCACTGAATCCCAGTTCTGGGTGAAACCCCGTGGACGCAGGCTCATACAGGAGGAGTCTGGACTGTCAGGTAGAAAGGCACATGGAGACTCGGGGGAACCATGGCAGGCAGGGGTCTGGAGGCGCGTGTGCGCGATTGCTCGCAGAGAAGACTGACTGCAGAAGTTGCCGCAGGCCTTCCCTACTGGAAGGGAATCGGAAGCTCCTGACTGCACTGAACCCCAGTTCTGACTGCACTGAACCCCAGTTCCAGGTGAGCCCCTGGGGACCCATGCTCTTACGGGGGGAATCTGGACTGTCGGGCAGAAACTCAGGGGAGCCGCAGAAGGCAGAGGTCTGGAGGAGCACGTGCAAATGCAGGGCTGATGGGAAGCCAAGACTGTCTGCTCCGCCCTGAGACTCCGCCCCATCCAAGCTGAGCACAGAGGCTTTTGCAATTTGTCAAGTCTGATCCAATAAGGCTGTCTCCAGCACTGAACTTATCCCAGCATAGACACAGCTGATCCTCACAGCCAACTGGCCTGGAGGTCAATTCCTCCCAGTGATACCAACAGCAATCAAGACTTAACTACAACAAGGCTGTACACACAGCCCACAAAGGGGTGCACCAAGAGTGTCCACCCCAGGTTAAGTGGGGAGACCAACCCACTGGGCCATATAGGAAACCTAGCACACAAAGCTACCCTACCAACTCAGGGAAGCAGTGAAAATGCAGCGACAAAGAAACAGATCACAAAAGAAAGAAATGGAGGAAAACAAACGACTGGATATAGAATTCAAAACCACGGTTATAAGGCTTTTCAAGAATATCCTAGAAAAGGCTGATAAATATAATGAGACCATCAAAGATATGAAAAAGGACCAACTAGAAATTAAACATACACTGACTGAAATAAAAAATATTATACAGAGACCCAACAACAGACTAGAGGAACACAAGAATCAAGTCAAAGAATTGAAATACAAAGAAGCAAAAAACACTCAACCAAAAAAGCAAAAAGCAAAAAAAAAAAAAAATCCAAAAAGTTGAAGATAGTGTAAGAAGCCTCTGGGACAACTTCAAGCGTACCAACATCAGAATTATGGGGGAGCCAGAAGAAGAGAGAGAGCAAGATACTGAAAACCTATTTGAAGAAATAATGACTGAAAACTTCCCCCACCTGGTGAAAGAAATAGACTTACAAGTCGAGGAAGCGCACAGAACCCCAAACAAAAGGAATCCAAAGGGGACCACACCAAGACACATCATAATTAAAATGCCAAGAGCAAAAGACAAAGAGAGAATATTAAAAGCAGCAAGAGAAAAACAGCTAATTACCTACAAGGGAGCACCTACATGATTGTCAGCTGATTTCTCAATAGAAACTATACAGGCCAGACGGGAGTGGCAAGAAATTTTCAAAGTGATGAATAGCAAGAACCTACAACCAAGATTACTCTACCCAGCAAAGCTATCATTCAGAATTGAAGGGCAGATAAAGAGCTTCACAGATAAGAAAAAGCTAAAGGAGTTCATCACCACCAAACCAGTATTATATGAAATGCTGAAAGGTATTCTTTAAGAAGAGGAAGAAGAAAAATGTAAAGATAAAAATTATGAACAACAAATATGTATCTATCAACAAGTGAACCTAAAATTCAAGTGAATTAAAAATTTGAGGAACAGAATAAACTGGTGAATATAATAGAATCAGGGGAATAGAAAGGGAGTGGACTGATAACTCTCAGGGGGAAAGGGGTATGGGGGATGCAGGAAGAGACTGGACAAAAATCGTTCACCTATGGATGAGGACAGTGGGAGGGGGGTAAGGGCAGAGGGTGGGGTGGGAACCTGGTGGAGGGGAGCTATGGGGGGAAAAGGAGAAACAATTGTAATAATCTGAACAATAAAGATTTTTATTAAATTAAAAAATAAAAAAAAAAGAAAGAGCTTCATTTACATACTAGAGGCCCAGTGCACAAAATTTGTGCACTGGGGGTGGGGGTCCTTCAGCCCCACCTAGGCCCTCTCACAGTCCAGGATCCCTCAGGGGATGACCACCTGCCAGCTTAGGCCTGATCTACCGGGGGGTATCGGGCCTAAGCCGGCAGTCAGACATCACTCTTGCAGTCTGGGGCTCTCACAGTCTGGGACCCCTTGCTCTTTACCATCTGCCTGTAGCAGAGGTGGGAGAGGTTCCCGCCACCGCCGCTGTGCTCACCAACCATGAGCCCATCTTCTGGCTGAGCGGCACTCCCCCTGTGGGAGTGCACTGACCACCAGGGGGCAGCTCCTGCATCGAGTGTCTGCCCCCTGGTGGTCAGTAAACGTCATAGTGACCGGTTGTTCTGCTGGTTGTTCAACCATTCGGTTGGTTTGCATGTTAGGGTTTTATTATATAGGATGGATCTGATGCAGATGATGAAATCATGAACTTTGAGCTTGATGCACTGATTGGATGAAACTTAGCATCCAATGACTGGATTGTTTTATTTTTCAGACAACAAAATTAAGGTCTCCAAAAAACACTCCTTCTAGTACCAAAAGGTATTCTTTGCAATAACTGAGCATAGCAATCTGCTAGTATTAACCAGTGATAAATAGTCTATGTTCCTATATTCTATGTTTACATTTCATTAAAATAAATCAAATACCTCTATTCCTGGACTGATATAGAATCTATTTAGTGTTTTTCATATA
Organism: Corynorhinus townsendii; assembly: GCA_026230045.1. Lineage (NCBI taxonomy): Eukaryota > Metazoa > Chordata > Mammalia > Chiroptera > Vespertilionidae > Corynorhinus > Corynorhinus townsendii. The sequence goes on along the minus strand of JAPDVU010000006.1, from coordinate 104,929,679 downwards.
TATTTCATTCTTTTACCTCTAATTCCTAGCACAGGAAATGGCCTACTATAGGTGGTCAGAAAAGATTTAAGAATTTTGAATTAGTGAGTAAAATAATGAGCAAATAAATACTGCTTAAGGTATCATAATAATCAAGGAAAATCTGGTTTAATCTCTGGCATATTTTAAATCTTCAAAAATTGCTAACACAATTTGAGCACCTTGAGTTCAATGCTAAAGAGAAAGGTGAAAGCAGAGTTGTGGATGCTGTCAGGTGGTGTATTGTCAGTATGAACCAACACCTTGAAGCTAATGGCCTGTTGCCTTTTAAAGAACAAACACTTCCAGGTGTCTCTAAAATGCTAGTTACATGGGACATTTGTGTCAAACTTCTGAAAAGGCACAGGCAGAAGAAGGATAGAAGCATTTGAAATGGTTTATATACAAGTAAATGGGAACATTTCTTCATGGTGGAAAAGGAGCACCTAATGTGTGTGAAACCATCTATCATCATCATCATCATCATCATCATCATCATCATCATCATCATGAGTTCAATATAAGTCTCCTCAGCCACATGGAGCTCTGACCCTCATTCAGAAAACCCTATATCATACCTCCAGCTGTTGTAGCTCAGTGGGTGAGTGTCAGCCCATGGACCAAGAGGTTCTGGGTTTGATTCCCAGTCAGGGCACAAGCCTGAGTTGCAGGCTTAATACCCAGTAGGGGGGTGTTTAGGAGGCAGCCAATCAGTGATTCTCTCTCATCATTGATGTTCCTATCTCTCTCTCCCTTCCTCTCTGAAATCAATAAAAATATATCATTTTAAAAAATTATACCATATTAGTAGAAAAGTTACCTATATCATAAAAAGGTTGTAGGTGTCAAAATAAAGTGATTTTTTAAATATGTGAAATTTAATAAACACATTTTAATTTGTAGTCCAAAATAGTTGAGGAATTTGCAAGTGTCTTTTAAGAAAATGAAATGTCAAATAATTCTTAATTTTATATCTAAAGGATAATATACTTGTTAAATGTGGAAACACCTAGTCTGATATAAATCTACTTTTAAGAAAAGGAAAAAAAAATCAACTGAAAGTTCATTTCATGCCTCTGAAGAAGCTGTAATAGTGATGATAATGAGCAGGTCACATCAGCTAAGAATCCAGGATTGCACTATTGCTTCAGTTCTTAATTGTCTATGAGATATTGGCCAACTTACTTACATTTTCAGGGTATAAGTTTGCTGATTTATAAAATAAACTAGTGGCTTGGTGCATGAAATTCATGCACGGGGGAGGGGGGTGTTCCTCAGCCTGGCCTGCACCCTCTCCAATCTGGGACCCCTCAAAGGATGTCCTACTGCCAGTTTACAGGGATCAGGCCTAAACCGGCAGTCGGACATCTCTCTCACAATCCAGGACTGCTGGCTCTAGCCACTCACATGCCTGCCTGCCTGCCTGATTGCCCTTAACCACTCGGCCTGTCTGCCTGATCACCCCCAACTGCCCCCCACCGCCGGCCTGCTCATCCTCAAATGCCCCCCACCAGTCTGCTCACCCCAACTGCCCCCCCCCCCGCTGGCCTGTTTGCCCTCACCTTCCCTCCCCACTGGTCTGCTCACCCCCAACTGCCCCCCTGCTGGCCTGCTCATTCCAAACTGACCCCCCCCTCCCGCTGTCCTGATCACCTCCAACTGACCTCCACTGACAACCTGCTCACCCCAACTGGCTCCCGTTTGTCTGCTTACCCCCAACGGCCCTGCCCCCCACCAGCCTAATCACCCACAACTGCCATCCCATCCTGGCCTGATCACCCCCTGGCAACACAAGCTCCCAGCCCCTCCTTTTTTTCTTTTTTCTCCCAGTGCCTCCTTGAGTGGAGGCCAGGGCCAGCTGGAAGCAAGTATCTGGGATTTATTTATCTTCTATAATTGAAACTTTGTAGCCCTGAGCAGAGGCCAGGGCCGGCCAGGGCCGGCGGGAAGCTTAGCTTCCTCCACCGCCAGGGCAACCCAAGCCTCCTGCTTGCTCCAGCTCTGTGGCCACTACCATCTTGGTTGGGTTAATTTGTATACCCGCTCCTGATTGGCTGGTGGGTGTGGCAGATGTATGGTCAATTTGCATGTTTCTCTTTTATTAGTGTAGATTGGATTACTACATAATTCCTTCAAATTCTGAAATTCTGATTAAATGATTGTGTCTCAGATTAGAAGCAAGCATAGATGGGACTTTAATGAACAGCTATTGTAACTTCAGTCTACCATGCTTAGTTCATATAGCTGCCTTTCTTTTCTTTCTTCCAAGTGAGGAAACCTAATATTGACCTGTTTTCCTTAACACGAACAATGCTTCTCTCTGTCTTCCAGATTTCTACTTCCATCCCCTTTCCCATGTGGCATCAGATGAAATGAGAGAGTATTGATTCATGAAAGAATAAGGAGAGAAAAAATTTTTTATTGAACCATCAATTCCCCCCACTGTCATCACTAGACCAATCTATAATATATATGTGTATAGGCATGTGTATATATGTGTTTGTATGCACAGATATATATATACACATATATAATACATATACAGTGGGTAAGGTTTCTCATGCTTCTCTCCAACCCATATTCATACCCATATTTCCCAAATAAAAAAAAAGACTTACTTAACTTACTAATATACATTTTTTCCATTCTTGGTTTTAAAATATCTCCTTCATTTCTATTTTTATTTAAAAAAACACCATTAACAAGGAAATAAAATTAATATTCTAGGGGAGAAATGTATGCCTTGAATGTAAAACTGAATAATCACTCAGGCAGAATAAAAATGAGTTAAATAAATACTAAATGTTATCTAGTTGATTAACAAACTTAATTAATCACAAATATATATATATATATATATATATATATATATATATAATTTTTTAAAAAGAAAATTTTTCTGGCGTATTAGTTCCCTACTTTAGTGATTTAAATAGAAGTACTAAATTCATTTTAAAATTGCTTTAAGTTTTAGTTAAAATACCATTTCAAGAAAACCAGTACTATAGTATCGTGGCATAACAATAGTGCCAACAAAGACATCAAGGTCTTTACATATGTTAATTAATCTTTTTAAACATTTCTTAAAAGTATTATAAGAGAGATACTATTATTTTCACTATGAAGACATTGAGATACAACAAAGTTAAGTAATCTGCCCAAGGACACACAGTAAGCCACAGAACTACGTTTCTAGTATAGGCAGTGGGCCAACTGCTTTCAATTATACCTTATACCATTAACTTCCAACATATGAAAGCAAATGAAATACCAATCCCATATTAGAAAGACCACCATTCCCCTTAGACCGTGTGTAAATTTTTTATCTGAGTCATGTGAAAGAACAGTTTTGTGAAACCATATGAAGTCATATGCCACATATTCACCATAACCTTGACCATCGCAAAACTACTATATACCTCTCTTATTCATGAGTAACCTTTGTTTGTATTTTCATTTTGTCTCACAGCTCTGGTTACTATTTCATAAATTTAAAACAGACTGTTGAAAACAACATTTCTTTTGATATTTCCTAAACTGTTTTCTTTGTGCTCAAGGGGTGTCTTCTAATTATAATATAAAATTTGGTGAATAAGTTCATGTTTATTATCTTTAAAAGCTTTGATCATCTCTCCTTTCAACATTCTGACTTTTCATACAGAGTTCTTTTAAATGCATTAAATAAAAAAATTCAAGAGTTGAGGCAGTTTCAATTTCAAAGTACTAACATTTCAAAGGAAGCCAGAAATGTGTTATTCAGTCATGTTGAGAAGAATTTAAAAGAAAGTGTTTCCAAAGTTAAAAATCCTGATTTAAAGATAGTCTCTACTTTCATAAATGACATTGGAAATAAATCTCAAGGACAAATGCACTATGTCCACTTATTAAATCAAGAGTTCTAAAGAAAGAAAAAAATACTGATCACTTTTATATTTTCCAAGTCAGAGTCATCTTCATGTCTTAAGATTTTAGCATACAAGATTTAAAATGTCATTAATGTTAATTATAATGATATGAATAAAAGCATCAAATGAAAAATATGCTTATAATAAGTTTAGCATGCTTATAATAATAATAATTAATGACCAAATGCTTGTAATAATTTCTTACAGTATTAGTAATCTTGTTTTTCACAGCATTCCCACACTTATGATTCTAGGAAGTTCTTAAAATATTTTTGGCACAAAACTACCATCTCTTTCTCCTAGATTTTCAACTGGTTCCTTCTCTTGTTTGAGTTTCTCAATTTAAAAAAATAAATCAACCTTCTCAGCATCTCCTACTCTTCCATCTTCCCCTCTCTTTTACAGTCAAACATCTCCAAATAAGTTCAAGGCCTACACACAATCTCCAAGTGCTCACTTCCATTGGTGTAAGCTAATGTCATTCATTAGCTTACACCAATGAGTCTGCCAAACCCACTCTATCAAAACTCATCTACTCAGGCCTCCAGTGATGTTCCTGCTGCTCTATCCCACAAACCCCTTGATCTCTCTGCACCATCCCACAGAGAGCCTATAACACTTATTTGAAACTGTTACTTGCCTTCCATGACACCACATTCACTAGGCATTTTTTCTACCTCTCTGGGTGCCTCCTCCCAGTCATCTTTGACCTTTCACCTCCTCTCTGAACATTAAATGTTGGTTTTCCTCAGAATTCTGACCTAAGCATGCTTCTCAAAACACATCCTCTCTTTAGGCACCTTCATTCATTCATGGTCAGACCTTCAATTATGCACAGTCATAAAATGACAAAACATCTCCTTCTTAGATCTTACTCCTGAATTTCAGACCATATATCCAATTGCCTTCTGGACAATTTCAGTTGATATTTCACAGGCCTGTAAGTGCAATAAATGGTTCCAAAACTGAGCTCATCATTTTCCCTTAGAACCGTTTTCTATTCTACTGTGAGCTAATGCAATAAGTAACACTCGAAGTTAAGACAAAAATTACATGCTTTCTTTCATCTACCTCATCTACCACATGGGAGTAGTCGCCGTGCTTTGTCAAATATTCCTTCTAAATATCATTCAGGTCTGACTTCCCTTCAGCCTTACTGACCTGCCTAGTCCAAGTCACTATTACTATCCTGGAGTTTTTACTCCATTCTCCATATTGCAGCCAAAATGATCTAATTCATAATTTAATTCTGAATTATGCTTAAATTTATATGCTTGAAACTGTCAAATATCTTCTTACTACGGTTATTTTATATTTCAAAGTCCCTATGAGGCCCTGTATGATTTGCAGTGATTCCTCTCTCAGTCTCAACTCGTAAAACTCTCCTCCCACTTGCTTTCCATGGTTTAATCTGCAATGGACTAAAGTTGGACACAACTTCTGGTCACTCTCCCTATAAAGGATTGAAGTATATTTGCCTTCCTCTTGAATATGAAGCCACTCTGCTGCTGCTTAGACAATCGCAAGCACACAGTAGAAGTACCGGTGTAAGTCCCTGACCTAGTCTTTAAGAACACTAGCAGCATCTGCTCCCTCCCTCTTGAAACATTCATTCGTGGGACACTCCTTGAAATGTGGCCATCATGCAATTAAAAGCCGAACTCACATGGCGAGCTCCCAGACAATAGCCAATATCAACTGCCAGTCATAAAAATGGACCATCTTAGATTTTCTAGCTTCATAAAGCCCAGCTGAATTTACATGGGACAGATGCATTGAGAGATAATTAAATAATTGTTATTTTAAGCCACCACTAAATGTTGGGCTGGTTTGTTACATAGCAATAAATTATAGGAACAAATGTCTATATGTCTTCTTATCTATATTCCAACTCACAGAGACAGAAATTATGTTTTGCATATTCACCACTGTATTTCCAATGTCTACTAGAGTTTCTAGTCACCCAGTGGGTGACCAGTTAATATTTGTTGACTTATTTAGCTATTAAAGAAAAAAGATAAATTATTACCACCTATTTCAACCACGTCTGTAGAGCCAATTGGTTAAGAACTTCTGAGCTGCTACACCAGACTTCGTGAGTGAAATATACCTTTCCACTTCCTGCAAGTGGTCTGGAAAATGGGACATGAACTCTCTGTGCCTCAGTTTGCTATCTGCAAAGTGACGGTAATTTCATCTGGATGATTAAATGAAATAATACATGTGTAAATGATCAAATTGCATATCAGAGCCTCCTAGTCAATGTTATTTTTTTTTCTTTATGGAAACGATAAACTGTGAAGCAAAGAAACTGAGTCACTTTCTGAGTTCCGCTTGCTAACTGTCTGCAGAGCTGGGCCTAGCAAACCAATTTCCTATGTTATTATTGTTTTTCTCTTCACACCTTCCTTTTTTGTTCTTTTTTAATGTCAACATCAGCTATAGTAGGCAGAATAATAATCCCCTAAAGGTTCCTATGTCCTAATTTCCTGGGATCAGTGAATCTGTTATGTTTTGTGGCAAGTGCATTAAGGTTGCTTAATCATCTGATTTTGAGAAAAGGAGATTATTCTGGATTCCTATGGCTTCCTAGTGCAATTAGAAGGTCCTTAGAAGAGGAAGAGAAATGCAGAAGAGGGTTACTGCCAGAGTGATACAATGTGAGAAATATAAGAGCAAGGTGAGAAAGACTCGACCCGCCATTGCTGAATCTGAAGGTTGTAGACCATAAGTCAAGAAATACTAGTCCAGAGGGCCTTTAGAAGATGGACAAGGCAAGGAAAGGATTCTCTCCTACACTTTCCAAAGGAATGCAGCCTTGCTGACACCTTGATTTCAGTTCACTGAAACCATTTTCGACTTCTGACCTCTAGCACTGTAAGATAAATTTGTGGTGTTTTCCAACCCCTAAATTTGTGCAAATTTGTTACAGCAGCAAATAGGAAACTAATACATCACTCAATAAAGTTTTTGTGGACTCATTAACCTACATGCAATCCCAAAAATCAATACGTGATACATTTTGTAAAGTGGGTCTTGGATTTATGGTATTTCATTTTGATATTTCCATTCAGGGCCATTCAAATTATTCTATCTTCTTTTATCAATATATTCAACTACTGAAAGAGATGATATTTTCATTTTTTAAAAATAAATTTCAGAAATGAGAAGAGGCAAGGAGAGAAAACATTAGAAGAGAAAACATAGTAGAAGAAAATAAATTTAATTTTAAGAATTCAAGAACTTTTGAGTGGCAATTCCCTCGGGAAAGATTAGCACCTCTGACCTTGACTCTCCCCTGGAGAAGTGATTTTCACCCTCCTGATTCCCCAGTGGGACAGAAGAACTGTTAGATTTGTTGCAATTATAATAAATGCTCATTGGATCTATACTGTGTAGACTTTTTTTTAAATAGCAGATGAATAACTCTGCCAAATCAGCTAATCCAACAAACTGACTATTAAATTGATTTAGGATAACAAGCTGCAGAAGCTGTCACACCTGTAAATGAATCTTTAACCATATGTTGTAATGTGTTTATATGCTTCAGAAGTAGAGAAACCTTTGATGCCACCTGGTGGGCCATATTTTGTGAATGAACTCCAATAAAACAGAATAAAATTTAGTACATGAGGTCTGCACTCTTTAAATAGCAATAAGAATGCAAATAGATTATTTGGTATATTAAGCTCTTAAACTACTTACAAAATACTTGAGGCACTACAGAGATAACTCTCTAAATGCAGGCATAAAAAAGTAGAAATTATTTCATACAAAGCAGTATAAATATTTGCAATTTTTGTAAGCCAAATATGAAGCCGTAAAATATTCACATCTGCTTATTGCTTTGAGTATTCACCAGGGAATGAGAGAAGCCAGGGGGAAAGGGCCTTGGAAGAAATTCTGAGTTGAAGAGCTTATTTTGGTATATTTTTTGCTTCCTCGGTCAAAGGAAATAACTGTGTAAAATTGTGACCTCGTTTATGGAAATCTTGCTATTCTTAGCTTACCTTGACAAATTTATATGACAACCAGACAAGTCACATTTTAAGTAGAGGTGTGTTAACTACTGTGGAGTAAATAAATAACAGTTTACATTATCTGCATTTTATAAAATCTTGCAAGTTGATTGCTATTTGGAATTTGGTCTTGTATTTCTTTTTCTTATCCGCTTAAACAACTTCAATCATTTAAGTGATGAATCATGTTAGAAGTATAATGTATGTGGAAAATAGAAATGGAAAGATTTCTCTAAGATGTTTTTATGATAGTTTCTTTATCTTTTTATTGTGTCTTCTTTTTTTTTTTTAAAGGTTAATGCGAGAGGTATACAGTGGATAGTTGACCTAAACAAGAGTATATTGTGTCTCTAATAGTAAGTGAAATATCAAGAGATTTGTTTGGAGGCAAGACAAAAAGTACTCAATGAAATGGTGGTCAGAATAGATCCAAATCCCATGAATAGGATCTAAATTAGGGGCAAAATTTAAAGAAAGGCTAGACTATTGCTCAGAAGCTGCATGAGTGCTCATGGTACATTCTCAGCACAGTCTAACTATCCTATTAATGAAAGCCTAATATGCAAATTGTTCAACCAGGAGTTCGACCACAGTTTGACGGCTTACTATGATGTGCACTGACCACCAGGGGGCGGGATGCAGCGGGATGGTGGAGCAGGTGAGCGGGAGGCACCAGGCCAAGGTGGTGCTAGCAGGGGCCCTGATCGCCCCCCAGACATTGACCAGTGGCAGGGGGAGGGGGTCACTGCCCAGCTCCCAGGCGCTGAGGAAGCCAGGCAGGGAGCCCAGCCCTGATCTATCACCCTGCAGATGGTGACCAGGGAACTGGGGGTGTGTAGCAGCAACCAACCTCCAGCGGCAGCCGGGCAGGGGGCTGCAACCTGTCACTGGCTACCTAGGGGAGGGGGAAACAGGGACAGAGGTGTGGTGAGAATGCAGGGTGTCTACCGAGCTCACTCTCACTCCCCCATTACCCTCCCCCTGGACACCAGGGCTTGCGCGCTGGGGAAGCCCCCACACTCAGGTGCCCAGCACCGTGAGCAGCCTGCCTCCCATCCACGTGGCCTCTTCCAGGTGAGCTGGGCCACAGCCACTGGGACCTCAGGGGCCAGTCAGGCTCCCCGTGGGTTCGCACAGGAACTGGTCTGCAAGGCCGGCCGGGAGAGAGCACACTGCCCACCTGGCTTCCTTGCGGCACTGCTGGGCAGCCGAGAGGCCCACCCTGCATCCAGGCCTGCAGTGTCTGGACATGCTCACCGCACCTATGCGCTGTGACGCAGGCAGAAGGGGGCGCGCGGGGGCTTGGGTGCCCGGATGCTGCCCTTCCACACCAGACCCTAGCACTTTGATTGCTGGCCAGGTCTAGGGACCACACCCGTGCAGGAATTTCATGCACCCAGCCTCTAGTAAGATTATAATGGAGCTAAAAAAATTCCTCCTGCCTAATCATATCTTAGCCTTCATAATGTTGTAGCACAATGCATTACTCACATGTTTGTGGTGATGCTGGTGTAAAAAAACCTACTGAGCTGCCAGTAGTAGTAGTAGGCTATATAATCTAAGTTTGTGTAAGGACATTCTCTGATGTTTGCACCATGACAAAAGTACCTAACAACACATTTCTCAGGATGTGTCCCTGTCATTTAAACTGCACATGTCTATATTGGAGGACAGGAACAACAGAAAGAAGGCTTGAGATGATAAATGAAATGATTTACTGCTTAATGTGTATAGTTGGTGTTTTCTTCAAGCTTCTCTACAAACACTTGGATAATGTGCTCATAGGGTCTTATTTGTGAAGATTACAAATGAGCCTCCCCACCCAATGAAACCTTTGATCCATGCAAATTAGAAACTTACATTGGTTTCCAAGATAGGACCAAAATATTGACATTGTTTTTGGTCACATAAAATTAATGCGTTATTAAGAGACCATTATCTAACATGGGTAAAGTATGCCATGTTTTCCAGCAAGGCGGTGGCTGGGGTTTCAAATTATTTCTGAAAGACTTTTGAGCATATACTCAGTGAGGCAGCATGGTATAATGGAAAAAAATACAGTCCTATAAAACCTCAGGTCTTCCAGAGACCGAAATAAAAACACATTCAAAAGCAAATTTGGAAACATGAGCATGACAGATAGGGCATAGGTGGACAAAAAGAAGAGATAACATACTGCCTTTACAAAAAAAGGACACACAGTTTCATAAATATGTTAAGCACCAGAACAATGTAAATAAAGATATCTGCTCAAGCTGAATTGACAAATAAAAAGCAGAAGAAACACTATGAAACTCTAAAAAGTACAAACTTTAAAAAAAACTTAATAATTTAATCAATCTTATTTGCACAAATTGTCTTCCAGAAAATAGGCTTATGGCAAGTCTGTCAGTTATTAAATAGATTATTTTCCTGCAATTCACTAGCTAAATAATTTTAGTCAAGTTATTTAATTTCTGAGTCCTATTAATTTTTTGTTTGTTTGATAGGGTCTGTTTGCTGATGAAGTAAAATGAGATAAAATAGTATCTGGAACCTATTAGATGCCCAAATATTTACTTTTTTAATTTTAAAATACACAAAGCAAACTATGAATAAGATTATGAAGTAAAACTGATTGTTACATAATAGTTATTGGAATGTAAAGTACAACATAGGAAATATAGTAAATAATATCCTAACTATGCATGGTGTTGGATGGGTGTGGGATTTATTGGGGTGATCACTTATTAAGTTATAAAATGTCTGATCACTGGGGTGTACACCTGAAACTAATATAATGATGTATGCCAACTGTAATTGAAAAAAAAATTTTTAAATGATTTCAAAAATCAATTGTTCAAGATTTAGGACATGCCCAAATTCTGCTTATAAAGATGAAACTAATATAGTAGATACTGAAGTATAACATTATGTGCAAAAGAAAGCCAGGAGAAAATAGATTGATTTAAAATCACAGAATCTTGAAAAGTATGGTTGAAGCTTGGTCCTAAGCAATCAATAAGAATTTTAACCATGGAGGTAGAACTAGGAAAAGCCAACTCAACAGAGATTATAGTAAGAAGAACCATGGACCTAAGGAGAGAAAGAATAGGAGGAGAAAGAGAGGAAGGGAAAAAGAGAAGGGGATGATGAGGGATAAAAGAAGAAAAGATCACAACTACCATTAACAACTTTGGGATGTGAGAAAGACTCCTCCTGGCTATCCCTAATTATCTTGTTTTCCATTTCTTCCATATCAATTGCAATTTTAACTATGCACATATTGGACTAGTATGAAGAGTACATTGTTAGCCTTCTATGCAACTAATATGGTCAGGTTACTAAGTGTTACTAAATTCTGGCCGATGCCATGTGAGAGCAAACAATACACACATATTCCAGGGTGTGTTCTAAATGCAGATGGTGCGCTCTTCTTCCTCACTTCCTCTCTCATGCCGCTAGAAATGAGGCTATGGTACTGAGTCCAGTCAATCATGCTGAAAGCTTCAGTTGGTAGAGGCTGGGTGCCTAATTGACCACAGGGAAAGGATTCATTATACTAGCTCTGGGCTATCGACATCTGCGTTGTTATGTGACAGAAAATTAAAGTTTAATGTTTGGTCAAATCACAGATATATGGGGTGTCTTTTACAAAAATGTATACTGTAAATAACAGTATGAGTTAAATAATGGTAGGTAGTCTGACATGTCTGAAGTATAGAAAGATGTCTAGGAGAGAGATTTGGAATGGAATGATAAGGCCAGAAAGTGAAGATCTTGAAAAGTCCAAACTGAGAATATTGTATTGTTTTCTCTGCAGTGGAAAGTCACAGATCACTCTTGAAAGGAGCAGGACATAATCAAATATGTACATAAGGGAAATAAAGTTATTTTTTAAGAAAGAAAGACTGGACACAAAGACAATGAACTCTCTATTGTAATGAAAATATGGTATAGGCTATGACCACAACAGTAAAAATGGGAATGAAGAGAAATCTTCCAATTTGGAGATAGAACTGACAGAATTGTATAATAATTTAAATTCACAAGACCATTTGTAAGCAACGAGACATAAAAAATAATTGTAATCAAAGACAAAATGCAGTTAAGGAACATGAAAGAAACATACTTTTAATGGTGGTGTCTGGCAGGTTATAAAGAATACTTTTCAGATCTAGCTGGTTTGGTTCAGTGGACAGAGAGTTGGACTGCAGACTGAAGGGTCTCAAGTTCGATTCCAGTCAAGGGCACATGCCTGGGTTGTGGGCTCAATCCCCAGTTGGGGGCATGCAGGAGGCAGCCGGTCAATGATTCTCTCTCATCATTGATTTTTCTCTCTCTCTCCTTCTCCCTCCTTCTCTGAAATCAATTAAAAACATTTTTAAAAAATAGAATACTTTTCAAATGTGTTCAGTACTAATCAAGTTTAAGTGACAATTAGAAATACAAATGTGGGGTAACAAAAGATTTAGAGGAGTATCTGTATTTGCTTCTCTTCAAATAGGGACAGCAGTGAAATACATCCAGACAAAATGAACAAGGAAGATCATGTAAAATGGAAATAAAGAAAATAAAAAAAAACAGAATAATAGTATGACATTCTTCTTTTAAATTTTTGTTCCTCCTCCAGGTTATAGGATGAATGGAACATAAGGTTAATGTCACCTTGGAACAGCAAACACATTGTGAAATAATATGCCTACAGAATGGTAGTACCATTGGTCAAATGGACCAATCCAATTTGTCATAGTTAAGGAAAGTAATATGCAAAGACATTAAGTGACTTGTACAGGAGAGCTTCACTAAAATGATTGAGAACTCCCCAATCCCAGTGTGCTGAGCCATATTTTGATGCCCAATAATTTGTAAACCCTAGTGAAAGTAGTCTAAAGGCTTTTTCTCAGCCCCTTTACTTCTTTATCTTCTACTACTTCATTCTGTTTCAAAACCACTGGGTCCTTGTCCACTTTTCAAGAATAGCTAATATTGAGGGTCAGTAAGCAAGACGCCAAAGCAATTGACTTTTCATACTCAATTGCATTGAATAGGAAAATTTGTAGAAAATTTAGTTTGTTCCCATCATTATTCCCTTAATCAAATAAATCATCTTCACAGTATTTTGGATTAAAAGATTAATGCCAAAAGAAAATTGTATTCTGGTCTCCCAAATAAAGCTGAGAGGCACTCTGATGAATGAGTTTGAAACTTTTGAAATCAATTCTGTAGATTTTCACAAATGCTTTTCTTTTTCACATTGATATTTCTTGCATTTCAGTCAAGGAACCAATTCAAACATCTACCGCAAATAATATGTAGAGAAAGTAGTCAAAGGCTCATTGATCACAGTAAGCATTTAGAGCTACATTTTTTAAAGATATATTCATTCAGGCTCCAAAGCAGTAAAGATAAAATCTTCCTTCAGTGGGGTGAAAGGCATCAGAAAAAACACACAAGCAATTTAGAATTCACCCTTGATACTTTCTAGATATCAAAATATGATAAAGAAAATTTTGGTAATTTCCTTCCCTAGTTTCAGTTATAAATTTATTATTTTATTACATGAAGAGTTTTGAAGTATCAACTAGATTGCAGTTGCCAGCTCTTCAATTATAAATAATTAATTACTTAAAAGGAGGGAGAAGCTCACATAAGGTTTACTCCCTAAAAATCAAAGGTCTAGTATGGACATACTTTAAGAATTCATTTATATCTTAAATCAATGATTTAAGTTGCATCCATCTTATGAGCTGATTGTATTCAATTAATTTCACCAGAAATATCTAATTAATATTCAATAAGCCTGATACATTTACATAATGTGTTTAGTAAGGATAAGACTGCAATATAATTACATTTACCATTAATACCTGCTCATTATAAAAATTTAATGGAAAGAAAGAAAGGAGATAAACAGTAATAGAAAGTAAAAATCTCTCATAAATTTATCACTGATTAAAGCAATTTACATTACCTTGGTGTATATTTTCAAGACATTTTATCAATGCATATAGGCATGCATTACACACATAGTATTTTTATAAAAAGAATAACAGTTTATAGTTAAAATAAAATATTTCTCATTCAATATAAAACTATATATTTTTCATGACTGTACAGAAATCTGTCAAACTGATTTGCCATCATTTATTCAACTAATTCATGATTGGGGATCATTTAGGCTGTTCCCAAATGAGAACATATGTGCATATCCCAAAGATAATGACCAGATGTAGAGTTGCTAGATTAGATATACAAATCTGGAAAAGTTAATACCCCTCCAACAGGGCATAAGTGGCCTATTTCACACACCCTCACCTATGGGTAGTTCCAATCTTCATAATATTGTCAGTTTTCTAAATTCTTCATATGTTTGTGAAATATATGTACCTCTTCCTATTATTGTATTTCCTGACTTTTAACAATTATATAGGGTTGTTTGCCTTTATCTTACTTATTTTTAGGAACAGTTTACAGACATTATACACTATGGATGCTAGCCATTTGTTAATTGCACGTATTAGAAACATTTTCCCAATCTGTTTTTTTGTTGTTGTTGTTTTAATTTTAAAATGAATAACACAAAAGTTTTTTTCAGTTTTATGTCATCAAATCTTTTCATCCTTTCCTTTATGGCTCATGTTCTTTGGATATAAGCTAAGAAAGACCACCTCAATCCCTAGACTATAAAAAGACTCTTCTATATGTTCTTATAGTCTATGTAGAAAATGGAGAGCATGTTACCATTCAAAATAATTATCTACTTGCCCCAAATCAAATAAACTAATGTTTCCCTTCAATAACTTACTTTATCCTTAGCATATAATCACACATATGTATTTATGAGTTTCTAAACAGAAAAAAAAAACATTATTTCTTCTCATTTTTAGTCCAGCCCTATGGCAGCCTTTGTAAAAAACAAAAGTGTGTGCACTTTTCACTTAAAAATATTTCTGAAAAGACTACTTTTAGATAAATAGGTTCATTTTATTTGTAGGTGACAAATCTTTTACAAGAATACATGGAAAGAATTTTTCTCTAATGTTTATTTTGCCTTTCCCATGATTAGCATAAGATAAGCATTGTTTCCTGCTAAAAGTGGGATGGGGGATGAATGGTGGAAATAGGATAACAGACATCATAGAGCTTGACTTGGCATGGGTTTAAAATGTCCAATGAAATTCTCTGCTTTAAATTTTGTGGGATCTGAAAGAGGATAAATAATAGAGCCTCAGAGAAAGTTTTGATCCCTATAAGAAAATATTTTTTCCCTAATATAGCAATATCAGTAAACTTTTGTGTAGGAGTGAACAAAGCAATTACTTTGAAGTTTAAATTTGTAAGTTACTGTTTCTTTATGATTTCAGTTCAAGCTCTGAAGTCCCACCAGTGGAAAAGCTCCATAGACTAGGACAGCAGTTTGGGGCTCAGCATTCCTTTCCACTCTTAAAAATTATCAAGGGTCCCAAAGAGTCTCTGTTTACATGATATTGTAAATACTTATCCCTGTTTACTTTATTGTAAATTAAAACTGAGAGATTTTTAAAATATTTACTTATTAGTTCATTTAAAAAAAATTAACCCCATCAACTAGTATTAATAACATTTTATGAAAAATAACTCTATTGTCCCCAAAATGAGAAGACTGGCATTGTTTTTTGTTTTTCCAAGTATTTTTTTGATGTTTAAAGAGACAACCCCCATTACCTATAATAGTACCTCGCACCCTTGGGAATCAATAAAAAATCATCTTTTTGGTGCTTGGAGACAAAGGTAACACATCTCTTAATATTTTAGAATTACAACAGCATAATGTACAATTATCCCAAACTTACAAACTAATTCTTTGAATGTCTGGCAGCAATTTTAAAAAGACATGAAAGGATTTAATCCCTTTCACTGTGTAGAGGGTCCCCAGGGAAGGCACCTGAGCATCCTATATTGGCCCCTCTTGCCCTTTTGAACAAGAAGGACCCTCTTCTCACAATCCAATCTCCCACAGTTGTTGCCTGAGCTTTCTGTTCATCCTGAGGTTGAAGCCTTGTGGTGGCTGATACCATGGATCTGTCTCTCACTCAATGGGGTGAGCTGGGCCCTCCCTGGAGAAGAAAACTGGATTCCCCAAGATATGTGATTAGTGCTGGGGCCCCACCAGCAGGTCAGGAGATTCCAAGGCAGGTGCTGGGTGTGGAGGCCACGGGGGCATAGGCTACCAAGGAGACAGAACTGAACCTCACATCACCCTGCTTGGCCCTGTTGGATGGCTGGTTAGCCAGAGATGGGTAAGATTCCCCAGGGAGGGAACAACCTAAGATAGGCACAGTCACAAAGGGGCCATCAGGAGAGAACTTGGAGGTCAACAGAGGTGGGGCACAGACCTTCACCCCCCCAACTTTGCAGGGGCCTGAACCCTCACCCCTTCTGAGGGAGGTCTCCTGCCCCCATGGCTGCTTTGCTTCCCATGCCCGGCTCAAATTGGGACCCAGACAGACAGAGACTTGGCCGACAGCAGCTGCCCTCTCACTGCAACAAGACTTGTTTGAGTTGTCTTGTACCCATGGTGTGGGGAAGTGGGTTTTTGATATCCAAATCCAGCCTAGCACCAGGAATGCTCAGGGCCTACTCAAGAAGGCAAATAATCCTTTCCACTAATATTTACAGGGTACAATAAAATTGTTGTTAAGAGTATTAAATTTGACAGTAAAATAGTAGTCAAGTTTTCAGAATAATTTAAATTGACTAATTGAAATAGGTGAATATTCTAGAAAAATTAATGGTACTGGACAAAAAGCTGTTCCTAAAGTGTTAACTAAAATTTTTATTGGTAGTTCATCTCATGGTAAAATTGCATAACATGTAATGAACCTAAAGCAGTCATATTTTAGTGCAAAACATTAAAATTTAAAAGCTATCAAGACTACATTATAAAATTTCCAAAAGCCTCCTAATATTTAAATAAAAAAGGGAGGATAGTAGAAGAATATGATGTAAGGAAAAATATCCTGTAAATTACATCTAGAAAATGTTTACTCTAGAAAATTAACTTTCATTTGTAATGCTAACAGCAAGACACCCATGAAAAACACACATGGTGTCAAAACAAGCCAAAGGAAAATCATTTGGGCAAAAATGAAAAAGGATCCCAAGTCAAATTTATAGAAAAAATTCCTTTATTAACTTTTGGTGGAGAATATGTTTGTATATTTTCAGAAAACAACTCCAAGACCATGTGGATTCCTGCAACAGAGAGGAATTGACAGGACTGCTCCAGCCATGAAGACAGAAGAGAAACAGTCCAGAGATGGAAGACCCTGATGATGCCTTGCCATACTAGCAGTCAGCAGCTGTGCGTCGCTGCAGGTTGCCCAGGACCAAACCAGAAAGGGTTGGACCTGCATTACCACCATTTGTCCACCATCCAGAACTGAAATATCATTGCTGACATGTACACATAAGGAACTGTTTGACATTGAAATTGGGACTCAAAAGAACTGTTGGCCCAGAAAGAAACTCACTACAGACTGATTCATTTGCCTCTCAGCATAACCATTATTGCTTGTCTCATTTTCGGTTCTTATAAGTGTATTTCTAGTGTCACATGATCTCACTCATCTGGGGGAAATAATGAACAACATGAACTGATGAACAAAAACGGACCCGGAGACAGGGAAGCATCAATCAGACTGTCAAATCTCAGAGGGAAGGTAGGGGAGGGTGGGGGTAAGGGGGAGAGATCAACCAAAGGACTAGTATGCATGCATATAAGCCTAACCAGTGGTCATGGACAACAGGGGGGTGGGGGCATGTGTGGGGAAGGGTTTGGGATGGGAATGGGGGCATGAGGACAAATATGTGATACCTTAATCAATAAAGAAATTAAAAAAGAAAGAAAGACAGCTGGATTCTTATATTTTACTTCAGTAAGCACATATTAAGAAAAACTGTCCTTACATACAAATACAGTTTAAAAAGTGACAACTATTTTGATAGCCCTTTCAGATAATTGTGCATATTCTTCTTCGAAACCACACTAAAGGTGGTAAGTGTAGTTTCTTAAAGGTTAGTTGTTATGTGAAATCTAAAACCATATAAGTGAACTTTTTTGTACTACATTCCATTAAAATCTAATGGTCTATCTTTTCCTTTAAGTGAATCTTTACTCATGCAAAACTTTGCAATATTATGCATTGGTATTTTGGATTATATCAATTACTGTGTTAAACAGATATTCCAAATGCTAGAGTTAAATTTTTATATTATGCAACATAAAATTTTTATATTCTTTAATATTACCACTCATAATATGTAAGAATTCTTAATTATTGGAAAGGTGACAAACTCACAGTGGCAGATATATTTTCCAAAATTCTATTTTTAATTTAAAAGCTTGAACATTGTAATTGGCACCCAAAACTGTTAGCTGTTTTCCTTAAAGTGACAAACTTACTTTGTTCTTTCTCAAAAACTACTAGCAAAATTACCAAGGCTAAATAATTCTAGTTAGTTAGTTGTTCCTTCAAGTCAAAAGGATGTCAAAAAATAAGTAAATAATCAAGTACTTCATGTATATTTTCATTTTGTTTCCTACAATACAAAAAGATGTTTACTTAAGAATTAAAATCAATAAAATCAACAATTTTCACTGCTTTCTGAAAGACATTGTTGAGCAAAACGTTTTTTCTTTATTTTTCCTTTTTTTTTTTATGAGTATGTGAAAATGATGCCTACAATGGCTGCTCAGTATAGTTTGGCACCACTGCCTTGGTTAGTTCATGCTAATGGCTGCTTTTGCACCATCAGCACAAAGTCAACAAAGTGGAAAGACAAACAATGTCTTGATTTTATTATAAAAATAATTTTGATTTCATGGACCCTCATTAGGGTCTCAAAAATCCCAGGATCCACAGACAAAACTTTTAGAATCACTGGACTACCCTTTAAGGCTTCTGGCTAATAGTACTACTGATTGTATTAATCATAAAATGAATGAATGAATGACTATGACCTTTCCACTGAATTTCCATACACAGTTACAGGAAGCAAAAAATAATCTTAGAAAATTGACATTTTATTGTAGTAGTCATTGTTCTTAGTATTATTAGAAGAGCATTCATCTCTGTTATTCTTTATTAGAAAGATATACATCTCAATTGGCTTTAAAATTTATTCATAATGTCAACATTAATGGTAGGCTTCAGCAGGCTGTCAGTACCAAGAAAAATGAGGTGAAATTAAGAACAAAAAATGGTACAACAGGAATAAAATAACTTCTAAGGTGATGTTTTTAACTCACAGAATGTAATGAAAAAGTTTTATTCTGTATGTGAACAAATAAGTGAATGAATGGACTGAAATTTTTTTCTAAAAAAACCATATATATTAGAGTCCCGGTGCATGAATTCATGCATGGGTGGGGTCCGGCCAGCCTGGCCAGGGGGAGGGGACATGGGCGCTTGGCCGGCCTGCCTGCTGGTTGAACTCCTGGTCGAGGGGATAATTTGCATATTAGCCTTCTATTATATAGGATATACACTGAGTGGCCAGGTTATATATATATATATATATATATATATATATATATATATATATACACACACACACACACACACACACACACACACACACACACACATATATATGTAGAGAGAGTGCGAGAGAGAGAGGAGAGAGAGCACTAGCGGTCCATATTGTTTTTTTCTGCCCATCCTAGGATATCAGCATATTATTTCTCTTATAATAAACACCCTATTAGAAAATATTTTAAAGGCTTTAAATACTTGTTAAGACATTTTTCATGAGATGTCTCCTTTTTATTACTCTCTATATATCTTGGTGCAATGACATAAGTTTGACTCTCTCTTAGTTATTATTGCAGTCCTTCACTTAAAATGACATTTTAAAGTATAAAGCTTGAAGATATACATATATGGGTTTTGATAGGTGCTATAACAACACATCAAAGCCAGGTAACTGAGGAAATTAAATTTGTATTTCTCTTTCCAAGGCTATACTCCTTCACACTCCCCACTACCCTTTAAAAAAAAGAAGAAAACTGAGGGAGGAGTAACATAGAGAACAACAACAACAAAAAAGGAACATAGGTGGGTAATGGGAAGCACTCTCTCTTATTACTTTCCCATAACTATGCTAAGATGTCCCCAGGGTCATGAAGTATGTGAGGTAAGGAGGATGTTTGCTTTGGGAATAACTGAAAAGATTGTGGGGTTTTTTGTTTGTTTGTTTTGTAAAAGGATGTGGGGAAGGCATTTTATTATATGTCACATATCCTTTTCATTATTTGTTATTTCTGCGGGAGAAAAGGAGGTCTTCTTGATCTATATAGATTTGTATCTTGCAAACGTTAGAAGAGTCTGGTCCTATTTTAAAATGAATGAGAAGGAAGAGTCTGAAGATATTTAGTTAGCTCATGCATTGCCCATTTCTTCAACTGTGAAAACTGACCCTGCTCCAGATAGTACCCCAGGATGCAATAGTTAACCTTCCTGAATCTCAATAATAGGACAGAGAACAACCTGAATACTGTCTTTCCTGAGCCTAGTCTCCTAAGATACAGTAATACACTTTAAATTTAGATATATGTCAACTCACTAAGATTCTTTAGGCAATGAAGAGTTAATAACATAGGTTTTTATGCTTCTGATTTTATTTTCTATGGACCGTATCATTCCTAAAGAAATAAAACATTAAAGCAGTTAAACTTATATCTTAAAGCTTTGAGCTTTAAATATCTATCAACAAAAAGGAAGTGATTTTCCTTCGATTGGTAGGATGCAATGATTCCTGGCAGTCCCATTGATGCATAATCACTAATCCCAGTGTAAGGAATGGCTGCATAATGGTGGCTCTGAAAATCATTGTAAATCACAGCAGTCAGGTCTTTGCACTGTGAACAATCAATCATCATTTCTACTCGAGAAATGGCCCCAGCACATGTCCATTGCTCAATTGCAAGGCTCAGAAATCATTCTTTATTCTATAGACACAATGACCATAGGTCTTAACATTAACACGGTGGTTCTTGTTCAAGATCTCTGCTTTCCCCTTATGAAGATAATGTTTGTGCCCTGTTCTGGTTTAAAACCTGAAATTCCCTTTCAGTCAGAACTGTACTTGAGCCTCCATTTCCGTTGAATAGCTCTGATCTCAGCTTTTAGCCCAGGGCTCACAAGAACTGCAAGTGCCCTGCCTCTCCCAAGATAACCCTGCATCCAGGAGCCAATATGCACACTGCTACAGGTGACCTGCTCACCTTCCTGGCCCAGGTCCCCATCCTGGATGAATGTGACAAGTCCATTTGTGTGACTATGTATGTGTCCCCACAATCAAAAATAGCCACTCCTTGAACCTCATCTCACACCCTTCTGTGCAACTAATTTAAGAGCCACAAGTTATGACCATAGCTTCCTCTTGTACTCCCACATTTATACAACATACAAGGATATTTCCCAGTTTCATCAATCACAATGGTCTCTGCACTTTCTAAATCCATGTACTACACATATCTAGGAACATAGCATATTCAATCTTCACATCTTTACTATGTTTGCTACTTTCCTCCTAGTATATTTGCAATACACAGGAGCAGATGACTCTGGGTTTGTTTTCTTCAGAGATCCTAGCACAAAGGCACAGCAAATACACCTGGAAAGTATTTGCTGACAGTGGGAGGTACAGTGTGTTCATCTGATGGAACAGAAACTTGCCTAATAGGTCTCAAGTACAACAGACGTCCATCCTTATCTGGATGAGGCAAAATAAAAGAAATAGCTCAGAAAAGAAAAGTTTCTATTTACTAGTGAAATAAAATGTACTAAAGCACAATTAATGTAATTTCAAATTATAATTGCAAGAAGAAGTAGCTTTCTATTTTTATCCACTAGTTTTGTATGAAGAATATAGAAATCCAAAGTGAAAATAAAGAAATTTTAAATGTAAACATAATATATAGTATTTTAATACATTTTATATGAGAGTATGAGAATATTTCCTAAAACACTAAAGAAAAACAGTGAAAACTATAACTACTCATTATTTCTGAGCAGAAAAAAAGCCCTAAGCCCAAAAGTGAAAATCTCCTCAAAACTACAAAAAGATAGCATATCAGCTATAGAAAAAGAAACATTATTCTTACTTTAATATTTGATATCATAGAGTACATAATGACACATGCAGCTCAAAACCACTTGGAAGAATAAATCCTGAATAGGTTCCCAGGTGAATTTGTAAAAAGAAAACTAAACTCGATGAACTTGATTTTGATTATGTGGTTTACGTTTGAAGAAAGGGATATCCTAAGGTATGAAATTGAAATAGAGGTAGCCTGATCATGTCATGAAAGTTGTTTATGAAAAATAGAGTAAGACTGAACAAACATCATTCTATCTAATAAAAGAGTAATATGCAAATTGACTATACCTCCACCACACCCACAAGCCATGCCCACCAGCCAATCAGGAGTGAGTATGCAAATTAACCCAACCAAGATGGCTGCAGTCATGGAGCTGCAGCAAGCAGGAGGCTTGGGTTTCCCCGGCAATGGAGGAAGCGCCAAGCTTTCGCACACCCTGGCCTGCTTTGGACTCCACTCAAGGCTACAAACTTTCAATTATAGAAGATAAATAAACCCCAGATACTAGGGCCTCCGCTTGGGTCCCCAGGGGGCGTAGCCAGCCTGCAAACCACCACAGGCCCCTTGTCCAGGAAGTCCCATGCCCCAAGAGAACCCCCATCCTGATCCGGGACACCCTTCAGGACAAACCAGCAGGCCCCCACCCATGCACCAGGCCTCTTTCCTATCTAATGAAAGAGTAATATGCAAATTGACCATCACTCCAACACACAAGATGGCTGCCCCCATGTGGTCAAAGATGGCTGCCCCCATGTGGACACAAGATGGCCACCACAAGATGGCCAGCAGGGGAGGGCAGTTGGGAGGGACCATGCCAGCAGAGGAGGGAAGTTAGGGGCAACCAGGCCTGCAGGGAAGGGGAGTTGGGGGGAACCAGGACTGCAGGGGAGAGCAGTTGGGGGGACCAGGCCTGCAGGGGAGGGCAGTTAGGGGTGACCAGGCCTGCAGGGGAGGGCAGTTAGGGGCAAACAGGCTGGCAGGGGAGCTGTTAGGCATCAATCAGGCTGGAAGGGGAGTGGTTAGGGGGTGATCAGGCTGGCAGGCAGAAGCAGTTAGGGACAATCAGGAAGGCAGGCAGGCAAGCAGTTGGGAGCCAGCAGTCCTGGATTGTGAGAGGGATCACAGATTGGAGAGGGTGCAGGCTGGGCTGAGGGACACCAACTCCCCCCCCCCCCCATGACTTTTGTGCACTGGACCTCTAGTATTTTATATATTAATATATGTATTAGTTTCACATAATACATATAAAAAATAAAATGTACTCAGGTAGAACACTTGCATCTCTTGAGCACTTTCTATATACCTAGTACGTTAAGTATACTTATAGAGAAAATATCCCATTATTCAAATTTTACAGGTAAAGCAACTGAGGCCAAGAAAGGTTAAGTAGTCTGTCTAATAGCACATAGCTAACAAGTAGCAGAGTTTGGATTCCTAATCAAACACAAGAATATTAAAAGAAAAAGAAAAGATCAGTGAACCCGATGGACTACCTATTGAATGTATGTCATCAATATATGAAGTCATTTCAAAACAAAATGTAGTATTGGAATATATTCAATATAAAAATAACAAAGTATCTTAACTATAAACCTCTACCATCGTAAAAATTAGCTATAAATTATTATTGTTGTACCTAGCAGGCCTTAATTCTTTTTTTAACCAGTTAACGGCCACACGTCCAAGACGAAAACCATCTCCACACGCCTCGAAGACGCTCATGGCGTACATAGGGTTAAGCCATTCAGAAAGTATAATATCCAAATGAGACACATAGCAGAAGGTTCAAGAGGCCCATTCTTGGTTTGGACTCTAGTCCTTTGAATGACACGTAACTCCAAGTCTATTATCAGTCGGGTAAGGAGGAAAGGAAAGCATAGTGTTGTTTTCACAAGTAAAGAAGAGTTTGTTTCATGGATATAGATTGAACTTAGCAGGATAAAACAAAAACAGAAAAATACTGACATATCTGATGCCACCTTAATTGTTATCTGGGTTGATTTTAAGGATTACAGTGGGAATTATAGCTTTCATAAGGGCCTGATGTAGTCAAAGCAATAACTTCACTGTTTGCCTACTACCATTTAGTATATGAAAATACTCACCTCCCTCACTGTGTAGTTGCCTGTTCTTGTCCATTAGACAAATGAACTGGGCAAAATAGATGCCTTTAAAATGATAATACTTCTGGTATTATGTGCTTTTAAGTAGCTATTTTCGCAGCAAAGAAGATCATGTTTTGACCAAGGAAATAAGGACAGATCAGAGCTTGAGCAAATTAAATATCACCTTTCTCTCCACCTTGGCTTTGTGAGCAGAGACTACTCAATAACGCGGCTTCAGGGAGGCCCTCATTCATTCCTCACAACTAGCAACTAACTCTGCCCCACCCTGTAGAGCTAGGAAGGAAATGGTGACCGCCAGGCCAGGCCAGCCCAGTCCATGAGCTCCTGTTTCTCACAATGAAGAAAGAAGTTTGGAAGTCAAAGCTGACATACACTGTTAAGAAAACAGTTTCATCACCAAGGGACAAACTTTGAAGATGCCGAAATAAAACAATTGTCAGTAGCCTGATATATATAGGGCAATTCACAAGGCAATGGACCCTAAGTCCCTGTAAGCATAAAAACTGCCTGTTGCCTAAGACATATCTAGGGAACTGTTCATACTGAACAGATGTCCACTTAAAAAAAAAGGAGGGGGGGAGGGGCAACTCCAAATCCAATCAAATGAAGGTAATCTTGTCATCCTAAAATGAATTTGTGGGTGTGAAAGCAGTATTTGCTTCTTCCCATTTAATATTTTTGCTGATGCTTTCTCTGATGAAGCTAAGTGACTAGAGGGTTAAGATCTTTTATTGCTTTATTGCTTACCTTTCATTCTGAGTTGTGTGTGAATCTTGAATAGGCATAAATGGAAAGATATGCTGCTCACCCTGGCTTACAAAGCACTGTGTGCTCTGCCTCCTGCTGACCCCTCCAGCTTCCGTTGCCCTCTCTCCTGCTCTATGTTGCACCCACTCTGGCTATCTTCCTGATGGTAACTACACCAAGATTTTGTATTCAGGCCCTTTGTACTTCCTGTTCCCTCCACTAGGAGGCTCTTTCCCCAAATCTTCATCTGTCACTCTGATTCTCATCCTCCTGGTCTCCGCTCAGAACTCACCTCTGCCAGGAGTGTGCCTGACATAGTGTCTCCATCTACTTCTCCTGTCATATGGCCCTGCAGACTTACTCTAAAGCACATGTCCCAATCTGTAATTGTCTCTTTTCTGTTTTGTCGATTTGTTTATTATCACACACCCATTTTTAATGTCAGCTCCCTAAGGACACACACTTTTTCTGTCTTCCTCAACCACTCTCCTCAGTGCTTAGGACAATCCTCCACAGGAGACAGAATGATACCCAGGTTCTCTTAAGCCCATGTAAAGCCTTCCAACACATGACCAAATAATATGCACAGATACACACGATGGCCACCTATGCTTCTCTTTGACTTTCCTAGTGAGAAGACTGGCAAAACAACAGCGGAAAAACCTAGGATAACACAATTACAAAAAGTATTGCTTCCACACCTCAAAGGAGTGTAATGTCCTTTAATGCTTTACGGACATTCGATAAAGAAAGAAAAAATAAATAAAATGTTTTTGTCCTTCAGCTATGCCATCATAAACTTGAATTTGTGTGTGTGTGTGGAGGGGGGGAAGCATTATCTTTCCCTTCATTCCTTCTGCAAGTTTTAAAGTAATGTCAGCTTTGCCCTGACCAGGTAGCTCAGTTGGTTAGAGCTTTGTTCTGATATGCCACGGTTGTGGGTTCACTCCATGGTCAGGGCATACAGAAGAATCAACCAATGAATGTCTAAATAAGTGGAACAAGAAATCGATGTTTCTCTCTCTCTCTCCCTCCTTCTCTCAATCTCACTTCTTCCCTCTCTCTAAAGTCAATAAAATAATGTCAGTTTCTTATCAGCATAGAAAATTATAAATATTTCAGAGCAAGGTAAAATTCTTTAAATTCTATCAGACTACCAAAATAAATAGAAAGCTATTTGCATTGTCAAAACTGGTTCAAATCAAATATAGTCTATTCTCATCATCCATGGATTTTGTATTTGCAAATTCACTTACTCGCTAATATTTATTTGTTACCCCCCAAGTCAATACCTGCAGCACCTCTGCAGTCATTTGCTAACCTGAAGGGCGGGGCAGTTTTCTGAAACACACCTTGCCTACCTGAAGTCGGACAAGGTAACACTACCTTCTTGTTTTGCTCTCATATTGTAAACAAGTGTCTTTTTCTGCAGCTTATTTAGTGCTAAGTGTTTTTGCACTTTTCGTGCTTTTTTGTTGATGATATTGCAGTGTAAAAATGGACCCCAAAGCTTAGTGCTGAAGCTCTGTCTAGTGTTCCTAAGTGTGAGAAGATTCTGATGTGCTTTACATTAGATCAACATTGTTCAGGCATGAGCTGTCACCATGAGGTCGATGTTAGTGAATTCACAATATATATTAAAATGTCTGAAACAGGAACACAAATAAAAGGTTATGTATTGATCAGTTGATGAAAAGGTTTTGACCAGAGGCTCAAGGAAACTAACTGTATTTCCCCAGGAGTAATGCTTCCATACTCACCAGTTCAGCATTGACAGCGATTTTATAGAACGTAACTACTGTGAATAATGAGAAATAACTACAGACACTGTTTAGAGAAGTGTTAGACACTTCTGAAGAGTTATGAGACTAGCAATCTCCCCAGCAATTCTTTCATAGGAAGATTACAAATCAATCTTCCAGAATTTCTTCAGAGAAAAAATTATTTTGTTTCTACCAGCCAGTAATGTATCATTTGTGTGGTTATCTCTTCAGTGTGCTTTCATTTTCTAAAACTAGAAATCATATCCATTATCAACAAAGAAAAGAGGGAGGAAAAGTTGACAATAAAAAAACTAAAAGCCCTAAATCTCCAGCTCTGTTTCTTATTTCCACTTCTGTTTCTTCTATCAAATATACTTTTTTTTTCTAATGAGTACTCTTATTTGATCATTAGTGGTGTATCTGTTAAAATATATGTGAAGCCTTAACATGGCTTATTTAATAGAGCTAAGAACCTAGAAATGAAGCGTATAATGATCATCCAACTTAAAATTCAAAAGCCATATAGCTAAGGTAAAATAGCAGAAAAGAAATAAAACATTCAATTATGTGGCCAACATGAAGAATCTCCCAAAATAATGAGATGGCAAAGATGAAAGTTGTAAATATATAGGTTTTAAAGAACTGTTGCAAAGAGGGGAAGAAAAAAAACCTTGTAGTTAATTACCAAAGAGAGAGAGAGAGAGAGAGAGAGAGAGAGAGAGAGAGAGAGAGAGAGCTACCAAAATAAAACAAGAATCAGTAATGTGCAATGCACAAACCAAATATCTCTTATTGTGTCTTTTTGCTCACATTTTCCTGCTCATCCGTTTTCCACATTCCAATATTCACTCTTTGCTTTTTGCATCACTTTGATCCTCATTTAGAAATATGTTTTCCTTGTCCCAGTGATCCTCTATGGGTTCCAAAAGTTTGCAAAAACTATTTTCAAACAGCCATGCAAAGAGTAGAAAGGGAAAAAGCAAATATTTGGTTAAGCATTACTTGGGTATAACTTTTCAAGGTAATCATATAATTGGTTAATGTTCTATAGCACCAAACAAATGTTATGTAACTTATTATAATTGCTTCATATAAGTAAAATTAATGTTTAAAATTAGAGTATCACAAATTTGGTGGATGGCTTACTTTAAAATGTTGTGTTCATTAAGTAAATTTTAAGTGAGAAGGAAAAAGGTCAACTAAACAGCTACCAAGAAAGAAATAATAAAGAAAAAAGAGGAGGGCAAATCTTTTAAGTAATAATGGCTAAGAATTTTACAGATCTTAAAGGGGGATCTGTTTTCAAATTGAATGCTGAGTAGGATGGGGGAGAAATGCCCATGTAGGCACATTATTGTAAAATTGTAGGAGAAGAAAAGGAAAAGAAAAAGAAACTGAAAGCTTCCCAAAAGGAAACAATAAATGCACAAAGGAATACGAATTTAACTTTTCAATATGTGATAATGGAAGATACATGTGTGATCCTTCCAAGTTCATTCTCTCTCTCTCTCTCTCTCTCTCTCCACCCATCCAACTATAGAGAAATCATAAAAGAGAGGAGAGGAAATGAAGAGCTTAATTATTTTTTAAAATAAGTTATTATAAGTGTAAATCAAAAATTAGAGAGACATTTGATTAACCAGGAAAAGACAGGTTGTCCCAGAACATCAGTTGTACAGGAGACTCAACCTAGATTGCATAAGGAGAATGTAAGAAAGTCATTAGAAAGACTAGAATTCATGAAATAAATATATGATAGTAAGAGCCTAAAAATATACTCCAGGCACATAATGCAAGTGGAAATTGGACATTTCAAATATCCAGGAAAGGAAAAAGGGGAAAACAATCATAGCATAGTATTTGACTGTTCAATGAAAATGGTCAAAAAGCTATGTATATATTTATTGATTTTAAATGTTTATAATAAACTTATATATAAAATATATGTACATAAGACCAATTAAAAATACAGAGTAGAATGCTAAATGTTCTCAATCTTGACTCAAAATTGTCTTCAACTCATAAGGTGGACAGTCAAAAGACATCTATAACTATTAAAATTAGAAATATGGTTTCAAGTACATAATATGAATGAATGTAAAAATAGAGAAATGTAAAATAAATTATATAGATATGTTATGAATATAGTGTTAACCACTAGAAGAATGATATAAATAGGGAGGGAGACTAGAGGTAGGTAAGGATAAGCAGAAGGAAGCAAGTTGTTTTCCATCCTGTCAATGTTATTAGAACATGCTTCATGGCCTTCCAAAGTGTGCAGACATACTGGAGGGGGAAGAAACCCCAAAAACAAACATCTTTGAAGCAATACTTAAAAATTGAAAGAAAAAATAAACTAGGAAAAATTTGAATAAGTTCTTATTGGCAACAAGATCATATCTGTTGAAGATATTACTAACATTCACCAATATACATTTCTCTGATTCTGGACACATGGACAATAAGTCTCCACTCCCCTGAAGCTGAATGTGGACATGTGACTAGTTCTAACCAATGAAATGGAAGCTGAAGTAGCCTGGTCTTTGTCCTTACAGAAGCATTTAATTTCCAGGTGTTCAACTCTCCAGCCCCATCCTCCCCAGGCACAATGATGATGGATAAATAACTCATACAATTCAATGGGAAAACTACCAAAATGGCAATGATAATTGGGCAAAATTTTGTAATCAACCATTTGTGAAATAAGAAACATAAATGTGTTATAAATTTGTAAAACAAATGTAACAAGAAGAATTTTTAGCTATCAACTATATAAGGGCTTTGAAAATGATAGCATTGATTCTGACAATCTGTGAGATTAGACTATTCAGACTGTTGACAGAATTATAAACTGGTAAATTTACTTAGTATATACCAGAAATAATTAAGTAAATGCTTCATGGCCTTTGATACAGTAAAATTATACTTCACTTATCAGAAATGAGGCAAAGTACATATGCAGAAGGATTCCATTTGCAGTAATATTTTAGAATGGATAAAAGAAGGTTTCACACTATAAACTTAGGAGATAGTTAAGTAAATGAGGGGATAAATATTATAAAACTATTAATTTTACAAATGGCTTTACTGGCATCCAAAAAATTTTCAGCTATGATATTAAGTAAAAAAGTGCTCAAAAAGAACATATGTAAATATAAACAAGTGATTATTTCTTGGGTAAAATTAGTGATAATTTTTATTTTATTTTGTGTTTTCCAAATTTTCTACTTTAATATGTTACTTTTATAATTAGAGAAAAGTATTCTAAGATAGCTTCAGAAATCTTTATATTATGGAGTAATATTTAAATAAACATCTTGAATTAGATTTACCTCAGAAACATTATGATGCACAAGTCTTGAAAAAAACAGAAATAAATAAAAATGGAGATAAATGTGATTAAAGAGGCTTTCAAATCTAGATTGGCCAAAGAAAATTAAAAATAAATGAAAAGCTAAGGCAAACTTTGAAGTTTTAAACCAAAACAAACAAATATTACAACATATATTAACATTTGTTTAAACACAAGTGGCCATATGGCAAAAAGAAAGCAGAAGCAATCTCTTAAAAGAGAACAGGGTCTGTATTCCATGAAGTCCTTTAGAAAATTCTGCCTCCTTAGTCCACCTTCATCCTGCTCCATTATGATACCTTCACTGCATTACCCACACCTTTAGTGGTACCATCTTAGGTAGAGTGGCATCAAATGGCTTTTCCTTACTCACTTTCTTCTGCCTTTATGTGTGGAGGGAGAAATGAGACTAAGCCACTATTTGAAAAGTGTTTACATTTTTAAAAAGTGTTAGCACAAAATGTTATTAACACTGTAGTTCCACCGATGTACATTTTTTATTTTTATTTTCATGCAGGTAAAAATTTTGTATTCACCCAAAGATGTATTAAAACAAACAGAAGACTAGAGTTGTGCAGAAATTTGATTATATACATTTCATAAAACCTTTCTTTTAATGGTATGACAGGGTACTAGAAAACTCACTTCAGGGCACATTAAGTTCAGAGTTCTACAAAATGTGCCAGATACAGAATTAGAAATTTGTCTGATATTTGACAAAAACTATACAGTATGTGTCATACATTGTAAGGCAAACTGAAAGTATTTCTTGATGAAAGTAACATTTTAGTGTTTTATTTAGTACTAGAGGCCCAATGCATGAAATGCGTGCAAGAGTAGGCCTTCCTTCCCCCAGCTGCCTGCACCTGCTTCCCTCAGGCACCCGGGACCTGGGCTTCCCTTGCAGCCCCGGCTTCATCTGGAAGGATGAAAGGACTCCCGGAGGGTCATGTGGTCTAATTAACATCTTATGCTTTTATTATTCTAGATCCCAGCTTAAATCAGATTTATGCCATAAATGGCTTGATATTTGGCTTTAGAGAGAGGACAAAACTGTTTTCTAAGACAAATTAAGAATGAAATTATATATTAGTTAATAAAACCATGAGCATCTGAGTTCCCTTACCTATCTTCATTTCATACAGATTGCTGTCTTTAGTTTTAATGTTCTTTTTGTGAACACATACGGATTGTTACACTGAATTAACTTCAAAGTGTTATTCAAAAGGAAAGTCATAACCATAACCCATTACTTAAACCTTGATATAGATTAAGAAATATGCAAAACTAGCAGTACACTTAAGTGATATTAGTGCTGTGACACAGCCAAAAAACATAACAAAATCCTTTATTTATCCCTCTGGGCTCAGTTAATGTTCAAATCTGGCATCTGCATTTATTGATCCGAGACCCCAGTGACACAAAAGCACAATTTATAAAAATAGCACTGCTCAGGAAATAAGTGTCTCGAATAACTTTATATTCTTTAATATAATCCAGTTTTAATCTTGTTTATTTCACGTTTTGTGCAAAGTCCCTATTTGTTTTTAATTTTCTGAGGTACTATTTACTCAAGAAGAACATTTGATAGCATTTTAAATCAATGAGGAGAGATGGATTTCATATATATATATACTAGAGGCCCAGTGCAGGAAATTCGTGCACTCGGGGGGAGTGGTGGGGGGGGACGGCTCAGCCCGGCCTGTGCCCTTTTGCAGTCTGGGAGCCCTCAGGGGTTGTCTGAGTGACAGCTTACGCCTGTAGGTGGGAGAGGCTCCTGCCACTGCTGCTGCACTTGCCAGCCATGAGCCTGGCTCAGAGAGTCTGGCTGAGCGGTGCTCCCCCTGTGGGAGCGCACTGACCACTAGGGGGCAGCGTCTGCATTGGGCATCTGCCCCCTGGTGGTCAGTGCCTTCATAGCAACCAGTCGTTCCACCATTCAATTTGCATTTTAGCCTTATATAGGAGATATATATATGGTGAAACTTGGCTAAACATGAAATTTGAGCTTAGTTTATTACTTACTAAGATTAAAGTATCCCTACTTTAGTATTTATATCAAATAAATCCAGATGAATCAAAGATTCATTTTGAATCATGAAACCAAAATAGGATGGCAAGTAAATTAAAGGACAGGCAGTTGTATATTTTCAAATACACTGGAGTGGGAAAGCCTTTCTGAACAAGGCACAAAAGTTCTGGGGCAGAAAATAAACAATTTCTTAATACAAAAAAAATATATAAATATATATGTGTGTGTGTGTGTGTGTGTGTGTGTGTGTGTGTATAAAATAAATCCTCACCAGAGGATATGTTTTTATTGATTTTGAGAGAGAGAGGAAGGGAGAGAGAGAGAAACATCATTGTGAGAAAGAAACATCCATCGGTTGCCTCCCGTACATGCCCCGACCTGAGAACTCACAACTTGGGTCTAGTCCTGACTGGGAATTGAACTTGCAACCTTTTCGTGTACAATACGATGTTCCAATCAACTGAGCCATCCAGCCAGGGCAAGAATATATGTATTTTTTAAAATTACAAACTGCGCCCTGACCAGTTTGGCTCAGTGGATAGAGCGTCGGCCTGCGGACTGAGGGGTCCCAGGTTCGATTCCGGTCAAGGACATGTACCTTGGTTGTGGGCACATCTCCAGTAGGAAGTGTGCAAGAGGCAGCTGATCGATGTTTCTCTCTCATCGATGTTTCTAACTTTCTATCACTCTCTCTTCCTCTCTGTAAAAATAATCACTAAAATATATTAAAAACATATAAATAAATAAAATTACAAACTGCAATCATTAATAGTTTAAAAGAAAAGCAAAAACCTGAGTAAAATAGCTGCAAAACATCTCTAAATCTGAGTCAAAACTTAAAAAATTATTTTTGGAAGCACTGTAATTCACACTGCTATTAATATCACTACTTTCTCATTTGGCCACCCAGTTTTTCAACAATATAGTCTATGTCAGTATATCACACAATGACTTTCAGCTTCCATCAAGATCTTTTTTTTTATAAATGATCTAGAAACAATGACTTTACCATACATTCTAACATAAACAAATGGAAAAAAAAAAGATCATTCTCATACTTCAGGGCACTACATATAATTTTAAGTGGCTTATGTGGTTTATTGCATTAGTCTCTTCTTTGTCATATGTGCTATACTGGTATAGAAACAGTAGAAAAGATTCCAGCAAGAAACTAAAAATGCATTTTCTGTTGTTCTCTGCCTCTTATCTCAAGTGCTTATCAAAACTATCCCAAGTTCCTAACACAAGAAGTAATAATAAAATTTCACTTTGTTGTGCTTGCACTTAGATTGCCCAACCATAGTACATAGTGTTTCCTGGCTACTATGTAGCTTCGAAACAATCCTATCACATATGATTTCCTTTTACAAAGGTGACAACTGAAGACTTAGGTAAAGTACTTTATCCAATGTCCACATTTAATACTAGGACTAGAATTTAAGAGTCTATACTAGTTCCAAGTATAGACTCTTAACCAATGCTATTCTGTCTCCCATGACATCAGAGCTGTAAACTGCATGGATCAAGGTTTTATATTTTCATGCACAAAACATTTGTGCCTTCACCATTAAGATGACAATCCTTGAGTTGTCTGTGTTCTGAGATATAAAGATAAGGATTTATGTATGGTCCTTCACATCAAATAACTAAAACTATAAAGCTTCTCGATAAATCCTCTAAATTATTGCCTGTGTTCCTAAAAGTTCCTCTCCAAATATAAATTAGAAGTAACACTGTGAGCTAGTAAAAACTTAAAAAAAATTTTTAAATGGTAAAACAGATAAAGCTGTAAATTTTGAAAGTGCTTGGGAATTATGGAGCTCAATAACTACATTTTATACAAAAACTAAAAACAAGATTGAAATTTTTTTATTCCTCAAAAACACAAGACAGGAATAAAGAAAAATAATGACGTAAGTTGAAATGTATCTTTCAAAAAAAGTAAAATATACACCCTTGCTACTACCCCTAGAGATGGTCACTTACAGAATTTCTTTGCCAAAGTCTTGTAATGAGATCTTGTTTCTGTTTTTGTGTTGTTTTATCTAAAGATAAGCCCTCTTTCCACTTTAGAATTGTAGGAGCTATTTCTGTGGTAGCTGGATCATTCAAAACAGATAGTCCCTTTAAATAGATGTAATTCATATAAGTAGCTTATATGAAGCCCTTGAAGAGTATGTCTAAAATGTTCCATATCTAAACTACTAAAAACGTATATAACAATTTTTTCAAATATATTGGTGAAAGTGATCACCCTATACTTCATAGTCCTTATTCTTCAGGTTGAAAGTGTTCACTGTCTCAAATTATTTGTCTCAAATTATTCTTTAATAATTTTTAATAATGACAAAAATTACATATTGTTCAAAAGTTATCATTAATTTTGTTAAATATTCTTCAAAGCCTGCTAATATATTTTAATTATATCTAAGATTATTAGAAATCCTAGATATATTTCAGATGTGAAGAAATAGATTACCACCAGATAACATAAGACTAAAAGTTAAATATTTTTGTGTTCTACTGATAAATCTCATTTATCAGCACTTATCAAACAGTTCTTGGTAACAGTACACTAAGTTCCCCTGCCTCTTGGAGATTTCCTGCATCCATGGCTCCCTTCCCACACTTTAAGAAATCTGATAATTTCAATCTGCAATAGAAATTTTTTTCTTTGACCTGAAAATACTTAGTTTTGTTTTTGTTTTTAATTTTTTTTTATTGATGAAGGTATTACATATGTGCCCTTATTCCCCCATTACCCCCCACCTCCCATTCATGCCCCCACCCCCCTGTGGTCAGTGCCCATTGATTAGGCTTATATGCATGCATATAAATCCTTTGGTTGATCTCTCCCCCTTACCCCCACTGTCCCCTACCTTCCCTGAGGTTTGACGTTCTGATTGATGTTTCTCTGTCTCTGGATCTATTTTTGTTCATCAGTTTATGTTGTTCATTATATTCCCCAAATGAGTGAGATCATGTCATATTTATCTTTTTCTGCTTGGCTTATTTCACTTAGCATAATGCTCTCCATCCCCATCCATGTTGCAAATGGTAAGAACTCCTTCTTTTTTACCGCAGCATAGTATTCCATTGTGTAGATGTACCACCGTTTTTTAATCCACTCATCTGCTGAAGGGCACTTAGGCTGTTTCCAAATCTTAGCTATGGTGAATTGCACTGCTATGAACATAGGGGTGCATCTATCCTTTCTGATTGGTGTTTCTAGTTTCTTGGTATATATTCCTAGAAGTGGGATCACTGGGTCAAATGGGAGTTCCACTTTTAGTTTTTTGAGGAAACTCCATACTGTTCTCCCCAGTGGCTGCACCAGTCTGCATTCCCACCAGCAGTCCAGGAGGGTTCCTTTTTCTCCGCATCCTCGCCAGCACTTGTCATTTATTGATTTGTTGATAATAGCCATTCTGACAGGCGTGAGATGGCAAGACATTGTCGTTTTGATTTGCATCTCTCGGATGATTAGTGGCTTTGAGCAGGTTTTCATATGTCTCTTGGCCTTCCTTCTGTCTTCATTTGAAAAGTGTCTATTTAGATCAGTTGCCCATTTTTTGATTGGATTGTTTATCTTCTTTTTGTTAAGCTGCATCAGTTCCCTGTAAATGTTGGAGATTAAACCCTTATCATTGATATCATTGGCAAATATGTTCTCCCATGTAGTGGGCTTTCTTGTTGTTTTATTGATGGTCTCCTTTGCTGTGCAAAAGCTTTTTATTTTGATGTAGTCCCATTTGTTTATTTTCTCTTTAGTTTCCATTGCCCTAGGAGCGGTATCGGTGAAGAAATTGCTTTGGAATATGTCAGAGATTTTTCTGCCTATGGATTCCTCTTATTTTTATGGTTTCCCATTTTAAATCCTTGATCCATTTTGAGTTTATTTTTGTGTATGGTGTAAGTTGGTTGTCTAGTTTCATTTTTCTGCATGTATCTGTCCAATTTTCCCAACACCATTTATGGAAGAGACTGTCTTGACTCCATTTTATGTTCATGCCTCCTTTGTCGAATATTAATTTGGCATAGTGGTTTGGGTTGATTTCTGGGTTCTTTATTCTATTCCATTGATCTACATGTCTGTTCTTGTGCCAGTACCAGGCTGTTTGAGAACAGTGGCTTTGTAATACAGCTTGATATCTGGTATCAAGATACCTGCTTTGTTCTTCTTTCTCAGGATTGCTGCAGCTATTCAGGGTCTTTTTTTATTCCAGATGAATTTTTGGAGACTTCATTCTAGGTCTGTGAAATATGCCATTGGTATTTTAATGGGGATTGCATTGAATCTATAAATTGCTTTGGGTAGAATGGACATTTTGATGATGTTGATTCTACCAATCCATGAACATGGTATGTTCTTCCATCTCTTTGTCTTTATCTCTTTTTTCATTGTCATGTAGTTTTCCGTGTATAGGTCTTTTACCTCTGTAGAGGGCCCCCTGGGAAGGCACATGGGCATTTCTTTACATTATTGTCAGCTGAGTCTGAGGAGACAGGCAGAGCTGCTTCTCCCATACACATTCCCCAAGAAGATGGAGAGTGTTATCAGTACTGACTTCTTATCTTTGTCCAGGTGCAGAGGAGTGGGCTTTGATATGTAAATACAGTCAAGCATCAGGAATGCTTGAGCCTACTCAAGAATGCAAATAAGCTCCTTTGATCCTAAGTTCTGGTGAAACCCCCTGGTATTTGGGAGTATAAAATAAACTTGCTGCTCTGGGTCCCTGCCTCTCCATCAGAGGTGGCAGTGGTTCCACCCAGCTCCCAGCTGTTTCCTTCTATCTTCCTGTCTGGTCTCTTTCTTTCTTTCTTTTATTTCTCAATCCCCAGCTCCTCTATTCAGGAACTGGACCTGCTCTCTTTCCGCACTGGATGTGGAAAAGAGAGAAACACCCACATATCACCTTAGTTAAGTTTATTCCTAGGTATCTTAATTTTTTTGGTGTGATGGTACATGGGATTGCTTTTTTAGTATCTCTTTCTGTAAGTTCATTATTGGTATATACAAATGCCATAGATTTCTTGGCATTAATTTTGTACCCTGCTACATTGCTGAATTCATTTATTAAGTCTATTAGTTTTTTGATGGAGTCTTTCACGTTTTCTATGTACAGTATCATGTCATCTGCAAATAAGAACAGTTTTACTTCTTTTTTCTAATTTGGATGCCTTTTATTTCTTCTTCTTGTCTGATTGTAATGGCTAGTATTTCCAGCACTATGTGAACAGGAGTGGTGAGAGTGGGCAACCCTGTCTTGTTTCTCTTCTTAGGGGAAATGGTTTTAGTTGTTGCCCATTGAGTACGATGTTGGCTGTGGGTTTGTCATATATGGCTTTTACTGTGTTGAGGTATGATCCTTCTATTCCCACCTAGCTGAGAGTTTTTATCAAGAAAGGGTGTTGGATTTTGTCAAATGTTTTTTCTGCATCAATTGATATGACTATGTGATTTTTATCTCTCAATTTGCTTATGTGATATATCACATTTATTGACTTGGGGATATTGTACCATCCTTGCATTCCCAGGATAAATC
This sequence comes from Corynorhinus townsendii, assembly GCA_026230045.1. NCBI lineage: Eukaryota > Metazoa > Chordata > Mammalia > Chiroptera > Vespertilionidae > Corynorhinus > Corynorhinus townsendii. The sequence goes on along the minus strand of JAPDVU010000006.1, from coordinate 104,892,043 downwards.
CTACTTGGTCATGGTGTATGACCTTTCTGATGTACTGTTGGATCCGATTTGCTAGAATTTTGTTGAGGATTTTGATATCTTATTTTGTTTTTTTAAATATATTTTTTATTGGTTTCAGAGAGGAAGGGAGACAGAAACATATGATCAAAGAGAATCACCGATCAGCTGCTCCTGCACACCCCCCACTGGGGATTGCCTCCTACACACTCCCACCACACTCCCTACCGGGGATCACTGGGGATCAAGCCCGCATGTGCCCTTGACCAGAATCAAACCTGGGACCCTTCAGTCCACAGGCCAGTGTTCTATCCACTGAGCAAAACTGGGTAGGCTTGAAAATACTAATTTTGAAATGCTTGTTCTATCCTTTTACTCTTGCACAGAAATTTAAAAATATATAGCTCAATTGCTGACATATTCTTAGTGCAATAGACTGAACACTAATGCTAGAGAAATTGTAAAATGAATACTAAATCTGAAACAATAGTATTTTAATGCAAAGCCTTAATATCAGCTGCAAAAGGTTTATGGAATAAGAAAACCTTTTCTTATGGCAAATTATATAACTTGAGTTTCAATTAAATTCATACTGAAGTTAGAAACGACTGAGTAAGGCCATATTTTGTTATAGGGATCAAGATTCAGATAATACTTCACTATATTTTTAAAATAAGCACAGAGTATACTCAGTTTATATAAACATATTTCTATCATTTCCATCAGTATAATTGGCCATTTAGACAGATTAGACTAAAAATATTTGCATCAAAGGGGCAACTTCTGAGGTTCACTGAAATTCAATCAGAGTGAAAGAATCCGGGGACCATAAAATAAGTGAATATCATAGAATCTATAGTTTACAATTAACTTTACATGAAGGATAAATAAGCTCTGTAAACATAGGATGCCCTGTTCAAAGACAAACTAAAACTTAGACATTGCTCAATTCAAACCGGTTTGTATTTATATTTTAAATACTGAAATAAACAGGAAAAAAATGTGGAATTAGCATACCCATAAATAAACTACATAAAACTATAAAGTAAAATTCTGAAGAACAAATCTAAATAGTAAAATTATGAGAAATATATATGTCAACTATTTGAGAAATCTAAAGACATATGAAAATCAAACAATCTAAGAAACTGTCTACTCATAAATTTTCTTACTATAATGACTCCCTTATCTCCCAAACCTATTTGTTCTATTCCATTGAAGACACTTATAAAGGTAAAGATTCTACATTTTAAATTAATGTTAGATTACAAATTAGTAGTAAACATACTGGATAATTTTTCTATGATATGTTAATTAGTGGATAAAAACAAAACTATAATAACAAATTAGGGCTTTTGCTGAAGCAAATTTATCAATAGAATAAAATAGGACAAAACTGCCCTGGCTGGTTTGGCTCAGTGGATAGAGCGCTGGCCTGCGGACTGAAAGGTCCCCGGTTCGATTCTGGTCAAGGGCACATGCCTGGGTTGCGGGCTCAATCCTCAGTAGGGGGCGTGCAAGAGGCAGCCAATCAATGATTCTGCCTCATCATTGATGTTTCTATCTCTTTCTCCCTCTCCTTCCCATCTGTAATCAATAAAAATATTTTTTAAAATAGGACAAAACTAAGTAATTAGAAAACAAATCCTAACGATAGACTGCTTAAACAAAAATAGAAAAAAAGGGCATGCATATAAAAAATCACACACATTAGTGCAAATATTAGAAGAATTGGCTTGTGTCAAGAAACTGTGTCCATAAAATTCTCAAAGACATTCATTATAAAATATATTGTAATTTAGTACTTTAAAAAATTCACTAAAATAATTAACAAGGGAAATCATGATATATAATACCCTGAGATATGTGTGTGCAGGTGAGGGGAGTAGACTATGACAATTTTGTTGCCATTCAAAAATATTTATAGTCATATTTTGAGGAAAATGCAAAACTAAAATGGAAGCTGAATACACACACAAACTGGTCCCTTATAATGAATTCTTGTATTCTAATCACTTGCAACATGGCTTTTGCATCATCCTAACAACATTTGTAAATCCTCTGAAAATGTATATTGTACATATTTTCAGCAAATCATTTTAACATATAGCAAGGTAGCTTTAGGGATAAGTAAATAATAACTTTGACATATCTAGCTTTTAGAGGAAAATGTAAAACATACTACACCTTCCTCTAAATAGGACTTAAATCAGATACCAAATAGTTTCTTTTGACATCCAAGTGTAGAGCAAAAGCAAAACTCTGACTTTAAAAAGCATAATTTTATAATACAAAAATATATAATATGTAATGTATCTAAGAGATAAATAATCATTAAGGGCCTCAAAGCACTGAGCACTATGCCAGGGTTTGTGAAAGTTACATAGACATCAATAGTATGATCCTGCCTTCAAGAATGTCATAGTTTTCATTCTCCAAATTAACATTAAAATGTGTTCATTCTATAAATTTAAATGATCAAAATGACAAAATACTTTAAATTGAATAATACTGAAAAATAACAGAGGTGGACTCCTAATCAACACCAATGCAAGAACCACATTTTTTATCCAAATTGGTAAAATTTTCTCCGAAAACATTTTGATGTTTGAAATTTTTTTAATCATGGGTGATTTTGAAATGTTAACTTTGAATTCAACAACTATTTCAGTTTGTATTGAAGAAACATAGTCATATAACTGGTTTCTCACTTTGTTATTCAGATCATTAGAGAAAACCTCAGAAATTGTGACTAAAAATTGCCAAAACAAAAAAAGCTAATATTTTAATGGTATCTAGAGTATCTTTTGTAGGATCCTTAAAAATTAAGGAAAATAAATCAATAAGTAGCATTAACATCCCAATAAAATGTTTAAATCTGATAGTTTAGCCTTGTGAAATGTACCCTTTGTTTCCTTAAAAAAAAACATACAGTTCTGTATATCCATTCAGATTTCATTTCCTATAATAGCATTTTCTGTATAGATTATATCCTTCTATCAGTTGTTTTTTTAAAGGGAAAAGAAAAGAAGGAGGAAGAGGAAGGGAACAAATGCAAACTCTTTGAAAACTCAATTATACAGTAACACATTCTAAAATAATTAGGCAGCAACTGCTCTTTTTGAGCCTTTCTTAAAATTTTCAGGGCTGTGGAAGTTTTACAATTTCTGAAGTGTTATTGGAAGAGATTACAAGAAGATCTAAGATTTGGGCATGAATCAGCATCCATGTCAGCATAATGTCACAGTGCATGACCCTATCACTTTAAAGGCTTGATATGAAATGGAAATGCTCTATACTTCCAGTCAGCAGGGTAAAGCCTGCAAGACCTCAAAAAGGAATAGCATAGGAATAGATACTTAACATTAAGGTTCTAGAGTTTCATACAGTAATTTTTATTCAGTTTCTCTTTTCCTAAAATAGAATATTTCAACTAACACCATTCTTTGATTTCTGTTTAGTATAATCTATTATTTTCTTAAAATTCTCTTGTGGTAAGTGAAATATGAACATTTACAAAAAAATCTAGTGAAAATTAATTATTCTTCCATCTTTCTTTGTAACCTCCAGTTGAATATGACTGAATATTTACACCACCGTGTTGTAAGGTATTGTGTACTGGTACATGTGTTCATGGTTTTCTTCACACCATGAATGCTTATTGCTTAAAAGCATCCAAGTTGAATCTGGTTTTATTAAATTTTGCATATCTTTAAGTCGGTAACTCCAGGTTTTAGTAATTACCTCAACCAAAATGGCAAAATTTGATAACCCAGCCAATCTATAACTACATACAATCTATAATTATAAGTATACATATGCTCATATTACATTTTTGTATGTATGCAACACACATGAAGTTGCATTGATAAAAAGTGTAATAAAGGTTTAAGAGACATTAATTAGATGAACACAGATACACAATCTCAGAGATTCATGACCAAAACCCAATGATAAGAAATATACCTTTTAAATGATATCTGGAGAATCAAGGCTAAAGAGCTAAAATCATATTATTTTAGAATTCTCTTTCTTCCAAGAGCATTTACAATCAACGCTGTTTCTCAATGGCTTTATAACTCAGGTTTACAAAAATATTTAAAATAATCCATTTTAAAAGTAAAATTGAATGCACTCTGTTGTTAAAAGGCATCAGGAATTATCTTTCAAACAGCATTTTAAATGATTTTTTTTCAAAGTAGGTGCCATTTATGTATATTTTTATTGTTTTCCTCAATAAAATTTTGCAATGTTTCAAAAGGTATTCAGTGTGCGCAACAGTTTTATGAAAGAACAATATTTTCTCCAACATCTCCATCTGCTGGCTTAGAGAAAAAGTAGATTTTTATCTATTTCTTTAAAATGTAATATTTTATGATTCGTTTTTATGTAATTGAAATATAAAATTATTAAATTATTATTAAATAGACGAATAGCTATTTGTCAAAGTTAATCATGAAATAAATAGAAAGATTTGAGCAAGAAGTCTAATATTTAATATTTTAAATTCCAAAATCCTATGGGATCAAACAATCATGTTTACAGTCCATTTAGACAGTTTTATTTTAAACATGGTTTAGTAATGAGAACATTAACATTTATTAAATTTTTTTAGAATGCAATAGCATTTAGTTTTTTTTCCCTCTAAAATCTGCTGTTGATTTTATTAACAATATATACTATGTGGTGTAAATACATATGCAATATCATATTTACTGTTTTCACAACAATTCTGAATTACTGCAACAAACTGCTTTTGTGTAAGAACTATGAGACCATCTTCACATCCTCATACTAAAGTTCTTAGACAAGGCCACAGAGGCCAGTGCACAGGCCTGCAACTCTCTGAAAACTGTTCAAAAGGACATGGTGGAGAAAGGTTGGAAAAAAAAGAATTAATATAAGGAAAACATTCATTTATTCTCTGACAACTAGGGGGCATTCAATATATATGGGAGGGGGTGGGGAGAAAGAAATTCTTGAGGCCCATCACTGTGGTTTCAATTGTTGAACAATCATGCTCAAATGCTAGTCTCTGTTTTCTCTAATTTTATGGTTTGCATATTCTCATAATGAATGTTTTTGTTTGAACAGCCTTCAGGGGAAAAGACTGTACCTACAAAGAAAGGAAGGAGGAAGACGGGAAAGTGGGGAAGGAGAGGCAGGTGGACAGGAAGGGAGAGAGAGAAATTGGAATCTGTCTTTATTTCCTCAGGTACCCATGGAAACAAATGGGAACAAATAGGTACTTGCATTATCCCGCTGTGACTGTGAAAGAGAAGGATGTGGGAGTTCAGTGCAATGCACAGTCATTTTACCCACTTCAGAATATAATGACTTCATTTCATTTGCATAACCTTAACCCACTCAGTAGATCTTGCTGGATCCTTAAGTGGTTGTCAACCTCAGCAATTCCAGATAAGTTCCTCCATCTCAGAAATAAAATTAAATTAGCAAACTAATGTACTTTGAAATAATTCAAGTATGAAACACCACTTTCTTAATATGTAAACTTAATCCTATGTAATTTTTATGGTTTAACTAGGAGAACAAGCTACTTTCTGAACACTGATTGATGACACATATTTAATAATGGAATTTAAGAGTAGACTTCCTTCGATTTCTGGGAGAAAAGAAAGACATTTTGGTTTTAGCTATCAACACATTTGATGCTGCTGCTTCCATAGAGAAACATGGATTCCCCTGACTGAAAAGGCAAGAAAGCAAAGCTAAGCACTGGAGAAAAAACCTGAGCAGGATTTAAATGATCAAGATTCATCTGGACACATTTGATATTAGAGATTTCCATTCATTTCTTGATTGCTGACTTTGTAATTATAGTTTTATATAAGCATCTTTTTCTCTGAAAAGTGTTAAACTATTTTTACATTTTTTGTTGCCTTATGCAAAAAAAAAAAAAAGAATAAGGATACAAACATTTTACAATCTTCAGATTTTGAAATTCCTAAAAGAATAAAGAAACTTAGCCACACAAATGGTCAATGAATCAATGTCAACTCCAGAAAATTCTAGCCAATGAGCTCTTCTATAATAGTGCCTCAATAGTTCTCTTTAGCAATCAGTAAGATTACTTATGACATGGATGATGCAAATGCCATCATTCTGAAGTCCCATGAGGGAACCTTGAAAATACATTCAGTTCCTCCCCATCATTTGTTTTAGTGTCCTAGAATAATAATCCATGGAGGAGTAATTTGGAGACCTGAAGACACGTACATTTTAATTTCAGCTTCATTGTCCGAGCAAATCAAAACAAAACAAATGTGTGCAAAATGAAGATGTCACTTTTATTTATTTTTCTCAGGGCTGTAGTCAAACAAATTGTGTGTGTGTAAATGAAATCCACGTCCTTAGTACATGGATGTATCATTCTGTGGAAGTTCTTTGAGTTATACATGTGTTTAATACATTTACATTTCCTATCTGCATATTTTATTTCAATAAAATTTATATAAAAAACAAATCTATTTTAAAATATTGAGACTGAAGACCTAAATTAGTTAATGAACCTAAATTAACCATAACCTTTAATCTTTACAAAGCTCCAATACAGTGATCCGGCATTTGTTGGAATCAAGGAATTTTAATTTTGTTCAGTGGACATACACCCATTATATCTCAGGCACTCTTGTTATTTTCACCAGTGAGTGAACTTCTCATTTATTGACCATTTTCAAAGAGTAGAGATTTCAATTACTTTCACCTCATTTTAAAAATCTACATACTTCCAGTAATCATAGTCTTGCCGTAGGTTCATTACTTTTCAAAGCATTTTCACACTAATATATAATGAAATACAGTTAGGTACTTAGCACAGTTGTTTGTCAGTCATAATTCAGAAAAAACACTGGATACTTAATATCAAATCAAATGAATAATCTATATCTGTTAGGTAAATAGTCAAGTATAAAAAACCTTCAAAAATTAAACTATATCTATCTATATCTATTTATCTATCTATCTATCTATCTACATATATATAGAGAGAGAGAGAGATAGAGAGAGAGAGATTTTCCAAGATAGCCTTATATTTTTATGGAGGTTTTTTTGAAACTGCAAATCCACTTTAAGAGTCTCTGTCTCTCTATCTCTCTCCTTCCTTACCCCTCCTTCCCACGCCCCCTCCCCCAGTTTCTTTCCTCACTTGGTATCAACATTTGAAGAAAACTTGTAGCACTGAAACCTTCTTAAATAGGGTCTTTATAACAATTTAAACCATAGGCATCTAATCTGAGTATCAAATGACCCTGTTCTAATGGTCAAAGAAAATTGTTTTATATCTTTAATCATCCGGGTGACAGCGGTTTCAAAATGAGTTGATAATGTTCCTGATATGATAATCAAGCTAACCCATCGAATACATGATTAAGACTTAATATGAGGAACTGGGATGGCACCAGTTGTTCGCCTACTGTGGGAAGAGAGCAGTTGGGCTTTTTTTCTGTGGTAATTTTCCACTAGCTCCTTTACACTGTAGCCAAAATGGGAGGTGCGCCATCTGCAAAGCCCCCTCCAAATTGTTAACTATGAAATACAAACTGCAAACCTCAGAACAGGGAAGAGTCATCCCAGCCCATTCAGCAGGAAATGATGGCAGCTGCTGGGAAAAGGGTAGGAAGGCACAGTGGCCGCGCCGCACAGCCCACGCGGGCGCGGGGGTTGGAGCTCCGGGATTAGTCAGGGCCGCAGAGCCTTTCCATGGAACCCTTCAGAGACCTAATTGCTTGGATTCTGTTACTTTGTAGCCTTGAGAGAGCTTCATCGCGTGTCCCCAAGCCCCGCGCAGAGTGATAGGGCTAATATGGATAACTAACTGCAAAGACTAAAATGGCTGATCAGAGAGACTTCTCCAGATTTTCAAACTCAGCCGGATCTAACTGCTCTCAGGTCCTTTTCCTCTCGCTGCCCTTGCCGGCGACAGGCTACCTGAGAACAAAGCGCACCCGGCCGGTGAGCTGCCCGCGGCCTCCCAGGCGGAATTGCCCCCTTCAATGGAAAGCTGAAGCTCCACTGAGCGGCGAGAACCTGACACGCTCCTGCTCCACGGGTACTGGGCTGGGTAGACCCCGGGCCTGCGTCAGCCTCTCCGCGCACCGCCCGCGCCCCTCCGGGGGGCGTTATGTAACAGACCCGAGCCCAACTCCGGAACCATTTCACAACTAGTCCTGCCGAGGCGGATAACGTAGGGCTCACTGGGTCTGTAGAGTGAACCCGACCTGGCCTGGACATCTAAGCCAGGGCCGCCGGCGACGGCTGCAGCTGCCTGGGCTCCGGCAGTCCCCTGTGGGATCTACCCAAAGCCCCGCGGCGCGCCCTGGGGAACAACGTGCTCTCTGTGGGCAGGGTGCCACCAGGCGCGCAAGGTGTGGAAGGAAGGGGCAGGGAGAAGCAGTCGGTATAAGCTGGAAACCCCCGAACCTAAGGAAGCCCCCCAGCTCCAACTCCCACCCCACCTCTCCAGTGCGCACACTCTTCATTCATTTCGCTCCCTCCTCAACACCCCCAACCAGCGGGGGTCCCCGAGATTGCAGCCACTTTCTTCCCCTACGCTGTCACACGCACGCGCGTGTGCAGTCACTCACACCCACACACTGAAAGACGCACACACCACCCCTCACTCACACTCGCTGGCTTTCCGCGTGCGGCGCCTGAAAGGCATGAATATTCATTACTTACAAGCGTTGGTGACTGCGAAGCTGTTTGCTACCTCCAAATTGTCGATGTGCGGTGTTAGTCTGAACTCCGAAGTGGAAAACTGAACCATCCCTACCCGAAATGCACTGTATTCTTGATCTGCGCCCCTGGGAAAGAGCCCCCCTGCAAAGAACAAACACCAAGCAGGAGAATAGTGTCAGTGCCCGGGAGGAAAAGGAGAGGAGCCCGCTAGTGCCCAACAGCCCAGGAGTCTCTTATTCACGCTAAGAAGCGGAGTAAGCACATGAAGGGGCTCTGGTAGCTGGGGGTCAAACATCCAAATAGTAACCAAGGGGTCAAGGCACAGCGTCTGAGGGCAAGGCAGGTGGCCAGAAACATTTGCCTTTCCTCCTAATCACAAGCTTTGCATTCAGACCCCTAGAGAATCTGAGCAAACGGGAAAATGTTAAGGCAGAATTAATAAAATCTGGAGGGCAGAAATGAGATTTTACCCCCTCTATTGTATCAAGGCATCGTCTTTTCCCTTTGCTTCACCCTAAGAAAAACATGTATATTCTAGGCAGTTTAAATCTGGAATGCAGTCAAGGTATGACATAAGTCTACATGACATGAATTAATTTGTTCACTGTGAACAAAGATTACTACCAAATTATGCACAATTCAAAAGCAGAGCACAAAGGATACCTACCTATCTGTATGCTGTTAGAAGAGACACCAAAAATTAGTCCCCATAAAACAGGAGAAAGGAGGACAGATATATGCATAATCTTTTGCATTTCCAAGAAAAGTAGAGCATCCACAAAATATCCCCTTTTTTCCCCCTTTTCCTCCTCTTCCTTCTTTGGCCGTTTTCCTCAGCAAATTAGATCCTCCGCATTTTTGAAACAGCAATTTAGCACCAAGCTGCTACAACCCTGAAGTGGAGGCAGAAGAATTCCTATTTCCCAGGTCCTGCTGGTGGCTGCTGATGCCCTGCGCCCTGTCCCAGCTCCTGAAGTCCACAGGACTGGCTGGATGCAGTTTTCAGCGGAGCTGCCGCCGTGGTCCCAGTGCCTTGGAATATTCAGCACCCTCCCATGCACTCACACACACTCACCCTCTCTCGCGCTCTCTTCTCCCTCCTGTCTCTCTCTCTCTCTCTCTCTCTCTCTCTCTCTCTCTCTCTCTCTCTCTCTCTCTCTCTCTCTCTCTCTCTCTCTCTCTCTCTCTCACGCGCGCGCGCTCGCGTACACACACACACACACACAGCAGACACACACACGCACACACACGCAAGTCACAGAGAGGGGCAGGCAGTCCCGGACGCGCGTGCGCGGCTCGCAGCAGGCTGCTGGCGCGCGCGCCCACCCCTCCCCCGCCCCGAAACCCGCACCCTGCACAGCCCGGGCCGCGTCGCGTGCGCGGCGCTGAGAAAGCGCGGCTCAAAGCCCGGCAGCGGGTTTCCCTTGGCGAGACCTCGGGTCTCGCGAGCTGTCGCGCCCACCGCTCGCTCCTGCCTTTCAGCACCGAGGACAGCGCCCTGCTCCCAGCCTGGCGCTACCTTTGTGTTGCCCGCGCAGCTGCCACGGAGATGCTCCAGCCTGGACCAAATGCAGCAAAGCTGATTTCCAGCTGCTGTGCAGAAGAAGCCGAACTGCTAATTGTTGTTGGCAGTGAAGCGGTCTGTCACCAGGCCCAGCTGTTTTGTGTTAAAAAGTAATTTTGACTTTTAATTTCAAGAACCTGTGAAACCCACTTAGCAATATCGAAACGCTGCCATTCACCTCACCTGATCCAACCAAAATGCAAATAAGCAAACCAAAGTCCCATTGAAGAAGTGTTCCAAAATTGTGAACTTTAGCTAAAGATGACATAGCCGTGATTCAGAGAAAAACCCCACATTCTACGCATAGAGATTGAATCTTTGAAATCACTTTGCATGGAAATGCAATCTTTTAGCGTGTGTTCCACTGGGCTGTGATGCCAACGTGCCGAGCCAGCTGGGTGAGGGGAGCTCTCAACAGCCTTCACTGAAGACTCTCACCTGTAGTAGAGACATGTAGACTTGGTTCTATGGAAGCCCTTTTTTATATACGGATTGAAAACAGAAGACTTTCCCTTCGTTTCAAGAAGGAACGGCTCCTGAGAAAAAGAAATCAGAAGCTGAAGCATGTCTAGAAAGGGCTCTGAGCTGCAGACCCTTTCCCAGACACACAGAACCCGAATGCGCCAGCGCATTTTGGCTGTGAGTTCGGAAACATCACTGCCCACAGAAAGCAAGCTGTTATCATTCAGAACCCACGAGCTCCAGACCACTGGGGGGGGAAAGATGAAGTTAGGGAGTAAACATTGTGGGATAGGAGTTAGTGAGGAGGACTGCAGACTGGTCTTCCCCGTGTGGAATTTGATCATTTCGTGTGAAATTGCTTGCCAAACCCATGCTGGGAACCTGCTCTGGAAATTCCCTCTGCTGCCCCAGAAATTTGTCATTAAAGTAAATGGCTTTTGTGGTTTAAACAAAGAAATAAAGGAAGATTAAGTACAAGGGACTGTTTTCCGGAGGCAGGAAATCAGAACGCACAATAATAAAGGGGTAACTGCTAATATTTCAAAATGTGAAGGTCAGTCAATCATATTGCCTTCCAGTGTAGTAGTCAGATGACTATCATTCCTTCAGCCTTGTGTTGACTGTATTATTGAATACTTGCTGCTTAATCACTCTGAGCCTCAATTTTCCCATTTTGAAAATGTGATTTCAAGATATAGTTTTCCCTGTTTTTGTTTTTTGATATGTATTCCTCAAGCAGTAAATGCACATATTTATATTTTATTACTAAACTTATAGCCTGCAAGTAAAAAAAAAAAAAAACACCTCCCAATATTATCCCCAATAAATTATTTTAGTCTGTTAATAAACACTTCACTGTATATGAAATGGATTCTGTGAATTAAAGTGCATTTAGCCTTTTAAAATTAAATAAAAATAAAAATGCTAAGAGAGACAATATCCAATTTGAAAGAATAATTGAACAAATCTTACCTTATCAATCCATAGTTGAGATGTAAGGCATAACAAAGATATGAACTGATTCCCTATAATTTCTCTCTCTCTCTCTCTCTCTCTCTCTCTCTCTCTCTCTCTATATATATATATATATATATATATATATATATTCATCTATATATGAATGAATGGCAGCTCAGAGCAAATAAAAATACTTTTTCAGATATTTCCTGTTTCTCTCCATTTAATTTTTTTATAAAAAAACTTTTGATTTTATACGAAGTATCTTGGAATGAAAGAAGTGAGAGAGCAAAAGAGATAGGAGCTTAGATGTGGAGAAACAGTGACGTTTAAAGTGTAGTTCAATGTAAATTACTTTTTAAAAAGACATTTCAAAAACTATTTCGAAGTCTAGGGCAACAACAAACTCAAAATTGCCTGAATTACATTCTATAGAAACAAATAGTATAAAATAAGAGTTTGCTGAATCATAGAGCATTTTTTTGGTAAATCATATGTAAGAACTCAGGGTAAACATTACTGTTTACCGACCAAGTATAATTTATATATAAAACATAAATAAAAATTTTAGAAGGCATTGTTTGTAATTCAACTACTATTCTATTAATGTTTCTTTCGCAAGGTAGTTTTGTATGTACTTTTCACAATATCTAGGTATATTTCCTGCAATACAGCATAATTATTTTAATATTGTAATTCACATAACTTTTTCAAATTCACTATTATACTTATATGACTTATATTTTTCAAACATAGAATACTGTCAATATAAATGTAATAAATTTAAATTGACTGAAATAATGGTCATGAAAATAAATGTTAAATGCTGTCATTTATTTCGAATGTTTAGGAACTTTTTGTTTCAAGAATATATGTGAAATTGGTCATTAATAAAATCTTTTTTGAAAATTTCCAAGCCACTAGGAGTACTGTTAAATACAGTGTGTATCAAGAAACAGTTTGTGACTTTCTGCCCTCTGCTGTTCAATTTTGGTAATTATCTAAAATATAAGTATTGTTTCTGAAGCAAGGTGTAAATTACATTTAAAACAAGAAGCAATTAAAATATTATCCACCCTATCATTTGTTTTTTTGATTGGCTTTTGTTACAGTTGTGTTTTGTGTGTGTTTAAATATAATGTTTAGCATTAAAGCTATTAATAAATAATATATGTAAAATTTCAATTCCCGTTTTACTCAATCTTTGTTTCAATATAGGAAACTAATTTTTATTTTAAACCTGCTTTAAAATGTTTGAGGATTTTATATATGCTTATCCATTCTGCAGTTTTAATTTGTGTTCTATGATGAGAACGCTTTGCATAAAGGAATGTCATTGTGTGGGTCTGGGAACAATAATTTTGTAATAACTGAAAGAGCAAATTCTGGCTGATTTCATTATCAAAATTGGATTATAAATGTGTGTGCAACAGTTCCTAGTGATGGAGTCTCACCAAAGTGAGATCATCACTTCTCTTCCTATTGATCCTCTGGAACTGTGAGAATGTAGGCCATCTGAAAGGCTTGGATGCAACACTGCATTACAAAAGGAGAGTCCATGCTAATATCAGCAGGGGATACAGTTAGCAGATCCTACAGAAGGAACCCAGGTTCCCCAATTCAAACCCTATTGGCTAAGAAAGAGAACATTTTAAAAACAGAAGAGAAAGCATGAGACTTTTAATCATTCAGGGCTATAAATAGAAATATTCATTCTGGGGAACTTTAGTGCTTTAATTAAGATAAAGAATAATATCAATGTAAACAGTTATTCAGATTGAGGTAATATTATTTTTTGTGCAACAAAAATTTAAATCACTGACTCAGTAAGATCAATTACATGACCCAAAACATATATATATATATACTAGTAGCCCATTGCGCGATATCCTGCACAGTAGACCACCCGTTGCTTCCGCAGGAGGTGGGCCTGCTGTCTCCTTCTGGGCCTGCACTCGGCCGTGGAGTCTGTGGGCCGGCCCCCCTGTCCTCCAGAGGCCCTCCACAGCTGGGGCATCACCGTCGCGATGAAGCAAGCATTCCTCCAGGCCACTAATGCTGCCGGCTCTCAGCAGCAGTCCCCCCAGGAGTGGGGAACTCCAACAAGGCTGAGGGGATGGGGCGCCACCATCTTGTGGCCATGGGTGCTGCCATCTTTGTGATGGAGTGACAGTTAATTTGCATATTACCATTTTATTATATAGGATATATATATGTAAAATTTTCAATTTTGATTTTTAGGGGTTTTGATTATATGAATTTTAATTAATTTTATCCCAAAAAATAGCAATCCTATACCAGAAATATTTATTGAAAAATATTTATTTATTTCAATTCATTAATTCAAAAAACTATTAGGGACTACTATATTCCAGGTAATGTACCTAATACAGTAGATAACATGATGGACATAATGGAAGCTTTCCTCAGGAAGTTGCCAAACTTCATTCAAGTAAACAAACAAGACCATGTGAGAAGGCAATCAGAATTAAAACAGTCACGTGATTAAGATAATAGGATGAGGCAAAGAAAAATCTATTATGCACAATATATCTTGGAGCTCAGGAAGGACGAGAGTCACCAGAGGATGATACCTGAAATTAGTCAAGTAGGGGTTACCTTGGTGAAGAGTTGGGATGTAGCAAGTGAGAAGACTTCATTTTTTAAATTCAATTTTTCAGTTTTATTGGTAAAAGTATAATTTATTTACCAAGTATAATTGAGAAATAAAACAGCTATTTAAACTGTACAATGTGTTATTTACTATGTGCATACATTGTGAAAGGATTACCTCCTTCCAGTTAACTAACACACCCATCACCTCACATATTTACTCTATTTTCTTTGCTTGTGAGAGCATTTAATTTCTACCTTTAGGAAATTTTAATTACACAGTAGTGTTATCAACTATAGTCACCGTGTTTTATATATTAGGATATGCAGACTTTATTCATCTTATAACTGAAAGTTTGTACTCCTGTGCCAACCTCCCTATTCCATTTTCCAGCTCCTGGCTACCACTTTCCTACTCTATTTCTATGAGTTTGATTTCTGCTTTTTCAATATTCCACAGATAAGTGATACTATGCAGTATTTGTCTTTCTCTGCCTGATTTATTTCACTTAGCATAATGCCCTCCAGATTCATCCATATTGAGGCTGAATAATATTTTATTGCATGTATATACTATATTTTTGTGATCCATTCATGCATTGACAGACACTTAGGTTGTTTCTATACAAACTAGCTTACAACAAAATAGGATCACTATTGTGAATAATGCTGCAATGAAGATGAGAGTACAGATATCTCTTTGAGATAATGGTCTTATTTCCTTTAGATGTATAGCCAGAGGCAGGATTGCTGGGTCATATGGTAATTCTATTTTTAAATTCTTGAGAAATCTCCATACGGTTTTTCATAGTGTCTGTACCAGTTTACATCCCTATGAACAATATACAATGGTTCCTTTTTTTTTTCCATAACCTCTCTAGCATTTGTCATCTCTTGCATTTTTAAAAATAGTCATCCTAAAAGCTGGGAGGTGACATCTCTTTGTGGTTTTGATTTGCATTTCCCTGATGATTATTGATATTGAGCACCTATTCATGTAGCAGTTGGAAAAATGTCTTAAGGTTATTTACCCATTCATTGGATTATTTCATTTATTTATTTATTTATTTTTACTATTAAGATAAATGAATTTCTTCTATCTTTTGGATATTAACCCCTTATCAAAGATAATATTTGCAAATATTTTCTCCTATCCATAGGTTACCTTTTGATTTTGTTCATAGTTTTGAAAGGAGTTTTTAGGGGTAAAATAGACAGGTTTAGGAAATTTTAGGGATCAGGGGGTCCTTGGGAAAACCACAGGGCTGCAAAGCTGGGAGCTGCAGAAGGTATGCATTTGCATAGAATGAGGGAGCTTGGAGCAGCAGAAGGTATAAATTTATAGAATAAAGGGAAGGAAGCCCCTCGTTCAGAGGGAAGAGGAAAGCCCAAAGGGAATAGGAAAACAATAAGGGAGAAGAAGAGGGGAACCTTATCGTGAGCTCTAAAGCTGCTATAGTGACTAATTAGAGGGGATGTCAAGACACAAAGAACTCAGCCTTTATAATCCTTAGAAAAAGTACGTAGTGGGACTCTCTGCCCCTTCCCACATGGGAGTCTGTGCTTGTTTCTCAATAAATTTCCATCTTTTCCTATACCACCTTTTGTCTTGAAAGGACCGAGACTCCATTTTTGTAAGGCCTTTCATCCTGTCTCCAGAGTGACCTCTCTTTTGGAAGGGATCCCAGGGAAGCAGCTGGGCCCAAATCAGGCTATACCGTGGCATGCCCCTTCCCCCATTAGGAAGTAGCAGAACAGAGCTCAGAATCAGGAATTTGTTAATCATTTCCTGTCCTGTGCCGTAAGAACCTGCTGTAAAACCCTGGTGTAAGTCCCTGCGGTAAAACCCTGAAATAAAAACCTGACCTGGAACTGACCAATCAGGGTCAGCCAACTCAGGGGTCCACCCATCCCCCTGCCCCAGACCCCCTTTAAGACCTTTGTCTTGTTGAAGCTCACTCTCTATCTCCACCTCGGCCGGTGTGTGCACGTGGGACAGAGCTTGAGCTAGCTCGAACAAAGGCTCTTTGCTTTTGCATCAGACTCGGCTCCCTGGTGGTCTTTGGGGATGACGAAATCTGGGCATAACAGTCTGTAGTCTCTTCTTCCACTCCACCTAGACAAGGACCCAGGAATCATCCTGCCTAGAGGAATACCATGTGTTTCAGTTCAATTCTTGCGTTTCAGTTTCCTTTGCTGTACAAAAGCATTTTAATTTGATGGAGGCCTACTTGTTTGTTTTTTTTTTTTTAGTGTCAAATAAAAGAAAATTATTCTCAAGACCAATGTCAAGTAGCTTACCCTTTATGTTTTCTTCTAGGAGTTTTATGGTTTCATGTCTTATACTCAAGTTTTTAATCTATTTTGAATTGATTTCTGTGTAAGATTGGGGTCCTTTTGAAGCAGGAATTTTAGGGGGATATAGGCAGGCTTAGGGATTTTTTAGAATTGGGGTCCATGGGAAAAAAACACAGGGCCACAGACTGGGAGAAGGTACATTTCCATAACACAAGGAAGCCAGGTGCAGTTACATCTCCATAAGACAAGGATGCAACAACAGGTACATTTCCATAAGACAAGGGAACTGGAAGTAGCAAGAAAGGTCTATATTTACAAAATAAAGCGAAGGGAGCCCTTTATTCAGAAGGAGAAGAAGAAAGCCCAAAGGAATAGGGAAACAATAAGGAAGGAGGGGGGAGAACCTCACATGTCTCAGGTGAGGTTCAATCTTTGAGCCCAGGAGTTACTATGGTAACCAGTCTAAGGGAATAGTGACCAATTAGAGGGGATATCAAGGCACCAGGATCTGCAGCCTATATAAGCCATAGGGAAAGGGAACCCAGGGGGACCCTTTCCCCCCTCCCTACTTGTGAGTCCATTCTGTGGGACTCTTCTCTCTCCCCATGTGGGAGTCTGTGCTTGTTCTTCAATAAATCTCCACCTTTGCTATACCACTTTCTGTCCTGGATTCATTCTTTGATTCTGGTGGACAAAGAATCTGGGTTCCAGTCCAAAAATTCGGTATCACTTTCATTCTTTTTGCATATGGTGATCCAGTTTTCCCAAAACCATTTATTATTTTTTTAAATATATTTTATTGATTTTTTACAGAGAGGAAGGAAGAAGGATAGAGAGCTAGAAACATCAATGAGAGAGAAACATCGATCAGCTGCCCCCAACCAAGGTACATGCCCTTTACCAGAATTAAAACCGGGACCCTTCAGTCCGCAGGCCGACGCTCTATCCACTGAGCCAAACCAGTTTCAGCCCAAATCCATTTATTTAAGAGACCCTTCTTTCCCCCATTGTATATGCTAGTATCATTTGTTGAAAAATAACTCTATATACATGGGTTTATTTCTGGGCTTTATATTCTGTTCTACAAACCTATGTGTCTGTTTTTTTAAAAAATATATATTTTATTGATGTTTTACAGTGAGAAAGGGAGAGGGATAGAGAGTTAGAAACATCAATGGGAGAGAAACATCGATCGGCTGTCTCCTGCACACCTCCCACTGGGGATGTGCCTGCAACCAAGGTACATGCCCTTGACTGGAATCAAACCCAGGACCTTTCATTCCACAGGCTGAAGCTCTATCCACTGAGCCAAACCAGTGAGGGCCTATGTGTCTGTTTTTAATGCCAATACTATACTGTTTTGATTACTAAGCTTTGTAGTATAGTTTGTCCTCCTATGGTACCAGCTTGTTTGACCTCAGAACACTTCATTTAAAAGCAGGTATTTCAAAATGTCCATACTACCCAAAGCAATCTATAAATTCAATGCACTCCCCATTAAAATACCAACAACATATTTCACAGATCTAGAACGAACTTTCCAAAAATTTATCTGGAATAAAAAAAGAACCCGAATAGCTATAGCAATCCTGAGAAAGAAGAACAAAGTAGGTGGGATCTCATAACCAGATATCAAGCTGTATTACAAAGCTACTGTTCTCAAAACAGCCTGGTACTGGCACAAGAACAGACATATAGATCAATGGAATAGAATAGAGAACCCAGAAATTGACCCAAATCAATATACTCAATTGATATTTGACAAAGGAGGCACGAACATTCAATGGAGTCAAGACAGTCTCTTCAACAAATGGTGTTGGGAAAATTGGACAGATACATGCAAAAAAATGAAGCTAGATCACCAACTTACACCATACACGAAAATAAACTCAAAATGGATAAAGGACTTAAACATAAGATGGGAAACCATGAAAATACTAGAGGAATCCACAGGCAGCAAAATCTCAGACATATGCCAAAAGAACTTCTTCACTGATACTATTCCTAGGGCAATGGAAGCTAAAGAGAAAATAAACAAATGGGACTACATCAAAATAAAAAGCTTTTGCACAGCAAAGAAAACCATCAATAAAACAACAAGAAAGCCCACTGCACGGGAGAACATATTTGCCAATGATATCAACGATAAGGGTTTAATCTCCAACATATACAGAGAACTCATACAACTTAACAAAAAGAAGATAAACAACCCAGTCAAAAAATGGGCAACTGATCTAAATAGACACTTTTTGAAAGAAGACAGAAGGCAGGCCAAGAGACATATGAAAACCTGCTCACAGTCACTAATCATCAGAGAGATGCAAATCAAAACAACAATGAGATACCATCTCACACCTGTCAGAATGGCTTTTATCAACAAATCAACAAACAACAAGTGTTGGCGAGGATGCGGAGAAAAAGAAACTCTTTTGCACTGCTGGTGGGAATGCAGACTGGTGCAGCCATTGTGGAGAACAGTATGGAGCTTCCTCAAAAAACTAAAAATGGAACTCCCATTTGACCCAGTGATCCCACTTCTAGGAATATATACCAAGAATCTAGAAACACACATCAGAAAGAAAATATGCATCCCTATGTTCATAGCAGCACAATTCACCATAGCCAAGATTTGGAAACAACCTAAATGGCCATCATCAGATGAATGGATTAAAAAACTGTGGTATATCTATACAATGGAATACTACGCTGCGGTAAAAAAGAAGGAGTTCCTACCATTTGCAACAATATGGATGGAGATGGAGAATATTATGTTGAGTGAAATAAGTCAGGCAGAGAAACATAAATATCACATGATCTCGCTCATTTGTGGAATATAATGAATGGCATAGACTGATGAACAAGAACAGATCCAGAAGCTGAGAAACGTTGATCAGAACATCATACCTCAGGTAAGGTAGGGGAGGGTGGGGGTAAGGTGGAGAGATCAACCAAGGGACTTGTATGCATGCATATGAACCTAATCAATGGACACAGACAACAAGGGGGTGGGGCATAAGTGGGGAGTGGGGGGTTATGGAGAAATAAGGACACATATGTAAAAAATAAAAATTAAAAAAAATTAATTAAAAAATTATAAAATAAAAATAAAATACTAAATCTAACCAATACTAGTGGTCACCATAAGAGAAATTCTTTCTCATGACAGAAATTTTTAAATGAAACTCTCTGTAGACTGAAAATTATTTTGGAAGGAAACAAAGAGAAGTTTCCTTCAAAAGTCATAAGGATTGTAATTGAAAGTCAAAATATTTGGCCTCTTGAACTAAAGTAAGTAATTTGTGTTTTTGCCTCCCTGACAAAGTTTATATAAAGCTACAAAAAGAAATTGACAGCCAGTTTGAAATGGAATTGCCAGGGCCTAGGGCAAAGAATATCCTTACATGATATTATTCTACAATGTCATTATAATTTTAGATATTTTACAACAGCATATTTTACAATTATCCCAAACAAACTTACAAACTAATTCTTTGAATGGTTGGCAGCAATTAAAAAACAAAAGGACATGAAAGGATTTAATTCCTTGCAGAAGGAATTAAGGCACTGGGAAGGTACTTGAGCATCCTATATAGGCCCCTCTTGCCCTTTGTGCCAAGAGGGACCCTCTTCTCACAATCCAATTGCCCTCAGCTGTTACCTGAGCTTTCTGTTCATGCTGAGCTTAAAGCCTCGTGGGGGCTGGTACCATGGATCTGTCTCACATCCAATTGTGTGAGCTGGGCCCTCACTGGAGAAGAAACCCTAGTTCCCCGAGATATGTGATCAGCACCGGGACCCTGCCAGCAGGCCAGGGGTTCCCAAGGCAGGTGCTGGGTGTGGAGGCCACAGGGGTATAGGCTACCAATGAGACAGAACTGAACCTCACACCACCCTGCTTGGCCCCAGAGGATGGCTGGTTAGCCAGAGACGGGTAAGATTCCTCAAGGAAAGAACAACCTAAGACAGGCAAAGTCGCAGAGGGGCCATCAGGAGAGAACTTGGGGGGCAACAGAAGTGGGGCACAGACCCTCACCCTCCCAACATAGCAGGGGCTTGAACCCTCACCCCTTCTGTAGGAGGTCTCCTGCCCCCATGGCTGCTTCATGCTTCCCACACCCAGCTCTAATCGGGACCCAGGCAACAGAAAGAGACTTGGCCCAGCTCACATCGAGATACAGGTGACAGACAGAGACTTGGCCCAGCTCAGATCGGGACCCAGGTAACAGACAAGAGACTTGGCCGACAGCAGTTGCCCTATATCTAAATTCAGCCTAGCATCTGGAATGCTCAGGGCCCACTCAAGAATGCAAATAATCCTTCCCACTAATATTTACAGGGTAAACTAAGATTGTTGGTAGAGTATTAAATTTGACAGTAAAATAGTAATTGAGTTTTCAGATTAATTGAAATAGCCTAATTGAAATAAGTGAATATTCAAGTAAAGTTAATTGTACTGGACAAAAAGCTGTTCTTAAAGTAATAACTAAAATTTCTATTGGTAGTTCATCTCATGGTAAAATTTCTGAATATGCAATGAACCTAAAGCAGTCATATGTGTGGGCAAAAATAAAAATTAAATTTAAAGTTATCAAGACTGCATTATAAAATTTACAAAAACCTCCATTAATAAAAAAAAGGGGAGGGGATAGTAGGGAAATATCATGTAAGTAAAAATATCCTATAAGTAAATTACATCTAGAAAATTTTTACTTTACCAAATTAAGGTTCATTTGCAATGCTAACACCAAGATGGCCATTAAAAACACACATGGTATCTCAATAAGACAAAGGAAAATTGTTTGAACAAAAATAAAAAGGGTCCCAAATCAATTATATAGAAAAGATTCCTTTATTAACTTGTGGTCGAGAATACATTTGTATATTTTCAGAAAACAACCCCAAGACCAGATGGATTCCTGCAACAGAGAGGAATTGACAGGTGTGCTCCAACCACTAAGACAAGAGGGAAAAACAGTCCAGAGATGGAAGACGCTGACAACGCCTTGCCACGAGAGCAGTCAGCAGCTGTGCACCGCTGCAGGTTACCTAGGACCAAACCAGAGAGGGTCGGACCTGCATTGCCAACATGTGCCCACCATCCAGATATCACTGCTGACATGTACACATAAGGAACTGTTAGACATTGAAATGGGGACTCAGAACTGTTGGACATTGAAATTGGGACTCAAACATTTTTTTTGTTTTATCTTGTTTTGTTATTATATGTTTATTTCTAGTCTGCAAAGGCAAAACTTTTTAAAGGAAAGAAATGGTGGGAAAAAGATACAGAGTCAAAGAAGCATTGAACAGACTGTCAAACTACATTGGGAAGACAGGGGAGGTTGGGCGAGGGGGGCTGTAAGAGACCAACCGAAGGACTTGTATGCATGCATATAAGCACAACCAATGGGTATAAGACACTGGGGCGGGGGGGAGGGCGGGCAGGTAAAGGCATGTACTGGGGGGTAGGGGAGGTCGGGGGGAGATCAATGGGGGCAAAAAAGGAGACATATGTACTACTATTTGTAATACTTAAAACAATAAAAAAATGGTAAAAAATAAAAAATAAAAAAATAAAAGCAGGTATTTCAGGAAAGGCACGTGTGTAGTCCAGGGATTATAAGCAGCACAGTCTTTCTAGAATGAGAAATGTGAGTCAAGGAGTAAAAGGAATGAGCCAGATCATGGAAATAAATGTGTAGTTTATCCTATAGGAAAAGGGACGAATTTTGAGAGTTTTAAGTAAAGAGGTGAGATCTTAAGATTTCCATTTTAGAGGTAGACTAGCTGGGGAATATATGTATGGGGACCCATATTGAATATGGGGAGATCAGGTAAGAGGCTATATTTCTGGTGGGGTGATGAGAATGTGGATTAAGGAAATGATAGTAGAGTAGGAAGAAAAGGTTGGCTTCAGGAAATATTTAGGATGAAAATTTTGTAGAAGTTGTTTTTGAACTTACACATGATGGCGGTAAATGATATGGAGAAACAAAGCCTACTCTCAGGGTACAAGGCTTGAGTGTTTGGGACAATGTTGTCTCTTCTCAGAATGAGATGTAGAGAAGAAGGAAAACAGGTATGTAGGCAAGGTTACATCTTCACTTTTGGGCATGTTGGGTTTACAGGGTCTGTGGTTCACATACACTCAAGCTGTTGTGTTGGCCTTTGACACTGATTCTGAGACTCAGAGAAGTAGCTTCATCTGAATGTTGATTTTGAGAACCATCAGCCTGTGGGGTTTCATGAGCTACTATTTCTTGAAAAAGTCAAAGCAAAAAATGAAAAGAGAGAAGACACTTAAAAATCCCGACTTCACTTAGTACTGATAAAGATACAATCATTATCCACTCATTTGAATTGAGCTGTTTCCTTGAGCATGTTTCTACTATATGGTTTTTCCATTTCAATCTCTTTAGAGTAGAATAAGAACTTAAGAATATTTGTGAAAAAAAAATCTAAACAATAAGTTTTTTTGAATTTTAAGATTTCTCTAGTACTTTATAGAAAAGTACTTCACTGGAACAGAGCAAAAACAAGTTACCTACTTTTGTCTGATCCTTTCTGGAAACATTCAATATAGTTTTCAACAATTCTCTTTTCACATGTTATCAATTTACAAAATATTTTAACTAAATTATATAGTAACAATATCAAATTCAATTGTCATAAGATGTTTTCTTATTTTAAAATACACTTCACTCTCAATCAATGGGTGATAGCAGAAATTAGAAGGGCAAGCTGTTAGTCAAAAGTATTCCTCCACTGTTGTTTTTCATATAAGAAAGGACAAAAGGGAGAAAAAAACAAACAAATAAACAGCATAAAAAATAGCTACACAGTTTCCAAATCTATGGATGATTAAAAGACTTAAATAGGTAATCATAGCCACTTTCTTCAAATACTCCTTCCATATCCACATTGTTTTTGTCAGCACTTTAGTGAAAATTCTTTATTTGGTATATGTGACCCAAATCCTCATTCCGGCAAGATCTAAGTCCTGACATTCTTGTCTTCTGGATTTTTAGTTTCCTTTTGACTAGACAATAGACTACTAAGAGGCATTGTAGTGAACAGTGAAACTCCTCACTCCTCTATTGTATTTCACCTTTCCCCTCCTCCCCGTCCAGGATATCATTTCTATGTTATAATAGGTGCTGCTTTGCATGTACAATTTTATGTTTCAATGGATCAAATAATGGCATTTCTTTAGGATGGGAAGAGCAGGTTGTGGAATACTGTGCTGTCCTCTGGACAGAAGCACAGTATATACCAGGTCCCCACAGCAAGTCAGAAGCTACTTCTGAATGGAAAACCATTGCCAGAGAAAAGAGTGTGGCCTTACTTCAAACTCTTGGCATCTGATCTGTGATTTCCTTACTGGAGCCTGCCACCGTCTCCATATCAGCATCTCTGTCTTCTCAGGCACTTCTAATATCACTGCATTGGCTGAGTCTCAAGATTCAAGTGTTAGTTTGCAGTCCAGCTTGAACTTGCCATTGCAGTTTATTTCCTTGGGTCAAACTGGCTGCCTTATAGGTTAATATTAGTAAATGTGTCAGAACATTATGCCCAAGTGTGGTACACATATGGAACTTGGAGCAAAATCCAAGCTCTACCAAGCATTGCTTTTTCCTTTGCTTTAAAAGTGAAATAAATCTACTGATTCATAGGACTATAATTCCAGACTTGTTATAGGAGTTGGATGTTCCAATAACTTTAATTTTCTTTTTATCAACTTTAACCTAAGAGTACAATTAATTCTTGTTATGTTTGCAGCAACTGGTGTTTTCTCCAGCAGGAAAGAAAGCACTTAGATGGCAGCATTCCAACAAGTTGTTCTAAAGTTTATCCTAATTGGCTTACCTAGGTCACATGGTCAGCTTTAATCCATGTGTATGTGCAGGGGAAAGGAATGCAGTGGTTGGATTTGGGACCTACCATGAGAGCCAGGAGTTAATGGAATGTGTGGGTGCTTTTAACAGTGGGGAGGATGAAGAAAATAATGCTGAGCAGAGAGATGAGCATGTGCACTAGAGGAGATGTACGTACAAATAAGGCTAATTGTAATAAAGAAAATAATGGTATGGCTTTATGCGGAAACATGCCTTTTCTAATCTAGAAACCTTTAAATTAATTTTATCACTTAGATATAATTTGCTATGACTACAGCATTCTACTAATTTCAAAAGGCTATTTTCTGAGCATTGTATAAATCCTGGTAACACTGTAAACTCTCTTGGAATAACATCATTTGCCACTACATATACAACTTGAGAGAATTTCAAGGCCATGAAAGTAGTTTGAGGCCCAAATAAAACCTGAACTGCACTGAATACACCCTCTGTTTTCACCAGCTGTATAACATCATAAATATTTTTGTGTCTGATACTGCTAATGAGTTCCATAAAAGAATCTTGAGCCCACAAACATCCTTGTTCAGCACTCTCCTTTTGGTAACAGTAATTAGGCTCTTTTATGTGACTGTGCAAAAATATGTCATGACTGGATAGCTAGTTTAAAAAATAAAAATAAACAAAATGTTATTACATCATAACAAAAAAGACAGTTTTTGTTGTTGTTGTCATTCAGTTGGAGTTCTTTTTTGTCTGTTTGCTTGCTTCCTTTCACCCTAACATTGAAACAGCAGTAGTGTGTAACTGATATACAATCAGTGACAGATTTTGGATGGATGAATGCATTAAAGTTGCAACCCAAAATGTGTTTCAGATGGTGACATTAAAGCAAAAATTCTCGTTAGGGTACATTTTATTCCAGTGCATTCACCTAAGGATCAAAGTTACAGAAATGCATTTTTTAAAAAGCCTCAAATAAATCTTACCAGCTACCTGAAGTTTTGAAAGTTAATTATAAATCTGCACAATCTTTGAATTCATTATTAATTTTAGAAAAATACTTCTGTCAGATTATACATGAAAGCCTAATTCAGATGGGCTATTAACATTCTTTTCCACTGAGCATTATAGAGCGTATCTTAATGTCAAGCAGTCCCAGTACCATTAGCAGCAAGATAATTTATAGAGATAAATAATGGATGCTTTGTTCCCTCTTTTATAAAATAATCTTAAAGAATGGGAAATATTTTCTTTGTGCCAACCCCTTTTAAAATATTTTTGCTGGGATTTGAGTCCTAGAGACAAAAGGATGCCCTTGCCCTAGGGCCACATATAATGGGCTTCGGATTAAATTGTCATAGATTGAAGGGTGTGTTTCTAAAGTTAGAAAATTTAAGTCTGAAGGGCCTAATCTCCTAGACATCTTCTTTAAGGTAAAGGATAGAGATGGGTATTTTGTTTAGTTTTGATTATTTCTTATGAGAGTTGCAGAGAATGGACTTCTTCACAAAACATGGAAAAAATATGAAAGGATTTAAGATCTGATAGAAGGAAAAATGGGTGGTATGTAGAGTCAGAGAGGTGGACAATCCTCAGAACCATGGCCTTGGTGTTTGGGCAAAGGATTCCGTTCTCATGCTCACATATAAAAATCACAAGCCTCAGAAAATCACTGGATGCACTGGAGACTGTCTATAGCTCTTTCTCCCATTTCCAGGCATCACTAAGTTCTCCAGTTTGCCATGTGATCCTCGGAAAGCAAAGGGTTCCTCAAGAAAAGACAAAATTGAATTTCTCACCACCCTGGTGAAGTGAGGGCATAGAGTTAGTTTTCATTGAATTTAGCAAAATAAGGGTACCGTGGCCTTCTTTACACCTTCCTTACAATCGTGAGTGGAATTCATCTCCTCTACTTGTTATTATACCTTTGGTCAGTGCTGCTATCATCAGAATTCGTTTCAGTTGTCCCATTTCCAAATACTAAAATAATCTCCATCTTAAATTCTAAATAGGGGACAGGAAAAGAATTATTCAGCTAAAATGCTTGTGGAAACAGGAACCCCACCCTCTATAATGTAGAAACAAAATGAGATGAAAACAGAATTTATTGTATTAGGATAAAAACAGTCACAGACTCAGGTAAGGGCTACCTTTAGCACACCTGGCTTCCAAGCAGCTTTTAGAGTGAATGAGGGAGCAAATAGGTAGGAACAAAATAGCCAGAGCACAGACACACCTGACCTTCTCAAATAACATTTTCTGCAAATGCAGACATAGACATATACAGAAGCCAGTTCAACTGCTTGCTTTCCAGTTATGGTAAAGACAAGGTGGGAGACGGCTAAGGTTAACTAGAATAAAATTTATACAGCTCAAGGTTCTCTACCGATTAGAGGAGAATCTAGATCTAAATGAGTCACACATACCCATACCAATCTCTAAATGGTGTTTTCATTTCCCATTTGGTATTTTTGGTGTATCTATCTCCAAGGAGCTTTGATGGTCACAAAATTGTTTATCTGAATAATAAAATCTTGTTTCTAAAATGAGATGTAAAAGACTGGAGACCATCCAGCCCATAATGCCACGAGATAATTTCAAGACTAATAATCAAGATTTATTATTCAGGTTCCTCTGGCAACTTATAAAATAATTTAAAAACATTGCTGGATTTTAAACGCTGCTGTATAATTGTATTATATATAGGAGTAATATTAATTTACTCTATCCTCCTAATATATTAAACGAAAAACATATGCTGAAAGTTCTGAAATAGCTGTTTTTATTGAGTACTTACTATGTGCCAGGTACTGTATATTTAAATAGTTTACCTCATTTTATCTTCATTGTAACCCTATGAGACATAATGTTAAAAAGGAACAAACTGGGTCATGAAATTTAAGTAGCCCTAAACTAGTAAGTAGTAGATCAAGGATGTAAACATAACATTGAGTCAAACCCCTAAAACCCTGTGTGATCCACTGTTCTATCATGTAAATAAAATCGTAGTTGTAAGGAATAGGATGGGATTCTCAATTTCTGAAGTACATATGCTATCTACCACCTGGGAGGAGCCCTCACACATGCTTCTCTCTACTGTTTCCTTTATCATGAACTCGGTCATCAATTATCTGCTGAGTTTCCTCTTCTGTGCCAGGCAGCAGACTTTTGGAAATACAATGGTGAACAGGTGAGCTGCGGTCCTGTTCTTATGATACTTCTGTTTAATATTTTCTAATTAGGAAGACAAGCAATAACAGGTTAATGCACATGCTTACAAAAAATGTTACAGATTGTGGTAAGTAACAAGGAAAATAAACAGAGGCACTACGAAAAAGAGAACTGTCTTTTAAAGAATGGTCACCAGAGAAGCTGATTTGAAGCTATTTTCTGAAGGAGTAAAAAGAAGAACCACATCTTTCAACACACTTCCTTCCATATTAAATGTAAGTGCTCATGTTATTCAAAAAGCATAATTGTTTCAAGATATCTCAATGATCAGCCATACAGCAGAATAACATGCTCTTTTTTGCTCTGACCACATAGCTGCAGAATCCCTTGAAAAATCCTTGATGAGAATAGAAAAGGAAATATCAGTGTACACTTACTTATAAGTAGACTGTGCAGCAGAGAATATAGCATGGATTGTATCTGATTTGCATAAAAGATTCTCTAGTGAATGCGAGTGGGGATTGAGTGTTTAAAAGGACAGGTCTGGCCCTGATCAGTTTGGCTCAGTGGATAGAGTGTCGGCCTGTGGACTGAAGGGTCCCGGGTTCAATTCCAATCTGGGGCATGTATCTTGGTTGCCGGTACATCCCCAGTAGGGGGTGTGCAGGTGGCAGCTGATTGGTGTTTCTCTCTCATTGATGTTTTTAACTCTCTATCCCTCTCCCTTCCTCTCTGTAAAAAATCAATAAAAATTAAAAAAAAATAAAAAGACAGGTCTGCTATTATTTATTTTTGTTGTTTTATATTGAGGTTGAAACCTGTAAGGATTACCTGCAGTTTTCTGAATTGTGTTATAGAGAATTCTGAAGCCAGGTCTGAGCAGCAGGAATGGTGCCATAATCCCTGCAATGAAGGTAATAAGTGGCAGCAATGAAAGTCAGAGGAAAGGCTTGTGACAAAATGCAAATCATCTGTCATCTCTCTTATAAGCCATAAAAGTTACCCAGAAGGATGACAAGAATTAGATATTATTTGTTAAGTGCCTTAAGTCAGATTTTCTAGAAACAGCCTGAACCAAGGATTCAAATGCAAGTGATTTATGAAGTGACCCCAAGAGAAAGTAATAAGGGAGTGAGGGAAGCCAGAGAGGGAAAGGGAACAGACCAAGAAGGTGTGACATCCCAGATTCAATCTGATGCCTTAGGGATCAAGGACATATATTTTATCTGAGTGAGGGATCTGCTTCTGTCCACTCGCTCAGTCAGTCACAGGCCTCAGCCCCCCTGAGTTAGGAGGAGATGGAGCCTTCATGAGTGGGATTAGTGCTCTTACAAGAAGAGGCCAGAGAACCAGCTAGTTCTCTTTTCTGCGTGCGAGGACACCACAGGAAGACAGCCCTCTGTAAACCAGGAAGAGGGCCCTATTCAGGAATCTTGGACATACTGGCACGTGGTCTCAGGCTAGCAGCCTCCAGAACTGTGAGAAAGAAAGGTTCGTTGCTTAAGTCACCCAGTCTTTGGTAGCTTGTGATAGCAGCTCTAACTGACCAGGGCACACGTGTAGAGAAATAGTCTTGGAGCATTATTAGGGAGCAAGAAAAATGCTAATTGCAGTCCCATACCTCATATATGGAGAAGAAAAATAAACAGGGGCAACGTGAAATAGATGCAGTTCATATCTATTTCACAGTTTGGTATCTGACTAAAAGAGTTCTCTGGCGAGTTCTGATTGAGTACAGGCATGGCAGGGGAAGGAATGAAGTACATGAAGCTTAAGGGTGCGAAGTTTCGTTTCTAACAGCGAGGGAATTTCAGAGGGCACCGAGGAAACAAATGGAAAGAAGGGAGCCAGGGGCGGGTTGCATCATGAGAGTGGAAAAATGGAAAGATAGGAAGAGTTGGGATTTGGCTGTGATCAAGGATGATGGCTCATGAAGAGACACTAAGATAGGGTATTGTGCAGTTGCCAACACTCCCTGGAGGACAGGAGTGACTTGGCCTATGTGGAAGGAGTTAGATTTAGTCTGTATGATGTGTAAATCTAAAAGAGCTAGACTAAATGAGTAAGGAGGTGACTGGGTGTGTTTCCTTTCAGATCCATTTGTTATGCAGAAAACAAGAGTTGTTCTTGATGTATAGACTGGTGGGGAGAGGCAGGGTGTAGTTCATTTTATGAGGTGGGGTCAGAATAAACCTGGGTTATGTACAAGAATGAGGGTGTTTCTCAATGAATAGCATACAAATAAATAAATGGAACAATCTGTTGAGACTAAGTTTTTCTCTGGGGGCCATCTGGTTCTTATCAATTAGCACACACATTTTATTTGATCTTTAAATAGGCATTCTCTCAAAGAGCTCCTAATATAACCTTAATGTGAAACTGTTCCTTATATACATAAAATAGGTACCCTACAGGACTTCCAAAGTGCAAAAATATAGTGTGTCTTAATTGCAAATAAAGCACCAATTAATTTTATTATATTATATGCATGTGTATATATACATGTACATATGCAAGTACATATATATGTGTGTATATATATATATATTCACCTATACCTATTCACACACATATTGTATTTCATACATGCACGTTATTATTTATACAGAATCGGGTTATTTTGGTATTTTGATTAATTGAGAATAACCATTCTGTTCAGTAGTTGGATTATCTATCTTCACAGAATTAGAATATAACAAAATGCATTAGCACTGCAATTATACTGTACATAATTTAGCATTTCTTCAGTTTCAGAAAGAATTTCAGAATCATGCAGTTTCCCAGGGTAATCATTATTAGCATTAATTATCTTTTATTAGTACCATGCATGCATGAGTTATAAGAGATTGAGCTCAATTTATACAGCATGTTTTACACATCTAGAAAATTGTTCTCCTTATTCTTTTTTTAAAATTTGAAATATTTTCATTTATTCAGTTTTCTTTTTATAGAATAAATGTAAAATATGACCTTTAAATATGTGGATTCTGAATTTGGGGCGTTAATATATTACCCGCAGCCTAATTTTTTAATTATGTATCTCCCAGTCTCTTCCAAAGACTCCTTTATTCACTTGAAGAGTGTTTCAATATGCAATTTATAGTTCCTGTTAATGCTCTTATCTTTAAATTACTTTATATTCTAAATCGATGTTAATGATGATGGATGCTGAGATACCTAGAGGGCAGAAGTTATATGCAGCTGTTGTCAAAATGTCAGTGTGTTTTTTAGCCTAACACCGAAAATTAATTTAAATTTTTTTTGAAAAACTTAAAACATCATTAAAAGTAGTTTCAATGCTAGAAATAGTGTAGTAGTGGTAGTAATAAGAGGTAAAATGAGATAATAATTATAATTTATTGTACACTTACTATGTGCTAGAAACTTTGCTAAGAACTGTACATTTAATAATACATTAAATCCTCACAGTAATGTTATGAGATTGTCATTATTATTCATGTAATAATGGGGAAATTGAGATTCACAGATGTAAAATAATTTTTCAAGATTTACACTTTCAAGTGGACTCCAGCCTAGACTATCTTTCCAAGTCCTTGCTTATAACCACTATGAAAGACAGACTTACACATTGTAATTGGTAATTCTTGTATTATTTTTATTCCTTCTTTAAAATATGGTAACAGGTCAAAGGATTGTTTAGAAAGTTTGCAAGTTGTAAACAGCAAACCCAGAACTATAGCTCAAGTACTACTATTCTGATCCAAGGGTCTTTCTACCACCCTCCCCTGCCTTCCTATGTGTTTACATACAATATTGTCTTTTGATTTATTTTAGAACCTTAGATTATTTTCATTTAATATGTGTGCCACACATATTACTGAGGAATTTTTACATTTTTATTTGGATATTTAAATTAATTGATGTAGAAATTTGAAAGTTTCTAAAACGCCAGTGGACTGATTAGAAACTAGTGATTTTTGAATGAAAGAGCTTTTGACTATACAAATGAATGAGCCAGAAAAGTGCAGCTGTGTTTAGAAAGAGGCTTTCTAATAGTCCAAGGCAGAATTTATTAGGTATTCCCTTGTAATGAGTTCCATATAATATTCTCTCAGCTAATAAGTTAAAGATCATCTTTGTAGCAGACAAGCCTGTAGATTCTGACTTTTTTTTTTAAAGCTTACATTGTTACAGAGCACCGGAATAATCAAACAATGCTGGGAGAGTTTGGAGTCACACTTTATTCACCGGTGTGCTTAGAGAAAATGAATTCAAATTCTAAGCAAGGCTACAAGCAGAACTTCCCTTTTTATTAAAGAGCCAGCCCTATGTGCACTTAGTGGTTATCTCACTGCTGGCCTTGAAAACAACACAGGTCTATCCAATTAAAAAATGCACCTGGCATGGCATTGAAATTATGGGCATATCTAGTCTCTGGCCTATAAGGTCAGACAGCTAAGTTTATCTTCCTCATTATTCAAGCAGGCTAAAGCAGGCTAGAAAGCAAAGTTATTTTTTTAGAATAAGAGGCCATCAAAGAAAAAAACCTCTAATAAACATTTAAAAGACTATCCATGAGAATATACAATAAGCTGAGCTGAGCTTTTCAAAAGCTAAAATTATTTGCTTCTTCATCTTGTTTAGCATTTCACAAAATGCTGTTTTTGTTATGTGTCAACAATGGCATAGGGTGAGGCAATGCTAACTGACTAATAAAATCCCTGTTTGATGAGGTGATTGAAAAAAGGACCTGTAGTTTGACTGAATTCTTGCTACACCATGGAGGGCTCTGCCTCCTTTTGGCTGCCTTGCTATGAGTGATATTAATTGAACTGCAATTGCCTCAGGCTGCAATTTGGGATTTACTAAAAAATTTTGTAAGTTATAGGATTACGATCAGATGGGAGTTTTAGTTAAGAAACAAACATTAGGTAAAATGCCTTACATCATCAGCTAAGGAAAATTTGCTTTCCTGCTCATTATTTCCATTAACTAGGAAAAAAATTCATATAGTGCTTTAACATTTTCTATTATAATATTTCTGCTCTTTACAATTCATGTTTTTTTTTCCATTTAGTTAACTTCTAGATTCAAAGTTGTATGACCTATAGTAAAATGACCTTTATTTACCTTTATTGACGTATTAACTTTTTAAAAAATTTTATTTATTTTTATTTTTTATTGATTTTAGAGAGGAAGGGAGAGGGAGAGAGATATAGAAACATCAATGATGAGAGAGAATCATTGATCGGCTGCCTCCTGCACGCCCCCTAATGGGGATCCAGCCCCCAACCCAGACATATGCCCTTGACCAGAATTGAACCCACAACTCTTCAGTCCCCAGGCCGACACTCTATCCACTGAGCCAAGCCAGCTAGGGCTGAAGTATTTCTTATTCATTTTTCTTTAAGACAGGTGTTTTTCTTTTAGACAAATAATTGATTTAGTTTGTTCTTTCTTATGCTTTTAAATATGCATTATATTCTGATTTATATTGTAGTGATTTGCATATTTAGCATAAATATTCAAAATACTATATTGATTGTTATTTAAGAATAAGACTTATATTTTATTCCTCTTTATAATTTTGGGTAACACAAAGCCTTTAACATATTAAATACCTAATAAGGATTACTGATTTACAATTTTTTGTTTAGTAATCAACTCTGAGAAGGCTTAGAAAGGACTGTTTTGGGTGTGATATGTGAGATTTGAGAAATTTAAAAATACTTATGCCAGTAAGAATGCACTTATTAGTTGGAGTATAGAAATTTCAACTAAAATGGGATTCATTTATTTTCTCATTGTTCTTGCTGGTTTAGGGAAAAGTAAAATAACATGTATGCATATGTATAATATATATGTATATGTAGAGAGAATGCACAATCTATAAAAACATAAAATACCATTTTTATATACTTACACACTAAGAGTATAGCAAACCTTGAATATTACATTCATATTGTCCATTAATATTAGTTACAAGTAAGTCTGTAAAATATTTTTACTCCTTCTATCACCATTAATCCCGGCTTTACCCTCTTCTATTTCTCCATTTTGCCCTGGTAATCACCCTACTGTTGTCTGTGTCTGAGTTTTTTCTTTGCTTAATCCCTTGACATTCTTCACCAAACTCCCAACCTGCTTTACCCTTTGTGACAGCTGTCAGTCTGTTCTCTGTATCCATGAGTCTGTTTCTATTTTGTTTGGTTGGTTATTTTGTTCATTAGATTCCACATATTGAAATCATATGGTACTTGTCCTTCTCTGACTGGCATATTTCACTTAGCATAATACTCTCCAGGTCCATCCAAGCTGTCACCAAAGGTAATATTTCCTTCTTGCCATGGCTGAGTAGTATTCCATTGTGTAAATATATGACAGCTTTTTTATCTACTCATCTACTGATTGCCACTTGGGCTGCTATCAAATCTTGGCTATTGCAAGGCTATCTTATAAAATAGAAGGGGAAATTAAGAGCTTCTAAGACAGGGAAAAGCTAAAAGGGTTTTTTACCATCAAACCAGTAATGTTAAAGAAAAAACTAAAGGAGATTGTTACTACCAAAACAGAAATGTTAAATGTTCCTCTTTAAGAAAAAGAAAAATAACAAAAACAAACAAACAGGGAACATGGTTAAAAGAGTAAAATGGCAATATTACATACCTATCAATAATCACTTTAAATGTAAATGGCTTAAATGCTTCAATCAAAAGGCATAGGGAGCTGAATGGATAAGAAAACAAAACTAATATATGCTGTCTACAAGAGATCCACCTCAGAATGAGAGATACACACAGACTAAAAGTAAATGGATGGAAAAAGATATTTCATGCAAAGGGAAATAAAATAAAAGCTGGAATAGCAATACTTACATCTGACAAATAGACTTTAAAACAAAGACTATAGTAAGAGACAAAGAAGAACACTATGTAATGATAAAGGGAGCAATCCAATAAGAGGATATAACTCTTAAAAACATTTAAGCACCCAACATAAGAGCACATAAATATGTAAAGCAAACCTTGGTGGACATAAAGGGAGGGACCAACAGTTCTATAGTCATAGTAGGGGATTTTACGACTCCATTGACATCAATGGATAGATCTTGCAGACAGAAAAGCAACAAGGAAACATTAGCCTTAAATGGCACACTAGATCACATGGATTTAATTGATATTTTCAGAGCATCTCACCCCAAAACACTATGATATACATTCTTTTCAAGTGCACATGGAACATTTTCTAGAATAGACTACATGTAAGGCCACAAAACAAGTTTCAATAAATTTAAGAAGAGTGAAGTCAGATTGAGCATCTTTTTTGACCACAATTGTATAAAACTAGAAATCAATCACAGGGGGAAAAACTGAAAAAACACACAAAAACACAGAGGATAAATAACATGTTACTAAGGAAGAAATCAGAAGTTACCTTGCAACAAATGAAAATGAGAACACAACCCCAAATGTGTGGGACACAGTGAAAGCAGACTAAGAGGGAAATTCATAGCACCACAGGCCTTCCTCAAGAAACAAGAAAAATCTCAAACAATCTAACTTTATGCTTAAAGGAACTAGAAAAAGAACAACAAACAAAGCCCAAAGTGAGTAGAAGAAAGGAAATAA
This sequence comes from Corynorhinus townsendii, assembly GCA_026230045.1. Lineage (NCBI taxonomy): Eukaryota > Metazoa > Chordata > Mammalia > Chiroptera > Vespertilionidae > Corynorhinus > Corynorhinus townsendii. Next base: position 104,856,839 of record JAPDVU010000006.1, on the reverse strand, counting down.
TAAAGTTCAGAGAAGGAATACATGAAATAGACTCAAAAAACCAATACAAATGATCAATGAAACTAAGAGCTGGTTTTATGAAAAGATGCTGAACAAACCTTTGAATCCGACTCATTATGAAAAAAAGAAAGAGGACCTAAATAAATAAAATCAGAAATGAAAGAGGAGAAGTAACAACCAACACCAAAGAAATACACAGGTTTGTAAGAAAAACATTACAAACAACTATTAAAGTCTTCAATAAAATAGCGTTAAATTATATATCACAATTTATATAAACAATACTTAAACACATTTTATTATAGAATTGACCATACAAACAAAACTCTCCAAATAAATATATTTATTTGGTCTTATATTTATGTTATGTGAATTACTGATCATTCTAATTTCACCTTTGGAGAAATAAAAAGGTACTGTGATATTACTAGGAAATGGGAGTCTTACAGACTACAAAGTTCCTATTTTCAGGTTGGAACAAGATGAACTAAGTAAATCTAAGTAGTCTAGACTTTTAGCAAAAAAGGACATACAGAGAAGTCATGCCTAACATAAACAAAGATATTTACCTAATCTTTAATTATTTGTGACAAATTTAAAAATCATATTTAAGTAAATGCAGAAAAAAATAAATGAATTAAGAAAAATTTTAATTTTACTTAAAATTATGTAAGCATTTAAATAAAATAAGTTAAAAGTCTTAAATAATTATGGGCTCCCCCCAACCCCACTACCTCAACTCAAATTACTTCAGTAATAGGGTATTTTCCTCTTGGTTTCTTAAATATGATGTAAAATCACATATCCTTTGCTATATACCAATTTAAAATAGATGTCACTCTTTGTAAGGCACAATTATTGTGTATACTCTGTATCAGCAAAATGAAGTCCGTGAAAATATATTTAGGTTTTAATGTGGATTAAATATAATTTCTCTTATCAGAAATATTTAATGAATGTATCTATCCTTTATTTTTATCTTATCAGAAGCCAGAATTCAGTATATTTACATAAATCCAGATATTTCTTTGCATCAAAAATGATTACTGTGTTTTATTATCTGGTCTTTTGAAAACACAGACACACTTTAAAATGATCTGATTTTACAAATTAGTACATTTCTAAACTTTATTTCTCCACAGAGCCCACATAATTATAGCTGATATACCTCTACTTACAAAGTTTAAACAATATGTAATATAACTTTGCTTAATCTGTGATAAAACCATCAAAAATTATACAAGAATATGACGGCTTTCTCTGAAAGTTACAAGGAAGGAAATTTGAAATACTACATATCTTAGAATGGTGATCATAACAGGATTCAGCGTGCATGTCATTTTATCAGAATTATCTTAAATATTTGCAATTTACACTAACTGCAGAGAATTATTTGAATTTTATTTTATGTAGTATGCTTACCCTTTGTTTATTCCTAAAGCAATATGTTTGCTATACATATATACATCATTTTCAGAGCACAGATATAACAAGACCATGCTGCCATTCAAAATTAAGGTGCCACATTTTTTTTTACAATCAAATGTCATCCAAATGCAATATATTTTCATAGATTGGCATTGATGAGTGAGGTTGGTCACAATGAAATGGGATTTCTTTTTATAGAAATGGGGAAAAATGTATCATAAATATACAGACCAATATATAACATTGAAGAACAAGAAGCAGAAAGGAAACAATGCTCTTGCATAAAGGTCAATTCTCTTTGCTGCTGTTGGAATAACGGGTTTGGCGGGGGGAGGCTTCTTGTTGCTCTTTGCCTGAGATTTCCCAAGTCCATTGTTGACTTCGATAGGTTTCCCATAGCAGTCATAATTGGATAATTCAAAATCTCTTGGTAAGCTTCCCACAATGCTGAAGTCATTAGATCTCAGGTCAGACTTAGAAGTACAAACTTTTTTGCATCTGTTCTCACCAACCTGGAAATAAAAATCAAACACAGCGTGTATTTAGAATTTTCTATTTATAAAACACATCTCTTCAAAGGGATATTTTAAAAATCAGATGTAATAGACAACTGATTAAACCATCAGATTTCCTGAACATTTAACTCTAAAATGTGGCCTGTATATCAAGGTTTAGGTCATGGAATGAACTTTGATGGATTATTTTATGTTAAGGGATCAAAATGCAAATAAACATTTATAGGTGCTCCCAGGCTTCTGAGTTCTCAACTGAAAGACCAATGAATAAAAATCCAATATTTAATCACAATACAGACCATATTACTACAATATATGGATTACAGAAATCTTCCAGTACTTACAAGCTTTGACTTGTGGACACTATTTCCAAATAGGGTAGTTTATAAATGATAAAGTATTTATCACCCCAATGAGACAGATTGTTGTTTCTAAACCACACTCACAAATAAGAACTAAAAGATGATCACAACTATTATGAACCACAGCTTTGCTAGTGAAAGGAATCCCTAATTTGCTAGCTACAGTTGAATTAGCAAACCACTCTCAAGAGAACCTGAAGAAATTGTGCATATTTTAGCCAGATTGTATGCTACAGAGATTATTCTGTTCCAGACGAAGACCACATTTAAAGGTCTATGTTTCCAGGGCTGTTTGAGGAATGTGTAGGTCTCAGCATGTATCAGTGAGTTTTTGTAAAGAGTACATAATTACCTTGATTGGAAGACAAATTGAGAACAGACTCTACATACCAAATCTTTGCATTATCCTCAAACTATCAAAGTAGTCTTCAAAATCTGGGACGTGGTGGATATCCCACACTTTCTCCCTTTATAATTCTCCACTCTAAAAGCTATAGATGCGCTAACTGTACTCATCAGAACAAAGAACTCTAGCTTTAGACTTAGAAAGCTTGACTTATCAGTTATTTTTATTTTTCACAAAAAAGGCCACATGTATTTACTATAGAAATGCATTTACTGTAAATCATATTTTATATGTGGCTTTTGTATCTGTAAATAACTAAACAAGAAGCCAAATTTATATGATATTAGGACTTGTCACACAAAAATACTTCAAATTGTTTTTATTTACATAAAATAAAACTTTAATTATTTTTATTTACATAAACATATTTACATAAACATTCTTAGATTCTTCTAGCAATTGTAATGATGTTAGAATTTTCTCTATATAGTTTATTCAAATGTAGGTATAGAATATTTTATTCAGAAATATTATTTAAATATAGTAAACATGTCAGTAAGAGAAGAATGATTTCTTCAATGTTAACATGTAACATAGAAAAGCACTCCAAAAAGCTTCAGTTTGGTTATACTAAATTTTTAACTATTTATTTTGTTAAAACCTTTTCCAGAGATGTATTTGAAATCAGTGGGGTTGTGTGTGTGTGTGTGTGTGTGTGTGTGTGTGTGTGTGTGTGTGGAGAGAACCTCTATCTACTACAGAAGTAATTTTTAATGATATGACACAACTAAATAAGGTATAAGATTAAGTTTCCTACTGAGAAGTTCTCAGGTTCCTTAAATAGCTCATGATTCATTAACAAATTGGCTGATCTAATCTTGTCACTTCCATCAGAGATTTTAAACAGACAACTTTCTTTTTTTAATTACTCTCTACACACATGTACATTTATATGTACATAAAAGTATAAAATAGTTTATAATATAAACACTATTTTAAACAATTATCACATGAAGAGGGACTCAATAAAGTGCTTATAAATGAAATAGTAACCCTAGTTATTAACACATTCTTAAAAGTGATCTTAATTATATTAATCTCCAATTTATAATTTCTCATTATTTTCTCATATGGGTCTCACTTTCATATAAACTTGTCACTTCTCAAAATTACTGGTAGCAAAAATGAGGTAGTATAATAATGAAACTGTAAAAATCCTATCTAATAAAGAGGGAATATGCTAATTGACTGTCACGCCCTCACAAAGATGGCAGCACCCACAGACAGTAAGGAGGGAATATGCTAATTGACTGCCAGGCCCTCAAATATGGTGGTGCCCACAGCCACAAGATGGTGGCGCCCAGTCCCCTCTGCCCTGCCGGGGCAGCAGGTGCGCAACACAGCCGGGCCCACCCCTAGGCTGGTCCAGTTGCTCTGCACACCTGCCTCCGGAGTCCCCCAGTCCCCTAAGCCCCTCAGCTGCCCAGGGCTGGCCCCAGGTGCAGGCAAGCCTCAGATGGTGGCTGCCCAGCTGATGCCCAAGGTGCAGGCAAGCCTTGGATGGTGGCTACCCAGCTGATGCCCAAGGTGCAGGCAAGCCTTGGATGGTGGCTACCCAGCTGATGCCCAAGGTGCAGGCATGCCTCAGATGGCAGCTGCACAGTGCCCAGGGCCACCTGAGGTTCAGGTAACCAGGGCCGGCTGAGGCTTGTGCTGCTGGCAGTGGCAGCAGCAAAACTGTGATGGGGGAGTTAACTTCTGCTGATCACCAGGTTGCCACCTGCCCCTGAGGGCTCCCGGACTGTGAGAGGGGGCAGGCCGGGCCGAGGGATCCCCCCTCCTGTGTATGAATTTTCATGCACTGGGCCTCTAGTAGAAAAAGTAAAGCAGATTTAAAACTACCTAATGCTTCAAATTTCAACCTCTCTGATTTTCCTTCTGATCCTTTTTCAGTCTGTGTCTATACACATTTAATAGCAAATCACCTTTTATGATGTTTCTTGAACAGAAGACTTAGGCATAATTTCAATGTGATAGATAATGCTATTTCCACAGAAGACAAAAATATGCTCAAAATGAATAAACTCTATATATTACACAAAATTTAAATCAGCATTTAACTTTAAAAACACATCATTCCTATAAAGAAACATCATTTTATTCATGCATGAACAGCAAATTTTATATATGAATTTATTCAAATCCATATACATGAATAATTTTTGTCTTTTATTCAAAACTAGAAGCCCGGTGCATGAAATTCGTGCATGGGGGTGTGTGTCCCTCAGCACAGCCTACATCCTCTCCAATCTGGGACCCCTCAAGGGATGTTCGACTGTCCATTTAGACCTGATCCAGGTAGGATCGGGCTTACACAGGCAGTCGGACATCCCTCTCACATTCCAGGACTCCTGGCTCCCACCTGCTTGCCTGCTTGCCTTCCTGATTGCCCCTAACTGCTTCTTCCTGCCAGCCTGATCACCCCCTAACCACTCCCCTGCCAGCCTGACTGATGCCTAACTGCTCCCTTGCCAGCTTGATTGCCCCTAACTGCTCTCCCCTGCAGGCCTGGATCCCCCACAACTGCCCTTCCCTGCAGGCCCAGTTGCCCCCAACTACCCTCCTTTGCCGGCCTGGTCACCCCTAACTGCCCTCCCCTGCAGGCTTGATCGCCCCCAACTGCCCTCCCTTGCAGACCTGGTCCCTCCCAACTGCCCTCCCCTACTGGCCATCTTGTCACGGCCATGTTGTGGCCACATGGGGGCAGCCATCTTTGACCACATGTGGGCAGCCATCTTGTGTGTTGGAGTGATGGTAAATTTGCATATTACTCTTTTATTAGATAGGATAGAGGCCTGGTGCATGTGTGGGGGCCAGCTGGTTTGCCCAGAAGGGTGTCCCAGATCAGGGTGGGGGTTCCCTTGGGGCATGTGGAGGCCTGGGCGAGGGGCTTGTGGTGGTTTGCAGGCCAGCTACACCCACTAGCAATCCAAGCAGAGGCCCTGGTATCTGGGGTTTATTTATCTCCTATAATTGAGTGGAGCCAAGCCTCCTGCTCACTCTGTGGCCACAGCCATTTTTGTTGGGATTTATTTACCTTTTATAATTGAAACTTTGTAGCGGAGACCAAGGCAGGCCAGGGCTGCAGGAGCTTGGTTTCCTACATCGCCAGCGGCAACTCAAGCCTCCTGCTCTCTCCAGCTCTGTGGCTTCTGCCATTTTTGTTGGGATTTATTTATCTTCTATAATTGCAACTTTGTAGCCTTGAGTGTAGGCCTAGGTCAGGCAGGGGGGCAGGGAAGCTTGGCTTCCTCCATTGCCAGGGAAACCCAAGCTTCCTGCTTGCTGCAGCTCCATGGCCACAGCCATCTTGGTTGTGTTAATTTGCATACTTGCTCCTGATTGGCTGGTGGGCGTGGCTTGTGAGTATAGCAGATGTATGGTCAATTTACATATTACTCTTTTATTAGATAGGATACCTTTGTTGTAAGTAGCCTACACTAAGTATTAAGAACAGGATAATATTGACAACAGTAGGTCCTCAACTGTACTTATTAAATAAAAAAGAAATACATGACTGAACAAATTAGTAACCAAAATATTGGAACAGCTGAGGAAGTACAAAATTTTTGGAGGGAAACTTAGACAATTATAAATGAACTAGAGGCCTGGTACTTGAAAATTCATGCACTGGAGGCAGGGGGCCCTCAGCCCAGCCTGCCCCCTCTCACAGTTTGGAAGCCCTCAGGGGCAGGAGGCAACCCAGCGATCAGGGAAGGTGACACCTCCATCACACCTCTGCTGTTGCCACTGCCAGCCCTGGGCAGCTGGGCAGCCACCATCCAAGGCTTGTCTGCACCTTGGGCCAGCCCTGGGCGGTGTGGGAGTCTGAGGGGACTGGGGGACTCTGGAGGCAGGCACGCCTGCCACCCCAGCAGGGCTGAGGGGACTAGGCGCCATCTTTTGGCTTTGGGCATCACCATATTTGAGGGTGGGGAAGTCAATTAGCATATTCCCTCCTTATGGCTGTGGGTGCCTCCATCTTTGCAATGGCGTGAGGGTCAATTAGCATATTCCCTCTTTATTTGATAGGATAATGGTATATTTCTGTATGTAGTCAAAATTTTGAAATTATGAAAACTTCTTACTAAAAGCCAGGTTAAATTATCATTGATCTTTCTTACTTTTTTTATCATTATGTTCCTTAGCAAGAGCATTATTAAAAAATCAGCATTAGCCCAGCTGGTGTGCCACAGTGTTGGAGCATCAAACTCTGAACCAGAAGGTCACAGTTTGATTCCTGTTCAGAGCACATGTCCAGGTTGCAGGGTTGGTCTCCAGTGGGGGGCATGCAGGAGGCATCTGATCAATGATTCTCTCTCATCATTGATGGTTCTATTTCTCTCTCCCTCTCCCTTCCTTTCTGAAATCAATTTTTAAAAATCAGCATTACATGTTTTCTACAACCCTAATTTCATTTTGCTTCCATTAATTAATATTGTTATTCTGTCTAAAAATAAATGACATATCTGATTGCAATTACTCAGCAAAAGCTTATGTTCCAAAAGCAAAATACACTAGAGCAAATACATTTTGAAACCAAAAGCACTAAATTAAAAAGGCAAAAATTGTTTAACTTCCTTTTTTATACTTTTTTTCATGTGTCAGTGTGCAACAATCTTACAAATTTATCACACACATTTACTGTAAGTTTGATGCTTACATTAGAGCTAAGTTATTTTTGGACACATACTCTTATTTTGAAGCCTATCTGATGATACAAACATTACATAGTTATAATATTAATTTTGGAAATTGCATGTTGGCCTGTAAGAAATAAGAGTAATTTACATTTACATCTAGATATTAGAATTTCTGGTCAAGGTTTAAACGCTCTAAGCATCACACTTCATCACTTTTGTAGTAAAATGTCATAGCAATTTCAGAATTCAGACAGGTCTGTTTCTATTAGCAACTGAAAACATAGAGGATTAAAATAGAGAAGTTATTAAGCATATTGAACTTTTATTCATTAGATAATTATTTCAATGCTTAAAAGCTGAATTTAAAATAATATAACTCAGTCTAATACTCTGGATCCTATTTATTCTTCATATTTATGTTCATAGATAATCTTGATATGTTCTACAGTACTCTGAAAATCTGGTTCTCATGTGTCTCCTTCCCTCAATACCCCACTTCATGGAATGCATTAAGATTCCAAGCTCATCTGCACATTGGTGTTCTGTGTTACTAGAGAATTTCTGCAGTTACAGAGGCCCCACCACACACTAGAGAATGGAGCTGATTGTGGCACTACTGGAAATCAAGCACCTGCTCTATAGGACATCTTTGCTTTCTATCTCCAGATCTCTTCACTGGGATCCAAGTTAGAGGGTGGGAAGATTAACTGGTTGGAAATATAAGGAAGTGGTAAGATTGGGAGATGTAAATGGGCAGGTAATATATGTCAAAGACATGAGTTCTTTTTTTAAAATATGTTTTTATTGATTTTAAAGAGAGAAGAAGGGAGAGGGATAGAGAGATAGAAACATCGATGAGAGAGATACATCAGTCTGTTGCCACGTGTCCACAACCTGAGCATGTGCCTTGACTGGGAATTGAACCGGTTACCTCTGGGTTCATGAATTGACACTCAACCACTGAGCCACACTAGCTGGGCAAAGACATTACTTCTTTAAGGCCATCATAGCTCTGCATTAATGAAAAGGTTATTCTCCATGAAAATGATTAGGGTAGTAAAGACTTATAAGGTCTGAGGAAATGTCCTGCAACGTAGCAACTAATAATTTGCAGAAGTCTTAGTTGTAGTCTCAGAAAGTGAGTTCAATTACTTAACAAAAAAAGGAAAAATCTACAGGCAGCATCACATAAGAATTGTTTGCTTGCTTTTATACATAAAAATACGTATGTAGCATACTTGTCTAATGTAGGGGAGTGGTCAACAAACTGAGTAATATGGGGCCAGAAAATAGAGCAAGCAAAAGTTTGCTTTTAGGATGCAATGTACCAATAGTCGCTTGAGGAATTTTCCATGCTAAGCTCATTGGAAATCATCTACTGGTTTATTAGTCTTCCCAACCAGAGGAAATCAATTAGAGACACTTTGGGGACACTATCCTAATTCATGAAGCAGCCTGTTGCTTCAAGATTTATCAAACTTGAACCTATAAACATCAACCACTATTCCTAGACCTATGATCAAGTACAAGACAACGTGAAGGAGTTAAACCTGTCCAATTCTCCAGGTACTCACCCCTAGGCTGGACAGATCTCAAACTATGTGCTAGTTTCCCTATGGGCCAGGCACCCAATAAGTAGCCTACCTGTCATGTTCTGTGTGAAACTCTCTAAATTGATGGGAAACATGTAGGTGATTTAATCAAGAGCATAGCTTCCCCAAGTCTTCACTGTAACTAGAAGGTTGGTGCTTCCTCAACAGTCCTCTGGCCTTTCCCTAAAGCTTGCAAATAAGAAACATTTGTAAGGAGGTCTGTAGTGCTGGCAAGACCTTCACTTGGGATGGTGACCATCAACGCAGAGATACATCATTAAACTCAGTGGAAAGTCCACCAAAAATGTAATAAGGTGTTGGACATTTTTTCTTAATTAGTGTGTGACCTACATGATATCTGTTTGTTTTCTGAAAAGTATGTTGTGCTTAGTTTCTTTTCATCAATGAGAAAAAATGAGTGAATACCAATTCGATCAAACCTTTACACCCACAGAACAGTATCTCTCTCCTGGCACTAGAGAGCAATGATGCGGGAAATCATCTGGTTGGATAATTTCATTCTTACCTGCAAAGTGCTAATGTGAACCGGAGTCCCTGTACCATTCACAGTATTCTTTTTAGCCGCATTTCCACCTTTTCCTTCGGCTTGCTCGGCCTTAGCAATTCTGGCTTTTTCTGCTTCAACTCGTTTGGGGTTATTTAGCATCACCTGGACAACAGCATACTCCACCAGGGAAGCAAACCCAAAGAGAAGACAAGCAATGAGCCATACATCAAGAGCCTTCACATAGGAGACTTTGGGAAGTTCAGCAGCAAGGGTTGTACATTCAGAGGCCAAGCTGAGTACTGAAAAGATACCTATAGAAACAGAAGTGGGAATTAAAGTTGCTATTTAGCCTTGTGAAAAAATGTCCTGCAATCATTACTCTTTTACTAACCCCCTCTCTAATAACTTCCAGAGACCCAGGAACAATTCATCAGGTCCCTTTAAAGCACAAAGAGTAGAAGAAATAATACATACAGTCTTTTCATGTCAGCATTATTAAATGTGGTTGGGGATGTTTGTAAATACTCAGTACTTTAAACAAAGAAATAGAAATTTAAACCGAGACACAAAAACACATTTTGGAGCTGGTTTAAATATTAAAGCTATCTAAAACTCTTCTATAGTATCTCTGAGGAAGCTACAAAGCTTATTTCATTTCTTTAGCATTATTTTAGACAGTTATAGAGTTGAATTTGATCCCATGAACAGCTAAATCAGAATAAAAATAGAAAATATAAAGTGATTTTCTGATAAGGGTCACATTTTTTTTAAATGTAATAGAAAAGACAAAGGAGATAACATTCCTGGTTATTTTAGATCAGTGGTCGGCAAACTGGCTCGCGAGCCACGGTTTGCCGCTCTGTTGACCACTGTTTTAGAGAAAACAAATGATCCCGGTTTTAAAGGAAATAATGAAATTCTACTATATGTAATATTAATGGTATGTGGAAAGCTAACTCCAAAGTACCCTTGGGAGCCAGACATTTCTTTATCTTTTATTTTTTCATTAATTTTATTGGGGTGGCACTGGGCAACAAGATCACATAGGTTTCAAGTGTATATGTCTATGATGCATCATCTGTAGGCTGCTTTGTGTGCTCACCACTCAAAGTCAAATCATCTTCTGTCACCGTATATTTGGTCCTCTTTGCCCTTTACTACCCCCCAGCCCCTTCCCTCCGGACCACCATACTGTTGTCTTTGCCTGTAAGTTTCAGTTTTATATCCCACATACGAGTGAAATCATAGGGTTCTAGCTTTTTCTGACTGACTTATTTGGTTGCCACAAATGGCAGTATTTTATCTTTTCTTATGGCTGAGTAGTATTCCATAGTATATATGCACTGACATTTTAATTTATACAGGGCAGGGCAAAAGCAGGTTTACAGTTGTTCATATGGAAAAAGACATGCAGGTTGTGATTATTACAATAGCTTTGTTAACTCAAAAGAATGCCACAATGGCACACACACACACAAAAACAAGCCTACTTTTGCTCACCCCTGTGTTACTGCATGAGAGTAAAATATTTCTAGTAAACCAAAAAGTATTGACTATTTGGGGGAAATGCATAATGTTTTTGACAAGTCTAGTAATTTAAGTCTAGTTTGGGTGTTTTATTCCCAGAACATTATACTGCCTAGTTAATTCTTATCCTCTATAATAATTAATCTATCCATTGTCATTGTCTTTAATACTGTTACGTGACCCTTAGAATAAAATTTCCTACATGTTTGGTTATTAAGACATAGATTTGGTCTCTGTGGTTTTTATTAGATGTAAACCTCCAAGTTTCTTATTCAGACAAAGTTGTCATTTTCATTGCTTCTTTCCTGGTTTACTTCTTTTCAAAATCTATAATTCATTTAGTTATTCCCATAAATTGGAACAGGGAGATTTGCACAAGGCTTTTCTGATGGAAGAAAAAAGAATGAAATTTTGTAACCAATCAGTCACTTCCCTGAGAAGTCAGATATATCACATTTTTACCTATGTGAGTTCTAGGCGATATTCTGAACATGCACATGTGCATGCATATACATATACACACAGTCACAAAAAGATTTAAAACTCTCCAAACACATGTTACAGTGTCCTTATTTTGAAATTCATTCCCTTTACCCATTAGAAAGGCTCTTGATGATCTCCCCAAGCACAGTCCTTTTAATCGCTGTACTGACATGATTTTCACCTCTGGCTAATGGTGCTTCCATATCACAGAATATTAAAAATAATTAATTGGAGAGTATGGATAACCAGCCCTTACTCTTTCTAGCCATTGCTGATGATATAGTGCATAATAACTGATGTTTAGGAAAGTGATGCTTAGTCATATTTTTAGAGAAGTAGGATTTTATATCCCTGATAAAGAGTATAAGATAGTATAAAACATTTATTGGAAAGATTGTCATAAAATTTATTGTTTTTAAGTTTGTCACTATTTGGTATTTAGACTTTAGTTATCAGTGAATATCACATATTAATAATTATTTTATGAAAGTCAAAGTAGGATAGATTTACTGTTGAAAATGCCCCAAGGACACACACACACACAAAACTAAGTTTAATTAGAGAGTGCCTAAATATTAAGAAAATCTAACTTAATGGCAAGTTTTAAGGAGGTTAAAAAAAAGGGGGGGGAAGAAAAAGCTTGCCATCAACTCCCAAACTAATTATTTCCAAATATTTGACTGTATAGTTAGTGCAATAAAGACATCACACATTCCTGACACAAGAGGGAAGCGTGGAGCACTTTACCCAGCGGCACTCTGGCAGCACTGGCATCCGGGTTGATCCAGAAGGAAAGCCAGGAGAGAACCACGATCAGCAGGGTCGGGGCATAGACGCCCATCATGTAAAACCCAACCTGTCTCCTCAGGGTGAAGATGACTTCCACACAGGTGTAGTACCCTTTCCGAAACAAATGTATCAAAAACATGAGGTTCTCGCCCACATCCACTTCAGAAATCAATAAACTTTTCATTTCAAAAGTAACCTATAAGTTATGTTACTTTTATTTGAGGCAGTTTTGCAAAGTCACCGTGTGTGTGTGTGTGTGTGTATGTGTGTGTGTGTGTGTGTGTGTGTGTGTGTGTGAGAGAGAGAGAGAGAGAGAGAGAGAGAGAGAGAGAGAGAGAGAGAGAGAGAGAGAGAGAGAGAGAGAGAGAGAGATGTGGTCTATAAGAATGACACTATCGGGCCAGTTTCACCTGACCTTTTGTAACTTCATTATTACATTGAGAAACAGATACCAATGTGTGGCTCCACTTACATCACTGCCTTGGCTAGAAGCCTTTGTTCAGAGAATTTGCAATGGACTTAAACTTTTCATTTACTCTCTAGGCAAATGATTTCAAGGAATCATACAGGGAGCAGTAAACCAAATTGGGACAGGTCCAGAAGGAAACACTCCTGGAATACACGTGGTCAGTATAATTTTTCAGCCGCATGTATCACTTCTTATCTAGAAAGCATAGCAGTCTCCTACACTTATATGCATATTTAAGCCTTAGAAATTAAGAACGTATTGGAAGTAAACATTAGCGAGAATAAGTGTTTTCATTTTATATAGAAAAAATATTATAAAGTACAAGCATCTGAGCTTCCTCTCAATTCTCCCTTCCTCCACTCCAGGCCTTCAAACATTCTCTGACTGAGGGAAAGGACTTCATTTTCACAAGCTGAGACAAATGCAGACATTTCTTTACAACATAATTTTAGAGCTGCCAGGACATCAACTAGTCCCCCAAATTAATCACAAATTATGAGCAGCCTCATAATAACCATTGCTGACTTGAGACAGAAAATAAGTGACATAAATATTCTCTAACATTGGAATATTTCCAGATGTTTGAGTTTAATTTTTAAATGTTCTAATCCTTTCAGTCAGCAATTTAAATGTGATATTTAATGCCTAAAGCCCACGAAATTGAAATAAAAATGTCATTTACCATTCAACAAAAATAAGGTTATGTACAAATACCAAGAAGTTAAAATACCTTCAGTTGTGTTCAGCCTAAACTGTACATTATTATTTATAAATGTTGAAACAAATAAATTTGACAATGAATAAATAAAATAATTATAGGAAAAGGAATGTTACTTTTTACTATTTTACATTTAAAAAGTAATATTTATCTATTTTTCATGGTTATAAAGAATGTATATACTTCTGACACTAGAACAATCTTTATATTTATTCATTAATGGTACCCATAACAAAATTTGCCATCATTAGAGCTAACATGTAAGAACAATAGATAGCTGATTTGGACTGAAGCAAATTCTAATTATGCCACATGTTTCCATATTATCAAAAAACAATAAATGCAGAATATTTGTTCTTTTTAAATTTTAATTTCATGAAAACTAGACACAGGTTTTAAAAGATACAAAAGGCAAAATAATAAAAAAATATATCCCTCCCAGCCAACTCATCTTAAGTTCCTGCCCAGACAAACAAGAACATATGTTTCTAACTAACAATCACATGCAAATTTTCCAAAATATAATCTTTCATAAAACCAATATGTGACGGTTAAGAGCTCACAGTATTTCCCACAAGTGGTTTGGAAGTACCTGGCTTTGTAATGTATCACTTAATTTTATATTCATCTAGTATGTGAGAAATAGGGAATGACACAACGTGCTTATGTATTTTTAGGTAGCCCATGTAGTCACAGAAATGATAATTTACTATAGAGTTCGCTTTAAGACAAATTTTTGCATTCCATTTCCACCATGTTTAAATGACAGCCCAAATCACATGAGTCCTGTACTCTAAAGCAAGTTTCCACCATGTTCCCTTAGGAAGGCACCTCTGGGGGAGCTTCCCAAGATCTGGATGCATTTGGCAGTAAAATACAGGCTTGGATATTATCGCGATTTGCTCCATAAACTTTTATGAGAAACATTTCTTGACCTTTTTGATCTCTTCCTGGTACTGTTACATTTATGAGAGGCAGGTGGGCAGCTAATTGATATAAATGTTCATTGGCAAATTCAATTTACTTTCTATTTCCTGTGGGATTTCATTTCATTATTATTCACTCAGGCTTCCAACTTAAGTATTTTTGTATACTTGCTTTCCCACATATTTCTCCACCTTTGCAATTTCTACAATTATTAAAAATTTTTTAATCAATTAAAGCCAGTTCAGTATTTCTGTTATTTCTGTATACATTAAAGAAAATATAGGCCATTATTTTATATATGTTGTTCTCTATATCTTTTTCACTATTTGATTAAGCATTCCATATGTTTTGAATGTTCTATTTTTCTAAATATATTTCTAAATGTTATGCAAAGATTAATTTATGATTTATTTATATTCATATGATTCATGTAAATGCTGATAAAGCATGTTTACTGAAACACAGTGCCAAATATTTTTATATGAACCTTAAGCTTTTTTGTTATCATTTTTTTTTGTAACTAATGAGATAGCAGGGACTTATTTATGATAACAAAAAATTATACAAAATGCTTTACTTATCATAAATCTTGAGTAATTACTCAAGTACTCTCTACCACAGCACACCTTTTTATTTCCTCCTCAGAACTAAAATAAACTATATCTGTTTATTTATTTACCATATTAGAGTATGAATCTATAAAAGGATATCGTTCTCTCTTTTATTCACTGTTGAATCCCCAAATGGGGACTTTTTAATGAAGGGATTAAAGGTTTAAAAAAATTAAAAGCCCCATAATTTCAATGCTGCTTCATAATTTTATGCTATTACTTAAAATTAGAAATGATTACTAGTTTTATTTTCATCTCTAGATGAATATTAAAACTTCGATAAACATATTACTTTTTTTTTCAAAACAATAGACTGTTAATGTTAAGCATATAATCTGGATGTGGGTAAGTCTTTTCAAAGTCCAATAGGACTGACTCCACAGGTTGTGTAGTGATGTCAGACTCTCCATCCCAGGACATCATACTTTGGGCAGTGTCTTTGCTTCATTATCTTAATGTGTAAACAGGGAGAATAAAAGTAATGAACTTAGAGCATTGCTGTGAGGATTAAGTCATAGAATTCCCACAAATCAGTTAAAACAAAGCCTAAAATAGATCCAGAACTCAAAAAGTCACCTGCTAAATATGTTTTTCGCAACCATCTCAAATGATTTTTCTTGACTTTCAAGTTTTTTTATTATAATTACTAGGTGAGTTGTAAAAATCCCTAAAACTATAGTCAGTCTCCTTAATTTGAATGGGGAGTATAGAGAGAAGGAATACTATATTATATATGCTTAGGCGATGGCTGACCCTGATTTGCCTGGTGACATTCAGTCACCCTACATCTGGGTTATTTTATTTCAGTGTCAATCTGGTCCCTTCATATTTAAAATTCTATGTGTCTATGATTTGTTCATTGAGTACTTACATGACCACTTTGCTAAGAGCCCAGTTTTGCCATTCAAAAAACTTGGTAATTACTTTTTATCATCAAACTATAGTTGACAGTCAATATTGTTTTGGTTTCAGGTGTACAACATAATGACTCCACATTTATAAACTTTATGAAATGATCACCATAAGTCTAGAGTCATTTGTCACAGTACAAAGTTATTATAATACTAGAGGCCCAATGCACAAAAGTCGTGCAAGTGGCTTGGCCCCTGCCTCTGCAGCGGCTGCCTCTGCCTCGCCCCACCACTGCAGCTTCGTCGGAAAGGTCATCTGGAAGGACGTCTGGTCTAATTAGCATATTACACTTTTATTATTATAGATTATTGAATATATTTTCTAGGCTATACATTACATCCCCCTGACCTGCTGACTTTATAGTTATAATAAGAAGTTTGCATCTCTTATTCCCCTTTACCTTTTCACCCCTGCCATCATTCCCCTCCCCTCTGGCAGTGTTATAAATGCAACACTAACCAATTTGTAGACAAAGTTAGTTTAAGCATCTGTTATTATTGACCTTTTAATAAAGTAACAGGCTATATAACATTTCTATGTAAATAAATAATGTAAAATATATGTAAATAGTCCCCAAAGACTATTTAATAATCTATTATTAAATTAACAAATTATATAACACTTATATAAAAATTGGCTATATACAATTTACATGTAAAGAGTTCTTAAGGACTGTTCATTTATTTGAAAATCAACAGCAATAGATGTTTAAACTAACTTTATCTCTGAGTTGCCTGGTGTTGCATTTATTATAACACTCTTAATATGCAAATGTTCACTCTATCTTTTATTTTAATATCAACAGAAATATTTTAAATTATATTTATTCTTGATGATGTCATGATGGCAACACTTTAGCTCAAACATTTGATATTGCTGAATTCTATATATTACACTATACATTGTTATTTTTGAAGAGTCAATATAGATGTTTCCATAAATGTAAACTCTATATCTATCCCTGAATATCTTTGTCTTGATTTACTTCCTGAAATGTAATTAGAATTGTGTGGTATTTACAAGTCAAACTGATTATTAGTATTAATGTAATGATCAAAATTCAATCACTTTTTATTTATATTGCTGATTAAAATAACACTATATTTAATATATAAAATCACTCAGTAACATATAACTATCAGGAGAGACTCAAAGGTTAAGAATAATCATATTATAAAAGGATTGAGTAGTGATTATTGTATTTTTATTTCTGTAAAAGCTTAAGGTAATTAGTGAATGAGGTTAATTTGTTGTGCTTTTCATAATTGGCTGTTCCATAACCTAGGTCAATAATATTAAACGTACAAAAATATTGACTTATGTCCAATTACTTCACACACTCATTGCTTCTTGCACAGCATGGATATTAATGCTTTTTACAACTAATAATATTGGTCAACCACTACCTAAAAATTGCTCACAGACAATAAATGAGTATAAATGAATTATGTTGCTCCTATCCACAGTGTTTGGCCCCAAAATGAATCTTGCCAGAAGTAGAATTTCTTCATAACATCTAAGAAAACCACTACCTGGCTAAGGTCATATTACTAAAATAAAAAATTGAAAACCTCTTCCTACCCAGAATTACATTAAAAAAGGCAAAATTCTCCAGTAATGAAAATGTTTTCAAAAACTTTAGTGAATTCAATTTTATGAGAGATTTAAATTCAATAATTTAAAGATATACTACTTATAAATATTGAACTTATTTTTAACTAGTTTTCTTCTATTTTTCCCTTAGCATATATTAATATTAAAACAAATATTTGAAATAGGATTTCGTTTTGGTTAACTTAAAGATCATTACTTACCAGTGCCTTTATAGTATTTTGTACAGTTACCATATTCAATATCCTCCTTTTTAATATCAAATTGAGGCAAGGCAATTTTTTCTAACTGAACAGGATCCCCTGACTGCCAGATAAATCGTAAATCATCAGTTGTGTAACCAACTATAAACAAAAATAAATGAAAATATTAGTTTGAAATGCAATTATTAATGCTTTCTTAGTATTTTAATAATTCAAATATTCAATACCAAAATGATAATAAGAGACATGAAATGGTTATTAAAATTAGGTAATATCTATAGCCACTGATGAAAATATTAACACAAAAGTTAAAGATAGTTGTCTTAAAGAAAGAACATGCTAAAATAATCAGCATATTATAAATAAAATCCTAGGGTCATATACATTATGTGAGAATTCTGAAATGTCATCAATAAGAAAAAGTAATAAATAAGTGGTACTAGTTTCGAATCATGCAATATACTACCTGGAAAATTTAAAATAAATATAAGCACCAAAACATTTTTAAGAAGTAAGGACAAATTTCCCTAAAGGGGTTGCATTGCCACAGGAGAGCAATAAAACAATCCAATTACCCAACGCGCCCCCCCCCCCTCCCGCCCCCTGGCCCAGTGGCCATCATTATGGCATACTGAAGCACACATTCTGAGCTTAAGTAATGCGGCCACGACTCAGGGATCACATGGGCTTTTAGAGCATATAGTAACCTACCGTTCAACTCTAAAGTGCATATATTTTTAAAGCAATATTTTATTTCGTCTGCTAATAGAATGAAATATAAATACATAGTTGAATTTTTAAATGAAAATACACAATCACACATATGTATGATACACACACCAACATGGACATATATACACTAACATCTGAAAAATCTTATTTTATAGTTAGAAAGCAATAAATATTCAAATTTAAGATCCAGATTTAGTAACTTAAAACTTAATCATTAATTTTAAAACATATCATTCAATAAGCATATGCTTGCATACAAGGTTATTACTGTTTATTCTCCACAGAAATAGGTTATGGTAAACAACTAATCAGGTTAAAGATTCCTCCTATTAGTGTTAATATTTTGAGTTTTATTTTCAAAAGTCAAGCATTATAGCAAATTAAGATTTTTAGAGGTAACCATTTCAATTAGTGCACCTATTTCATGTTTTATGATATGAAATATAGCTGATCGTAGAAACATAGAAAATCCAATTCTGTAAAAAAATAATGTTTATACACCCATAGAAAAATGAATGCTTGATAGGATTTTTCTGCTCTAAAAATGTGGTTTTAACATCCGAAAATTATTAGGACAGCATTTTCTCCTTTACCTTGCCTACATTACTAATTCAAATGAAGATGGCAATTGGAATAAGTTAGAAGTGAACACCTACATCAATTTAACTGTAATACAAAATTAGTATTGTACCAAAAGGATTTGTTTTAGTACAAATTAAAATAGTAAAAGACTAATGGTAATCTCCTTAAATAAATTATCCTAATAACTATGTGTAATCAAAAGCCTTAGTTTTTACCATTGCTATCTAAGATGTTAGTAGAATGCATTGCTTAGAAATTTTAAGTATTTTTATTCCTATAGTCATTTAGAGTTTCATTTTACATACAGCTCTCAAGTTGCATTTTGCAGCGTTGTGTATCCATGGGAAATAAGGTCAAGTCCAATGGGCATGAAAGAGTAATAGATAACCTAAAAGTAGAAACAGAGGTCGTAGAAGTCATTTAACATAATTCTCCCTGATATGCTGATTTAAAAAAGGAAATATAAATGTACCAATATTAAAGATCAAAGAGTACCTCATGCTGACAAGGACATCTCCATCCCGAAAAATAAAGAGGAGGATATTCTCCTGGGTTACATCATGAAAATTGGCACTTTTTTCATTTGCAAAAAACAAATCTGGTTTCCACAGACACTTGTACATTGTGGGATCTACTGTCAGGGCATCTGAGCCCCGAAAATCGCTGGGGAGCTTCAGCCTGGGATCGTTCCATTTTTGTCTCAGGAAGATATTAACTCTATAGTCCTAGGAGAAGAAAAAAAGGTGTGCAGGAGTGTGTTTATTGCCAATTTTAAGAATCTATTCAGTGCCGGATTTAAAAATGCTTCAATGATTAGCAGCAGAAATATTTTTTCTCTTCTAACATTAACCAGGATTAAAACAGCTCAGTCACTAAATACAAAGAGCTCCATCAGCAGTACAAAAAGACCCTTGTGTCTATTTAATTACTCTCTACAGACATTTCCACAGAACTTGCTGGCTCAAACGTCAGAATATAACTTTACCAATAATTGCTTTACCTTTATATAAATACAAAATGCCCGTTGGTTAGGAATTGTT
Source organism: Corynorhinus townsendii (assembly GCA_026230045.1). NCBI lineage: Eukaryota > Metazoa > Chordata > Mammalia > Chiroptera > Vespertilionidae > Corynorhinus > Corynorhinus townsendii. Next base: position 104,836,781 of record JAPDVU010000006.1, on the reverse strand, counting down.
ATCATAAAAGCATGGGAACTGCTACACATAAACATTATGCTCCCAAAAACCATAATAAATTTAGCTAATAATAGACAAGAAGCCAAAGGAAAATATTTCTTCTTGTCTTTTACTAAGTACTAGTAGCAAACTATAAAAATAATATATGTATATAACTATGTACATTATATAACACATTATATATGTTCCTCAAAAGGAAAAAGAAAAATATCAGACATGTAAATGATTACACAGAGAAAATGAGATAATCAAATAAGATTTGGATTCTGCAAAACAGATAAAAAGCAAATGCAAAATATTATGTTATATTCAACTATGGTAGAAAAATGTTTTCAAATCTACTAAGTTATAGTTAATTAGACTTCAGTGTTTTTTGTTTGTTTGTGGCCCATCTCCAAATGTTTTAATTTTAAAACTTTGTAAAAATTAAATTATATAAAAAATTTTGAATTATATCAAGAGACATAGATTTTAAGAATATGTAAACTTAGGAAGTATTTAATAACTTAATACACCATATATTTGTCACTGAAATAGGATTTTGGTACAAATTGGGTTGTTAGTATATACAGTCAAACTCAGCATTGAGGCATCAAACTTAGGTCTTTTGATTTTAATTTTATATATTTTTTAAAAATTACATTTTATTTTATTTTAGAGAGATAGGAAGGGAGAGGGAGAGAGAAAAGGAAACATTGATGTGAGAGAGAAACATTGACTGGTTGCCTCACGCACACACCCCGACCAGGGAACAACCGGAAACCTGGTTATGTGCTCTGACCAGGAATCCATTCGGCAACCCTTTGTTTGGTACATGGGACAACACTCAACCAACTGAGCCACATTAGCCAGTGAATGATTTTAATTTTATACAGTGAACTCAGAATGTGTACAAAAATGTTCTAGGTATAGATTTTATTGGGTTTCAGCTTCCTTACTGGTATTTTAAATCACTCAAAATTCATAAAATACTATTCTATCTATCCATAGCCTTTAACATAATCAAAATGAATTAGTTCATAAACTTCAAATCCAAATAATTAAATAGAAAGAGACAATAGTTCATCTTATCCTATATAATAAAGAGGTAATATGCAAATTAGCGCTCATGCCATCACAAGATGGCTGCCTACCACCAGGCCGGCATGGGGGTTAGTGAGGGACAACCAAAGGACTGAACAAGCAGGCTGTGTGGGGCAACCAGGCCTGCAGGGGGGCCATGAGGGATGACCAGGCCAGCAATGGGGGCAGTTGGAGGTGACCAGGCCAGCAGCAGGAGCAATTGGGGGTGACCAGGCTGGCAGGGGTTGGGGGGGGCAGTAAATGGTGACCAGGCTGGCAGGGGGGCAGTTAGGGGTGACCAGGCCAGTGGGGGGGCAGTTGGGGGCAATTAGGCTGGCAGAGGGCACAGTGAGGGGTGACCAGGCCTCCAGGGGATGGCAGTTAGGGGCGACCAGGCTGGTGGGGGGGTAGTTGGGGGCAACCAGGCCAATGGGGGGAGCAGTTGGCGGTGATTAGGCTGGCAGGGGGGGCAGTTGGGGGTGACCAGGCTGGCAGTGGGGGGCAGTTAGGGGCGACCAGGCTAGCAGGGGGGGCAGTTAGTGGCAGTCAGGCTGGCATGCAGAGGCAGTGAGGGGCAATCAGGCCAGTGGCAGGAGCGGGGGGGCAGTTAGGGATGACCAGTCAGGCAGGCAAGTGAGTGATTAGGAGCCAGCAGTCCCTGATTGTGAGAGGAATGTCTGACTGCCAGTGTGGATCAGGCCTAAACTGGCAGTCAGATATCTCCCAAGGGGTCCCGGATTGGAGAGGGTGCAAGCTGGGTTGAGGGGACACCCCCTCATGCACAAATTTCATGCACTGGGCCTCTAGAATTAAATAAGACCTAATATGTTTCTATCTTTGGGAAGGTATATAACATATATACACACACTTTATAAATGTATAATATAAAATTAAGCACAAGCAATAAGTAATGACTCTAGAAAAGCTTGGGAAATTTACTTTCTCATATGATCTTTGGACAGTGCAAAGTAATTAGAGAAAGTAAGGCACATAATAACAGCAAACATTTACCAAATTATAGATAGTGAAGTAAGATTTAATTTACCTACATTTTATAGCTACTCTAAACTTGATGTTCATCAAAACTTCAACATATGAATTGATTTTTAAAAATCATAAGCAGATGGTTTTGGAGTGCCAAAGTCAAATACATTAAGGATTATATAAGCTAACACTGAACATATCTGCACCACTGGGGGGGGGGGGGAGGGGGAAGGTAATATTTTTCCAATCCAATTAACATGGAATCAAAGAGAGAGTTAAAAAAAACAATACACACACACCTAAAACCCTAGAAAATGGAAACCTCCCATGCACAGCTATATGAAATTTTTTTTTCAAAATATACAAATATTTTGATATTCATAATGGAACTTAAGTGATTACTTCATATCTGACTTTGTGACAACTAGAGAAATTAACTCAAATATGTCCAAGACACAGGCTTATTTCCCCCACATAGTAAGCCTTTCAGTAGACACGATGGTGCTTCCTGATAAATGTTTCTATCCATGTCATGTAAACATGCATGGCCTACCACTTGTGAAGACTCATTCGTTTCAATCATCTATACTAATAAGAGGGTAATATGCTAATTAGAGCGGGTCGACAGGACATATTCCGGACATCTGACTTTCTTCTGGACAAAGCCGTGGTGGCAGGGGCTGAGGCAGAGGCAGTTAGGGGTGATCAGGCTGGCGGAGGAGCAAACAGTTAGGGGTGAGATCAAGCTGGCATGGGGGAGCAAGCAGTTAGGGGTATGATCAGGCCAGTGCAGGGGAGCAAGCAGTTAGGGGGCAATCAGGCCAGCAGGGGAGGGCAGTTGGGGGTGAACAGGTTGGTAGAAGAGGGCAGTTGGGGGCGATCAGGCTGGCAGGGGAGGGCAGGTGGGAGAAATCAGGCCAGCCAGGGAGTAGTTAGGCAGTGATCAGGCTGGCAGGGGAGCAGTTAGTGGGCTATCAGGCTGGCAGGCAGAGACAGTTAGGGGAAATTAGGCAGGCAGGCAGAGGAGGTTAGGGGCAATCAGGCAGGCAGGCAGGCAAGCAGTTAGGAGCCAGTGGTCCCACAGGGATTGGGCCTAAACCGACAGTCGGACATCCCCCCAGGGGTACTGGATTGGAGAGGTTGCAGGCTGGTCTGAGGGACCTCCCCTCCCCCTGTTTTGTGCAGCAGGCCTCTAGTCTATATATATAAAAGCCTAAGCAACTGAATGATCTAATGACCTGTCAACGACTCACTATGACATGTACTGACCACCAGGTGGCAGACGTTCAATGCAGGAGCTGCCCACAGTGGGAGCGCTGCTCAGCTGACTGATGGGTGCCAGTCTTCAATGTCACGGTTGCCAAGTGCAGCTGCAGCAGCATGAGCCTCTTCTGCCTCTGCAGCAGTGTTACTAAGTGGCAGGCTCAGTGGGGCTGGGATGAGCCAGAGCAGCACCCGGCTTAGGCTCGGACTCCTCCCTGGCTGCCTGCCATTTTGCCCACTACTACATCACTAGAGGGATGTTGGATTGCCGGTTTTGACCCGCCTGTAGGGATTGGGCCGAAACTGGCAGTCGGACATCCCCTGAGGGGTCCTGGATTGCGAGAGGGTGCAGACCAGGCTGAGGGACCCCACTGGTGCATGAATCCGTGCGCTGGGCCTCTAGTGTTCTTATAAAATACCAATTATGTTGCCTCAGCGAATGCACATGGCTGGTGCCCACTTGACATTACTTTGAGCACTCAACAGTAGTCAATTTCAAATTATTTGCTAAAAATAATTTGTGATGATTTGTCAAAATGATTGGTATTCTAAAAGTATATACACTAAAAACTATTTTTATCATCCTCTCTATGGACCTTGTCTTATTAATAAAAATCATCAAAATTACATCTTTAAACTGTAATATTCAAAATATACATTCACAATATTATGATAACTTGTTATCAAGGGTCAGTATAAAAAATAGATGAGCCCAGTTGGTGCGGCTCAGTAGTTGAGCATCGACCTATAAACCAGGAGGTCAAGGTTCGATTCCTGGTCAGGGCACATGCCTGGGTTATGGGCTCAATTCCAGGTGCCAGGCCTGCAGGAGGCAGCTGATCAATGATTCTCTCTCATCATTGATATTTCTATCTCTTTCTCCCTTTCCCTTCCTCTCTGAAATCAATAAAAATATATATTTAAAAAATAAAAAATAAGAAAATAACTAGATGAGGTTGACCATGTATTTTTTATAAACTTGTTATTAAAGCCATGGCCCCTTATTTTGGTCAATGCCCACTATATGAAAATACTCAAGATGAATCCTTGTTTCTTTATTTAAGTTCTCATTTGTTTATATGTATATTAGAGGCCTGGTGCATGAAATTTATGACAGGGATGTGTGTCCCTCAGTCCAGCCTGCACCCTCTCAAATCTGGGACCCCTCGAGTCACAATCCAGGACCGCTGGCTCCCAACTACTCGCCTGCCTGCATTCCTGATTGCCCTTAACAACTTTTTTTTTTTCTTTTTTCACTTTTTATTTTTATTTATTTTTAAGTATTTCTATTGTTTAAAGTATTACATACATTAGTACATATATCTCCTTTATTTTTCCCCATTGACCTTCCCCCAGCCTCCCCTAGCCCATGTTGCATGCCCTCATCCCACTCCCCCAGTGTCTTGTGTCCATTAGTGTGCTTATATGCATGCATACAAGTCCTTTGGTTGATCTATTTCCCTCCCTCCTCAACACTCCCCAGCCTTCCTGCTGTACTTTGACAGTCTGTTAGGTGCTTTATTGCCTCTGTATCTATCTTTTTATTCATCAGGTTATAATGTTCCTTGTTTTCCATAAATGAGTGAAATCATGTGGTATTTTTCTTTCATTGCCTGGCTTATTTCACTTAACATAATTCTCTCCAGGTCCATCGATGCTCCTGCAAATGGTAAGAGTTCCTTCTTTTTTATCGCAGCATAGTATTCCATTGTGTAGATGTACCACTGTTTTTTAATCCACTCATCTGCTGATGGGCATTTAGACTGTTTCCAAATCTTAGCTATGGTGAATTGGGCTGCTATGAACATAGGGGTGCATATATCCTTGCTGATTGGTGTTTCTAGTTTCTTGGGATATATTCCAAGAAGTGGGATTACTGGGTCAAATGGGAGCTCCATTTTTAGTTTTCTGAGGATTTTCCATACTGTTCTCCACAGTGGCTGCACCAGTCTGCATTCCCACCAGCAGTGCAAAAGAGTTCCTTTTTCTCCGCATCCTCCCCAACACTTGTTGTTTGTTGATTTGTTGATAATAGCCATTCTGACAGGTGTGAGATGGTACCTCATTGTTGTTTTGATTTGCATCTCTCGGATAATTAGTGACTTTGAGCATGTTTTCATATGTCTTTTGGCCTTCCTTCTGTCTTCTTTCGAAAAGATTCTATTTAGGTCCATTGGCCATTTTTTTATTGGATCATTTATCTTCCTTTTATTAAGTTGTATAAGTTCCCTGTAGATGTTGGAGAATAAACCTTTATCAGTGATAACATTTGCAAATATGTTCTCCCATACAGTGGGCTTTCTTGTTGTTTTGTTGATGGTTTCCTTTGTTGTGAAAAAGTTTTTTATTTTGATGTAGTCCCATTTGTTTATTTTCTCTTTAGCTTCCATTGCCCTAGGAGCCATATCGGTGAAGAAATTGCTTTGGCATATGTCTGAGATTTCTCTGCCTGTGGATTCCTCTAGTATTTTTATTGTTTCCTGTCTTATGTTTAAGTCCTTGATCCATTTTGAGTTTATTTTTATGTATGGTGTAAATTGGTGGTCTAGTTTCATTTTTTTGCATGTATCTGTCCAATTTTCCCAACACCATTTATTGAAGAGACTGTCTTGACATTGTATATTCATGCTTCCTTTGTCAAATATTAATTGAGCATAGTGGTTTGGGTAGATATCTGGATTCTCTATTATATTCCATTGGTCTATATGTCTGTTCTTGTGCCAGTACCAGGCTGTTTTGAGAACAGTGGCTTGTTGGACAGCTTGAAATCTGGTATTGTGATTCCACCTACTTTGTTCTTCTTTTTCAGGATTGCTGTGGCTATTCTGGGTCTTTTCTTATTCCAGATGAATTTTTGGAGAGATCTTTCTAGGTCTGTAAAATATGCCGTTGGTAATTTAACGGGGAGTTCATTGAACCTATAGATTGCTTTGGGTAGTATGGACATTTTAATGATGTTGATTCTCCCAATCCATGAACATGGTATGTTCTTCCATCTGTTTATGTCTTCCTCTATCTCTTTTTTCAGTGTCCTGTAGTTTTCCACGTATAGGTCTTTTACCTCCTTAATTAAGTTTATTCCTAGGTATCTTAATTTTTTTGGTGTGATGGTACATGGGATTGCTATTTTAGTCTCTCTTTCTGTAAGTTCACTATTGGTGTATAGAAATGCCATAGATTTATTGGCGTTAATTTTGTATCCTGTTACATTGCTGAATTCATTTATTAACTCTAATAGGTTTTTGATGGAGTCTTTCAGTTTTTTTTATGTACAATATCTTGTCATCTGCAAATAAGGACAGCTTTACTTCTTCTTTTCTAATTTGGATGCCTTTTATTTCTTCTTCTTGTCTAATTGCAATGGCTAATACTTCCAGTATTATGTCAAAAAGGAGTGGTGAGAGTGGGCATACCTGCCTTGTTCCTGTTCTTAGGGGAAATGGTTTTAGTTTTTGCCCATTGAGCATGAAGTTAGCTGTGGGTTTATCATATATAGCTTTTATTATGTTGAGGTATGATCCTTCTATTCCCACCTTGTTGAGAGTTTTTATCAAGAAAGGGTGTTGGATTTTGTCAAATGCTTTTTATGCATCAATTAATACGGCTATGTGATTTTTATCTCTCAATTAGTTTATGTGATGTATCACATTTATCGATTTGCGGATATTGTACCATCCTTGCATTCCTGGGATAAATCCTACTTGGTCATGGTGTTGATCTTTTTGATGTACTGCTGGGTCCGATTTGCTAGAATTTTGTTGAGGATTTTGTCATCTATGTTCATGAGGGATATTGGCCTGTAATTCCCTTTCATTGTGTTGTCTTTATCTGGTTTTGGTATTAGAGTGATGCTGGCTTCATAGAAGAAGCTTGGAAGTGTTCCTTCCTCTTGAATTTTTTGGAATAATTGAGGAGGATAGGTTTTAGTTCTTCCTTGAATGTTTGGTAAAATTCCCCTTTGAAACCATCTGGTCCCGGGCTTTTGTTTACTGGAAGCTTTTTGATGACTGCTTCAATTTCTTCCATACTTACTGGCCTATTGAGATGTTTAGATTCATCCTGATTGAATTTTGGAAGGTTATATTTTTCTAGGAATATGTCCATTTCCTCCAGGTTTTCCAGTTTGTTGGAATAGAGTTGTTCATTGTACTTTTTAACAATCCTTTGTATTTCGGTGGGGTGTGTTGCTATTTCAACTCCTTCATTTCTAATTTTGTTTATTTGGGTCCTCTCTCTATGCTTCTTGGTGAGCCTGGCTAGAGATTCATCCATCTTGTTTATCCTTTCAAAGAACCAGCTGTTGGTTTTGTAGATCTTTTGAATTGTTTTTTTTGGTCTCAATGTCGTTTATCTCTGCTCTGATCTTTATTATTTCCTTCCTTCTGCTTACACTGGGCTTTTCTTGTTGCTCTCTTTCTAACTCTTTGAGTTGGATGGTTAGGTAATTTATTACCATTGTTTCTTGTTTTTTTGCAGTAGGCTTGTAGAGCTATGAACTTCCCTCTCAAGACTGCTTTCGCTGTGTCCCATAGAATTTGGATTGTTGTGTTTTCATTGTCATTTGTTGCCATGATGTTTTTTTTATTTATTCCTTGACCTCTCTGGTAACCCAGTCATTGTTTAATAGCATGCTATTTAGTCTCCATGTGTTTGATTTTTTTGGATTGTTTTTATTGTAGTTGATTTCCAGTTTTATGCCACTGTGAACTGAAAAGATGCTTGATATGATTTCTATCTTCTTGAATTAGAAGAGACTTTGCCTATGACCCAACATATGGTCTATCTTTGAAAATGACCCATGTGCACTTGAGAAGAATGTATATTCTGTGGCTTTGGGGTGAAATGTTCTGAAGATGTCAATTAATTTCATTTTGTCTAGTTAGTCATTTAAGATTGATATTTCTTTGCTGATATTTTTTTATAGAGGATTTGTCCATTGGTGATAGTGGAATATTAAAGTCTCCTACTATGATTGTATTGCTGTCAATCTCTCCCTTGATATCCTCCAGGAGTTTTTTTTTTTTTTTTAATGTATTTGGGTGCTCCTGCATTGGGTGCATATATGTTTACCAGAGTTATTTCTTCTTGTTTGATTGCTCCCTTTAGTATTATGAAGTGGCCTTCCTTATCTCTTGTTATTCCTTCACTTTGAGATCTAATTTGTCAGATATAAGTATTGCTAACCCCCAATTTTTTTCATTTCCATTCACAGGAAAACCTTTTTCCTTTCTTTCACCCTCAGTCTGTGTGCGTCTTTTTTCCCCCTGAGGTGGGTTTCTTGTAGACAGCAGATATATGGGTCATGTTTTCTTATCCAATGCATTACCCTATGTCTTTTGATTGAGCCCCTAACCACTTCTGCCTGCCAGCCTGATCACCCACTAACCACTCCCCTGCCAGTCTTATTCATGCCTAAATGCTCCCCTGCCAGCCTCTTTGACCCTAACTGCCCTCCCCTGCAGGCCCAGTCGCTCCCAACTTCCCTCCTCTGCCAGCCTGGTCACCCTTAACTGCCCTCCCCTGCAGGCTTGATCACCCCCAACTGCCCTCCCTTGCAGGTCTGGTGCCTTCCAACTGCCCTTCCCTGCTGGCCTGATCACCCACAACTGCCCTCCCTTGCAGGCCTGGTCCTGCTCTACTGCCCTCCCCTGCTGGCCCTCTTGTGGCGGCCATCTTGTGTCCACATGGGGGCAGCCATCTTGTGTGTTGGAGTGATGGTAAATTTGCATATTACTCTTTTATTAGATAGGACAGAGGCCTGGTGCATGTGTGGGGGCAGCTGGTTTGACCTGAAGGGTGTCCCAGATCAGGGTGGGGGTTCCCTTGGGGTGTGGGGTGGCTTGGGCAAGGGGCCTGCAGTGTTTTGCAGGCTGGCCATGACCCCTGGTGATCCACTGGGATTTATTTATCTTCTATAATTGAAACTTTGTAGCCTTGAGTGGAGGCCTGGCCAGCCAGGGTGTGCAGAAAGTTTGGCTTCCTCTATAGCCAGGGAAACACAAGCCTCCTGCTTGCTCAGTGGCTGCAGCCATCTTCATTGGGTTAATTTGCATACTTGCTCCTGATTGGCTGGTGGGCATGGCTTGTGGGTGTAGCAGAGTGATGGTTAATTTGCATATTACTCTTTTATTAGCTAGGATTACTGTAATACCATTTTATAGGTATTCACCATTATTAGGCATATTTGACCTAAGTGCTTTATAAAAATACAACTATTCTTCAGTTTATACTATGAAAAGGCTCTCCTGATGTTCTTATATGCTTCCTAGTATCTTATCATGTTTTTATTTCTATCAAGCAGCTGGAGAACTGAAAGCTAAATCCTATAGCCAACTGGATTAATTTATCACTCAGATCCTAGTGTGACTATCATTGTATGATTCATTCACATTTAGAACTATTTCTTTATAGTTTTTATTATTTTCAAACACCACAAATCATTTCCAAAAATTGGGATGGATTGAAAATAAATAAAATAACAGGTGAGAAAGCATTAGTTGTAACAAATTTACCACACTGGTGTGGATTTTGATGTGGGGGGACTGTGCATATGTAGTAGCAGGGTATATATGAGAATTCTGTGCTTTCTGCTCAATTTTTTCTGCTGTATACCTAAAACTGCTTTAAAAATGAGGTCTACTGTTACAAAGTGAATGCATAATATGCTATAAACAAAGTGAAAGGCAATAAACACAAAGTTAAGAAAAATTATTAAAAAATTGTAGATAAGGCCAGAAGATCACTGTATGCCCTTCCAGTGTCCTACTAAAATATTTTCCAACAAGCCCACCTAAGAGCTAAATGGTTTTCCAAGAAAATGTAACGTTCTTTGAATTGTCATTTTCTTTTATTAGGGCCTAGACTCTGTAAAGTTATATAACTTATAGAAGATTGATCAATCACAAATTATGCAAATGATTTCTGTCAGGTCTAAGTGTATTCCCAAAAATTATGCATTTATTGCCCTGTGGAACATTAAGTCTGCATCAGATTTAGGAATCTAATTTTAGCATTCTTTCTTTTAATGCAGTCTCCTGAATCTTCCATTAAATCAATTTTAGTGTTCTGCTGGTTCCCTCATTAATGAATTATATAAATCAATGACATGCCCTACTATATTTGTTAATAAATTTTAAAAGAATTATATTTTATCCTCAAAAAGTTGAACATAAAATAACCATATGATTCAGCAGTTTCATTCCTAGGTATATACCCAAATGAATTGAAAGCAGAGACTCCACGTGTACATTTATATTCATAGCCATAATATTGTGAAATAGGTGGAAACAACCCAAGTATCCATCAACAGATAAGTGAATAATCAAGACGCAGTATATATATATATATATATATATATATGTGTGTGTGTGTGTGTGTATATATATATATATATATATATATACACACAATGAAGTATTATCTATATACTAAAGGCCCAGTGCAATAAATTCATGCATGGGTAGGATCCCTAGTGGCTGCTGGCTGCCAGCCTGGGCCTTCCTTCATTCTGCACCGCCCCCTTGTGGTCAGCACACATCATAGTAAATGATCAAACTCCCAGTCAGTCGTACTCCTGAGGGGAAACTTTGAAATATAAATCCCTAATGTACAAATATACCAAACAATCAAACAACTGAAAAACCGGTCGCTATGATGTGTGCCAGGGGACACGCACAGAACACGGTGAGCATCAGCAGCAGGTGGCAGAGTGTGGAAGATGGTGGGCATCGGCTGCAGCAGAATGGTGGAGCAGGTGAGCAGGAATGCCAGACCAAGTCGGGGTGCCAGTCGCTATTATGGGGCGAGCTTCTGGTGGTTACTGAAAATTCTTTGCTCCCACACGCCGCAGTCCTGCTATGTGTTTGCACCTGCTGCCGGCACTGGCCCTGCTCATACCCACTGCCAATGCTGGAGCTGCGGCTTGTACCAATGCCGGCAGCCAGTTCTGGCCCCAATTGTTCGGCACTGTCAGTGGGTGAGAGTGGTGGCTGCCAACCCTGATCACCCCTGAACGCTTCTCTACCTCCCCCTGCTCCTGAGGTGCAATCGGGGCAGCAGCCACCATTTGCACCCGCTGATGGTGCTGACCCCGCTAGCACCTGCTGCTCTCGATGGCCCCGATTGCTCTGCGCCATCAGCAGGTGCAAGAGGGGCTGGCACCGTCAGTGCATGGGAGCAGCAGTGGCGGGAGCGGGGCTGCTGGCAGACAGGGGACCAGGTGCCACAGTGGGAGGAGCTGGCATGGTGGATGGGACAAGACCCACCCTGGTGCCCACTGCAGCCTTACAGCCCATAGTTCCTTTCAGGGTGCACAAATTAGTGCACTGGGCCCCACTGTAAATATAAAAGTCTAATATGCTAAGTTTCCTTCTGCCCATCTGACCAGCCGCTATGATGCACACTCACCACCAGGGGGCAGACGCTCAACACAGGAGCTGCCATGATGCACACAGAGAGATGGCACCACTGACCTGGCACCCACAAAGCAACACTCGGGTTCCCGTAAGTGGAACACTGGCCCCGCCACCACCCTGAAGTGACACCCCCCCCAAATCACAGTCAACAATGCTGAAACCCTATGGTGCAAAATGAAGTCCACACCTCAGCCCAGCCTGGAAATGGTCTTTGTGTGTGCCTGGTAATGACATCACATAGCAATGCCTCTCTCTAGCAACAATTAGCCTCCTTGGAGTTTCTTCAGCCCAGGAACACAACTTGCTTTATAGCCAGGTGTAAACATTTTACACTTTAACTAAATGTCTGTGAAGCATTTTCTCATGCCTCATCTCATTTCATCCTCACAGAAGCCCTGGAGTAGGTAGATAAGAGACTGGGTGGAATTCTATTTTCCTTTCATTCACCAGAAAATGGAGATTTAGAAATCTTAGAAACTTGACCCAACTGAAAAGAAGTAAAACATGGTGGACCTTGAAAATGACTTCAGGTTTTCTCACTTCTCAGAATATAGTCAAAACACTGCTGCAGTTAAATATTTTACCCTTTCTTCTCTGTACATTATCTATAATGATAATCTGCTTTATATTGATATTTACTGCTGTGTTGCTGACAATTACCTGAAAGAGAAGTTGGGGTGCTTCACTGGGCTGGAAAATGTTTAGCTAAATCAGAAAGCAGGCCTAATTAAGCAAGTTTATTCTATATATAGAAAAGTTTAAGTTGATTCGTGCATGCACGATACATATAAAGCTCTTGCTGGCACCAATCAAATGCATGTGTTTCGATCTGTCATTGTTTTTCATAAATTTGGTTGACACTTCTATTATAGAGAAAAGGGTGAAAAGCAATATTAAAATATTTCTTCTAATTAATTTCCTTTCAATGTGCATGAATCCCTGTACTGGGCCACTAGTTCAACCATAAAAGGAATGAAATTCTGATACATGTTGTAACATGAATGAACCTTGAAAATATTACCCAAAATATCAACACTACTTAGAGTGCAGGGCAAAATAATAATAATAATATATTCTATATAATAAAAGGCTAATATTCAAATAGTCCCCATGGGCAGGAGTTCTACCGACCGGGAGTTAGACATGCATTGACCACCAGGGGGCGGTGCAAAACATGGCAGGTGTTGGTGATGTGGCACTAGCAGTGGGCAGCATTGGAGGTACTGGCAGCCCCAGTGGGTCCCAATGAGAATGGGACCACCATGGGATGAGAGAGCAGGTGAGTGGGCAGCACCAGGCCAAGGCGGGTGTGAGTGGGAGCCCCAATTGTCCTACTGGTTGCCCCACAGATGGCGACCAGCAGCAGCTGGTGGTGGGGCCAGCGAGTGAGCCATGCCAGGCAAAGGCAGGTGCCAGCAGGTGCCCCAATCACCCCACTGGTTGTCCCACAGATCGGCCTTGATCACTGGCCAGGCCTAGGGACCCTACTCGTACACGAATTTCATGCACCAGGCCTCTAGTGTGTGTGTGTGTGTGTGTGTGTGTGTGTGTGTGTGTGTGTGTGTGTATACATATCTATATCTATCTATCTATCTATCTATCTATCTATCTATCTATCTATCTATAGATATATAGATATATATATACATATGGCTAATATGCTAAGTGTCCCTCCTACTGTCCAACCAGTCACTATGATGTGCACTGACCACCATGGGGCAGATGCTCAATGCAGGAGCTGCCAAGCTGCGTTGACTTGGCAGCAGTGGTTCTTAGGTGACACACCCCAAACCAGAGAGGAGGGAACCTGATTCCTTGTGGCCCACGTGATACCACCTTTGATCATGGGTTATGTTGTTGCTGGGGCACTTTCAGCCCTGAATTTGGTTTAATGCACACTTGCATTTGTGTTTCACACCCTGTACAACAGCAACTTTGCCAAGTGCCCTCTCACACTCTGGGACCCCTTGGGGGATGTTGGAGAGTTGGTTTCAGCCTGATATCTGCAGGCCAGGCCGAAGGACCCCTCCTTCCAGAGGGACCCTGCTAACTCCACAGATGCTGGGGATGGAACACAGGAGGTTGGCTCCAGGGCATGTCCAACCCATCTCACCCAGTACTGCCCTGTCAGCCACCTTCTAATTAATTTCCTTTCAATGTGCATGAATCCATGCACCAGGTCATCTACACTAATAAAAGAGAAACATGCAAATTGATCATCACTCTGCTACGCCCACCAGCCAATCAGAGCGAGTATGCAAATTAACCCAACAAAGATGGCAGCTGCCACAGAGCTAGAGCGAGCAGGAGGCTTGGGTTGCCCCAGATGATTGAGAAAGCCAAGCTTCCCGCCTGCCCTGCCCAGCCCTGGCCTCCACTCAAGGCTACAAAGTTTCAATACAGAAGATAAATAAATCCCAACAAATATGGCGGTGGCCACAGAGCTGGAGAGAGCCAGGGGCTTGGGTTGCCCCCAGTGATGGAGGAAGTCAAGCTTCCTGCCTTCCCTGGCCTGCCCTGGCCTTTGCTCAAGACTACAAAGTTTCATTTATAGAAGATAAATAAATGCCAGATACCTGCTTCCAGCCGGCCCTGGCCTATTCTTGGGTCACTATCACTAGGGGTGTGGCTGGCCTGCAAACCACCACAGGCCCCTCACCCAGGTGGCTCCACACCCCAAGGGAACCCCCACCCTGATCTGGGACATCCTTCAGGGCAAACCAGCCGGCCCCCGCCCATGCACCAGGCCTCCATCCTATCTAATAAAAGAATAATTTGCAAATTGACCATCACTCCAACGCACAAGATGGCTGCCCCCATGTGGTCAAAGATGGTTGCCCCCATGTGGAAACAAGATGGCTGCCACAAGATGGCCAGCAGGAGAGGGAGTTGGGAGGGACCAGGCCTGCAAGGGAGGGCAGTTGGGGGTGATTGAGCCTGCAGGGGAGGGCAGTTAGGGGTGACCAGGCCAGCAGAGTAGGGAAGCCAGGGGGGACCAGGCCTTCAGGGGAGAGCAGTTGGGGGGACCAGGCCTATAGGGGAGGGGAGTTGAGGGGGACCAAGTCTGTATGGGAAGGCAGTTGGAGGGGACCAGGGCTGCAGGACAGGGCAATTAGGGGTGACCAGGGCTGCAGGGGAGGGCAGTTAGTGGTGACCTTGCCTACAGGGGAGGGCAGTTAGGGGCAAATAGGCTGGCAGGGGAGCAGTTATTCAGCAATCAAGCTGGCAAGGGAGTGGCTAGTGAGTGATCAGGCTGGCAGGCAGAAGTGGTTAGGGGCAATCAGGAAGGCAGGCAGGTAAGCAGTTGCAAGCCAGCAGTCCTGGATTGTGAGACGAATGTTGGGCCTAAATGGGCACTCGGACATCCCTCGATGGGTCCCAGATTGGAGAGGGTGCAGGCTGGGCTGAGGGACACCCCCCCGTGCACGAATTTCGTGCACTGGGCCTCTAGTGTATATATATAAAAAGCCAGTGACCATAACGCCATAACAACTGAAATGACCAGTTGCTATGATGCCCACTGTGGCCAGCAAACTCGCCTGATTAGGAGTGGGGCTAGTTGTCCAACTTCCTGTGGCCCCTCCCCCATCTGGCCACACCCCTGATTGGCTCCACCTACCAAAATAGGGGGTGGGGCTGGCCAACCTCCTGCAGCCCCTCTCCCCAGCCACTGGCCCTTGATCAGCTCCCCCACCCAATTTGAGGGTGGGGCCAGCTGGCCTACCCACCACAGCCCTTCCTCATGTCTGGCCCTACCCCCAATCACCCCCCACCACCTGGATCGGCCCAAGACCCCTCCCCCTAGCCAGCTCCACCCCTGATCGGTCCCCCATACCAATCAGGGGTAGAGCTGCTGGCCAACCTCCCTCTGTCTCCTCCTCCCAACAGGACTGGCCCCAATCTGCCCCCACCTATGCACGAATTCTTGCATTGGGCCTCTAGTTGCATTATAAAAGTGCATTATCAAAGATGCTTTCCTATTGGTATGTAGGTATATACTATTATGATTCAATACAAGTTGCAGCAAGCTTATATATCTTTTAAGAATGTTTTAAAATTTTACAATTAATTTAAAGTAATAGTTTGCATTAAACACTCATTAAAATACAAATGCTCATTAGTTAGCATGCTTTGGTTAATGTTTTATGAGCATTTCTAAATGACTGGTAGTTATTTGCATTTCAAATGCCTCTATATTAAGATAACTATCTTTGAAACCTATTTATTTTCATTTTCAATTACTCAATCACAGTAATTATAGCTCTATCGTTTATTTTGCAATGAACAAATTCCCATCAGAGACTTCTTTTATCAATGCGAAATTATTTAATTGTTTTCAGAGAACTTGGTGACAAATACTCCTCATTGTTGACTCCAAACTACACACTATTAGTCATTATCTGAAAAATGGATGGTCTCCAAAATGTTCAGTATCAATTAACAGCCAAATTAAGCTATTTCTTCAAGGCAATATGACATTTCACAACAAGACATTAAAACTGATTTAGTTTCATTAATGATATTTTAACATTAAAAACAGCCTATCTACATTTTATATTGTTGTTAGGATAGTTCTTCTCTCTACTTATAATTTTTACCTAACTTTCACATAGGCAGCCTTTAACTCATTTGTTTCCTTTACATTCTGATTAAAAAAAAAAATCATTCAAGGAAATAAAGGAGACCAATTCTCACAGCATCTGGCAGCATTATAATTATAGTTCTGTCAACAGAATTGTAATAAGCCTGGTTTCAAAAGGATTTAAATGTAGTCGTTAGTGAGGTTAGAAGTTTCATATAAGAATTGCATAATAACAAATTTCTGGTAAAAATTCCTAGATTATATTTTTAGCAATTTTTCTCAATATGTCATTTTAATATGTGTAACTAAATATTATTTAATAACATCTTATGAATATTTAAATATTATAGACCTCTGCCAATATCCCATTTTTGTTAGGAGTGCCTGCTAGGGGATGAAACATTAAACTATACACTGCATGAGAGTAGCAGTCTTCTTAATTGTCTATATAGAAAGTGTCCAACATACTTCTATTAAATGCAGGAATAAAGAGATGACTTTCATGGTATTTTGACGGTTAGGATATTTCTCTAGTATTAGTCACACCATTAATTTAATTTTTCCTATATCAACTGATAACAGTGACAAATTACTGGAAGGAGAAAATAAAACTTGGACATTTCTTATTTTTCCTTATTGCCTAACACAATACTCTTTTGATATTTAATTACCAATGCTTCTGAAATAATAAAGTTCGGAGAAAAAAGGTAAAAAAGGAAGGTATGAACAACAAGCTATGTTATTCTTTGTTTTAAGGCAGACACACTGAAAAAATAACTTTGACAAAGAAAAGAGACAGACATATAGTATATTTTTAACTGTTAAAAACACAGATTATCTCAAATTGTCCTTATTATGATTTACTTTAAAGAGTGAGAATTTTCAGTAATCACTGAATAAAAAAAAGCCACTGGTTATTTTGGCATTTCCATATATTGAAAAAGATATATATATATATATATATATATATATATATATATATATATAGATATAGATATAGATATAGATATAGATATAGATATAGATATAGATATAGATATAGATATATATATTCAGATAACCCTCCAGCAGCATTTGGGAGGAAGTTATATGTAATCAGATAATCCTCCTATAGAATTTGGGAGAAAAAAATTAACAAGTGTTCATCAGCAAGAGTATTAATTTCCTATTGCTTCTGTAGCTAAATTACCAAAAACTGAGTGGCTTCAAAAAAAACACACACATACAACAACAACAACACACACACACACACACACACGCAAATTATTATCTTAGAGTTCAGAACATCAAACTCAGTTTTACTGGGCTAAAGGCAAGGCATCCTTAGGCTGGTTCCTTCTGGAGGCTCTGAGGGGAGAGTTCACTTCCTTGCTTTTCTCGGCTTCTCCAGACCGCCTGCATTCCTAGACTTGTGTCTGCTAAATCATATCATCCAAATTCATACTGTCTGCATTGCAGCCACTACTCCTGTCTCCCACCTTCCTGCCTCCCTATGATAAGGACCCTTGTGATTATACGAGGCCTCCATCTCAAGATCCTTAATTACAGCACATGCAAAAGTATTTCTGATTGTATAAAACAATATCACAGGTTCCAAAAATTGGAACACATACATCTTTGGGAGACCATTATTTAGCCTACCACAGGGCATAAACCCTAAAGATGAATGACATGAGAAAAAATAAATATAAAAACATTTTAAGGCTTGCGTATTTATGATTCAAAATAGAAAAAAAAACAAAACACAATATAGGATGGAGCGAAAGTAGGTTTATAATTGTTTTTATGAAAAATAACACAATAATTAGTAAGCAATAATAAAAGAATAAACTCTGTTTCATGTGCTCACAACTATAAACCAAATCTTGCTCTACCTTGTATATATTATTCTATTATAAATGAGTAAATGGAAAGTTAAAAACTTTATAATAAATGGAAAGTTAAAAACAAAAGCAACAAAATACAAAGAATAATAAAGCTAAGACAAGTTTTAAGGAAATAAATTTAAATCTCTATAAGAACGAAATATAAAAAATAAAATTGTTTTAAAAACACAAAGATGAGTAATAACCAAGGACTAGAATAAAGCTTTTTTAGCTGATTCCAAATATGACCATTCTTTCTTGACAGGCACAACTGTGTTGCTCAAAAAGAGCAGAAATCTATTATTAAAACAAGCAAAAAAGTAATGTGGCAGAAAGGCACAAAAAGTCTGACAGGATCATGAATTGTAGTGCAATAATAATTGAATATAATTACAAAGCATGCCTAGACCAAAGAAAGGAAATGGATTATATAAACAAACTTTTATTTGCATGAAAAGAGCTCTTATTATGCTCGGTGAGGTAAAGGGCCTGTGTATAGATTATTACAATGAACCGTAATACCCAATTTTTCCCTAAGTGCAATAGTTCACATTTTCAATTATGAAAAAATCCTGCTGATTTAAGCCAAATGTCAGAACTGAATGAAAAACCCAACAGATATAAACATTACTGGAGAGCAGATGCCACCTAGCCTCTAACAAACCATTCTTCTTACTTTTTTATTGAATTTACTAGAGGCCCAGTGCAGTAATTCGTGCATGGGTGGGGTCCCTCAGGGTGGTCTGCGGGGATCAGGCCCCAGCTTGCGCCCCCAGTCTCGCAGCCCTGCAGCCCCACCTGGCACTCTGCCTTGGCCTGGCACCACCCCCCCACCAGCTCTACAACCCCACCTGTGGAGTGATTGATCAGGACCAGGCCCTGGCCCGGCTCCCTCAGAACCTGGGAGCCTGGCGGCAGCCCTGCCCCTGCCGCTGACATTGGTTGCCATCTGCAGGGTGATTGGGCACCACTTGGACCAGCCTTGGTCTGGCACTGCCCGCTCACCTGTTTCACCATCCTGCTGCGGTGCCGCTCTTGTTGGGGCCCATTGGGGCCGGCAGCACTTCCACTGCTGCCCGCTGCTAGCGCTGTGTCACTGACACCCGGCATGTTCCACGCTGCCCCCTGCATGTCATAGCGAGCGGTTGAACTCCCGGTCTCCCGGTCGAACGACTGCCCGAGGGGACAATTTGCCTATTAGGCTTTTATTATATAGGATTGGGGTGACATTGGCTAATAAAACCATACAGATTTCAAGTGCACCACTTTATAATACATCATCTGCATACTGCATCATGCGCTTACCACCCAAATTCAAGTCTCTTTCTGTCACCATTTATCCCCCCTTTGTGCTCTTCCACCTCCCCTACCCGACTTTCCCTCTGGAAATCACCATACTGTTGTATGTGTTTGTTTTATCTTTTTAAAAATATATTTTTATTGATTTCAGCAACGAAGGGAGAAGGAGAGAGGGATAGAAACATCAATGACAAGAGAGTATCATTGATCAGCTGCCTCTTGTACACCCCCCACTGGGGGTTGAGCCCACAACGCAGGCATGTGCCCTGACCGGGAATCGAACTGTGATATCTTGATTCATAGATAGACACTTGACCACTGAGTCACACCGGCTGTGTCTGGGTTGTTTGTTTGTTTGTTTGCTTAATCACTTCACCTTTTACACCATGGTCCACAGCTGTCAGTCTGTTCTAGGTATCTATACTAGTATGAATATTTCTATTTTGCTTGTTAGTTTATTTTCTTCATTAGATGCCACATATAAGTGAAATCATATCTAGTAATTGTCTTTCTCTAACTGGCTTATTTCACTTAGCATAATACTCTCCAGGTCCATCCATGCTGTTGCAAAGGGCCTTAGAGATGTGGGAAATATGGAGAGCTTGATAAAATGTATACACTTTCAGTTATAAAATAAATAACATCTGAATATGACATGGTAACTACAATTGACAACACTGTATTGTATAATTAAAATCTGCTGAGAGAGTTAAAATTTGCAGAGAGAGTAGAACTTAAATGGTCTCACATATATGATGGATGTGTTGATTTGATGGGAGGAGGAATCATTTCACAATGTAGGTGTACATCAAATCATCATGTACACTTTAAATACCTTACAATTTTATTTGTTAACTATACCTCAAAAACTAAAAAAAGAAAGTAAGCTCATCCCAGGTGATTGGAAGAAAAAAGAATATCCTCTCATAATATAACTCTTATAACTCTTATCCATTTATTTATAACCTTTTAGTTACCCTCCTAAGCCATCTCTATTGACAAGTGTTTGTAACAGGTACTGATGAAGTTTTATCTTAGATTCATTTTTTTCTCCTTAGAAGATATCTTAATGTTAACTAGCCTATATAATAAAAGGGTAATATGCAAATCAACCCAGCGAAGGACTGGTCGCTATGACGGGCACTGACCACCAGGGGGCAGATGCTCAATGCAGGAGCTGCCCCCTGGTGGTCAGTGTGCTCTGACAGGGAGCGCACCACTCAGCCACAAGCTGGGCTGACCGCTGGCAAGTTGGACATCGCCCGAGGGCTCCTGGACTGCGAAAGGGCCTCTAGTATCTATATAATAGCTTGTGCCTTTCCTAACTATTAAGCAACAAATGTCAGACCATTTGTTTTTTAAAAGATTGAGCAAATCTATAAAATATGACAGCCTCAAAAACTTCTCTATAGGCCGGCTGGTGTGGCTCAGTGATTAAGTGTGGACCTATGAACCAGGAGGTCACGGTTCAATTCCAGGTCAGGGCGCATGCCCAGGTTTCGGGCTCTATTCCCAGTGTGTGGTGTGCAGGAGGTAGCCAATCAATTATTCTATGTGCTCACTGATGTTTCTATCTCTCTCTCCCTCTCCCTTCCTTTCTGAAATCGATAAAAATATACTTTCAAAAAATAAATCTCTATATAACACTGTTTGTTTGTTTGTTTTTTTTGTAGGGGTGTCTGAAATAAACATTGTTAAAAGCAAAAAATAATTATGGTAAAATAAGTCTACTTGATGAGGATGGTTCTCATTCTGAACCTTTAGGCTGTCTACACAACATAAATTGAAAGGCAGATTGGTTTTCTTCTAGGTTATTTCAGCAAAAGAAATAACAAATACAAATAATTTTGTTCTCTAGATAAAGGTCTCTAAAATTTCCAAAATTAACACTATAAAATATTAACATTATTTGGTCTGTTATTTAACCAAACAAATGTTCTACATGGATCTATTGTTTAAAAATTTTCTGTCAATTGTTTTATCGCTACATGAATTCACTTGGTGCTAGGCAAATAGCAGAATTTATTTGTCCAATTATTCAATCAACATTAGCTAGTACAAGACATTTTATTTATGTGTTCACTATTTATTGAGTGACTATTGTTATCTGTATCTTATGGAAAATGAAGTAGAATGCATTATTTTTTACTTTAAGAGCTTTGTAGTCCATTAGAGAATAAAAAGAATACACACACAAAAAGGAGCTATCAGATTTCATTAACAAATAAATGCTAGAAATGAAAGACTTGGATTGAAAAGAGGGCACAAAGTGAGTCAGAGTAGCTATAAAAGACTCTAATTAGAAGATAGATGGAGATCAGGGATAAATAGTAGGAACAAAGACTCCATAGGAGAATTGCTTGAATCTGGTCCCAACAATAAATATTTTGGGCTAGCTACTGTGATGAGTCTATGCAAGGGACAAAATTAGATATCTAAGAAATTATAAAATATTTTATCATAATCCTCAAGTAATCTGTAAAAAAAAAGTCCCTTTTCTAACATTCCTTTCTCCCAGATGTTTTCAACTTGATAGAATCAAATAACTGCTGATACAGCCTAGAGAAGTCTAGGTATCTTATATTTGGAAGACATTTAATACCTGTTAAATAACAGATACATTAATGATATGTACTAATCTATGACATGTTTAGCCTTTATGCATATGAGAAAAACATGAGAAAAAGCATTAGTTGTCCTCAAGTGCAAAATAGAGTTGGGGATGTTTTCTGCCAGCTGTAACATCTTAATAGTAGTGTTTTAGGGTAAGTGTAGTGGGGCATATCTATCTATCTATCTATCTATCTATCTATCTATCTATCTATCTATCTATCTATGTCTAAGTGTCTGTCTGTCTGGCCAGTAGCTATGATGTGCACTGACCACCAGGGGGCAGACGCTCAATGCAGGAGCTGCCATGACGTTCACTGGCCATTTAAAAATAAACAGCACCGCAGACCTCGAGCCCACAAAGCAACACTTGGCTTCCCCCAAGTGGGACACAGGCCCCACCACCATCCTGGAGCAACAGCCCACCGAATCGCAGCCAACACTACTGAGACCCCATGGCACAAAATGCAGACCACAGCCCAGCTCAGCCCGGAAATGGTCACTGTGAGCGCCTGGTAATGATGCCATGTACTTCCTTTCCCTAGCGACTAGCCTCCTTGCAGTTTCTTCAGCCCAGGAACACAATTTGCTTTATATCCAGGTGCAAACATTTTACACTTTAACCAAATGTCTGTGAAACATCTTCCCGTGCCTCATCTCATTTGATCCTCACAGAAGTCCTGGAATAAAATCCTATTTTCTTTTCTTTAGCCAGAAAATGGAGGTTTAGTAAGTTTAGAAAGTTGACCCGACTGAAAATAAGTAAGAAATAGTGGACCTTGAAAATGACTTCAGGTTTTCTCACTGCACAGAATATAGTCAAACACTGCATTTTACCCTTTGTTCTCCCTGCTTGATCTACAATAATAATCTGCTTCATGTTGATATTTATTGCTGTGTTGCTGACAATTACCTGAAAGAGAAGTTGGGGTGCTTCACTGGGCTGGAAAAAGTTTAGCTAATTCAGAAAGCAGGTCTAATTAAGCAAGTTTATTATATATATATATATATATAAGGCTATGTTGACTCGTGCATGCACGATACATAAAAAGCTCTTGCTGGTGCCAATCACATGCATGTGTTTCGATCTGTCATTGTCGATAATGAATTTGGTTAACACTTCTATTATAGAGAAAGGGGGAATAGCAATATTAAAATATTTCTTCTAATTAATTTCCTTTCAATGTGCACAAATCCGTGCACCAGGACACAAGTGAAAAATAAAACTGTATGGAGAAGAGTGTGGAGACCAAATAGCTCCCCTTAAAGTTTCCCTGTGAGAAAAATGACAGCTCTTGCTCTTAAAGAGTGAAGTGCTTTGATAGACTAATTGTATATTGAATTAATGAGTGCTATACTTGTCTCCTGAGTGGTATGTGGTGTACATTATATTTCAGAGCTGTCATCTACTGATCTGTACTGTATGTTTATGTCATTTAGGTGAACTAAAAAGTCACTGAAAGTCAATTTTGGACTGGATTCCAAAATTGTCTTTTAAATACTCTCTAAAAATATTTACACATTGTTTAAGAAAATCAATTATTCAGAGGGCAAATACATGCTTCTATAAAAATAAATACATGGAATTCTCATGTATTTAGAGATAAAAATTCTCATGTATTTAGACATAAAAATAGGTATTTATAATGTAAATGCAATATACAATTCCTTTTGTAACACACCAAGCTGCTACCAGGAATAAAGGAATAGTTTCAATTATTCATTCTCTAGTCTGAGATATTCCCTGAATAATTATACTGTGCTGTAACCATTATTAGGCTTTCAATCCACACCTTATATTATGACTTAAGAAAAATATAAGTATCTCAAACACACACACACACACACACACACACACACACACACACAAACTTGGGCCTTATTTCTCCCACCTGAAGTATAATTTTAGCATGTAGTTTTTCAAAAAAGAGCACAAATCTATATTCTAAAACATCAAAAAACATGTAAATTTTATTGAATATGTTTATAGAAGCTGAGGGATAATCACATCATATATCACTCAGGAAATCTAATCTTACTGGATAGATGTTTTTGTCTCCAAAGTTTAATTCATCAGGAATAGTAGCTATTCCCTGATATCTTTCTTGTTCCTTCAAGACAGGATCCTGCCTCTCACTTCTTCCTACTCATCTCCCTCTTTCCCAGGTGACAATCTTTTCAGGGAGCTCCATGGCCATATTTTATGAAAATCAATTTTGCTTTTTATAATTTTCTGCTCCACACATCACAAAATTAGCACAACAGAGAAAACAAAAATTCTCCCCAAGAAACTGGAAGGAAAAAAATAAACAAACCTGTCAACAATCAAATATTTTTGAATGCTCATACATCTTCGCGTATTGGGGGAAATGTTGTCTCAGGGTATTATTGCATAAATCCTTTTTCCCTTGTAGTATCCAATTAATTGTTCAGAGTGAGTATGGTAATTTTTCCAAGTCTATGCTTTTTAATGCAGTATTAAGGCTAAATTTGAATTGCAAAATATCATAGGCACTGAAATCACTAACTTAACAAAACCTTGGAACTCGATTACTTTATACCAG
This sequence comes from Corynorhinus townsendii, assembly GCA_026230045.1. Taxonomy (NCBI): domain Eukaryota; kingdom Metazoa; phylum Chordata; class Mammalia; order Chiroptera; family Vespertilionidae; genus Corynorhinus; species Corynorhinus townsendii. The sequence goes on along the minus strand of JAPDVU010000006.1, from coordinate 104,812,138 downwards.
GAGAGAGCATACATTTTCCCTTAGAGTTACTCAATATTTTTCAGTTTTAATATTACTTTCACTATGCTCTAGTTTAAATTTTGATAATTAAAATATTAAATTAACTGTACTATTACCATTGTTGTCTCTTGAATGGATCCAAAACTGTTGATAAAAATGTTTACTACTACATCAACAGGAATACCTGTGAATAAAAATTAAAGATGTATTTAGTAGCTGTAAAATACTTGGTCAGAAGCTACATATTTCATAGTCTATGCATTTGTTTTTTATATTTTTTCCAACCCACATGTGATGTAAATTATAAATCAGTGGTCTCAGTATACCATGTTAACAATTACTACTAACTTATTTTTCTAAAATAGGGATCATAGTGCAAATAAAAAATTAGTTAAGTTGTATTTTATAATGTTATTTTTTTTTTCAGAAATATTTACCTATTAAATTGTAGAGACTCTGAGAAAATACATTTACCTTTCAAACTTTTCTAAACTGGGTTGATGCATTTACTTAAGAAAATGTAAATTATTCTTTACAAAATGTCATTTTAAAATATGGTTTACTTTTTTAAAATGTGTATAATCATCTGAAGTTCTTATTTGCATTGGTAAGTAATATTCAATAGATTTCACTTACATTTACTATACTTTTCTTTCTAATTCATGCAATTGCAAAATTAATCAGACATATAAGAGTCATTATAAAGATTTTTGCCTGACCTTTTAGAAAATAATTTGAAAGTTCATGGAGTGAGAACTAAGGTATAATGTTGCAAATTTCTTTCTTGCTTTCTTTTTTCTTTACTCATTGTGGGCTGCTGGTTGGGCTAACAAAGGGAAAATGTGAATTTAGCCTTTCAGCCACATAACCACTGGCTGATGAAAAACAGGTGGTGAATCAATATATGCTAGACATGTGACAATCCAGGCCATGGCTGTTGTTGAAAGTAACTGAATAGGTTCTGGTAATGAACAAAAAACCCTGTTTTTACAACATAGTTGTATAACTTCAGTTGACTAGAAGCAGCTGCGGACTTTTTTTTTTTCCTGTGAAGGAAAAAGAAAATCAAGCTTTATACTGTTAATCTGATCTACATTAATACCTGTCCTTAGGATAATAGTTTTCCAGAGATTTTTTTTTTCATATTGCTTTTTCTAACTCATCAAGAGGACAAACAAGTAAAAATTAAAGCAAGAAAAGGAAAAAAAAATTTGCTCCCCTATATAGTGTTCTCATGACTTTCATAGCAAGTAGGAATTTTGTTCTTAGAAGATGTGATAAAGAGTAGTATTTTGTTGGAATAAAATCAATCTATGTTGTAGAAAACAGTCTTTTAAATACTTCAGAGGCTAAATACATGCTTTACTATTATTCACACAAGTTACTGTGTTTTTAAAGCCCATATGGCCATCTTTTTTTTTTTTCAGCAAAAGAGCAGAAAAAAAATGTTTTATCAGTGTGAAAGGCTAGAAAATGTAAAAAAGATAATATAAATAGAAAGCAGAACTTTTCTCTATTTCTAATTGAGTATATGGCCACTTTCCTACAAACTATAACTTTGATGTCTGTGAATGAAAGCCAGTTCTGTAGCCAGAGCCTAAATTTTGAATCACTAAGGTTAAGAATACTAAGTAATCAGAAAACCCATTACAGAGGTTAGCCTGTTAGTTCACAATATACCTTTTTATACAAACTGGGAAGCATGCAAAACTATTAGAATTATTATTTTGCCTATTTTTGAACATGTATTCCATTACTCTGAATCTAAGTTCATTACGGGACATACCAATTTGCAATCTTGTTTTTAACATCATAAGTAAATGATCTCATACATATAAAATTAATTTTTTAAATTACAAAGAAGGAGATATTTGAGGGGAAAAAAACACAAACCTTTGAAATTTGGTCTTATCCTGGGATCATAACTGACCAGTAGCCTATTCAAGATATTGCTAGTGGAGTTGGCAGGGACTCGGGCTAGGTCCTCTGGTGACTGCTGGCTATAAGAGAAAAAACAAAACAAAATCCTGGTAAGTATTTAGAAATGGCAATCAAGAGGAATGGGTAATTTTCAATGAAGAAAAGATTTGGCTTCTTGAGACAAATCTACAATTACAGCATGGAGTTTCCAAATAGAAGTAAATGAAAAATAGTAGACATTGTCAGTAGGCTGAAATATATGTGCCATGAGAAATAAAACCAATAATAAAGTACTTTAGCACCTATTTTTACCAAATGAATGAAACACTGTCCTAAATACTCCAATTTTCTTTTAGGTAAAATTAAGCAGACATCTTACTTGTCCTGAAGCAAGCTTCAGTCAAAATCTAGATGAGCACCAAGGGAGTGCAGAAAATGAGATAATAGCAAAAGATATGTTGTTTTTTAATAATGTAGTATAACATTAACATTCTGCACAAGCAAGGGAGTATGTGGATACCGTAAGATGGCAAAAAGATAGTCTAAGAATTTTAAAAAGTCATGCTGAAATTTATGAAATGTTATTTGCCAAGAAATACACAATGAATGTTCTCGAGTTAAATATGTTGGAAGGGGGTGTGAAAATAAATACACTGCTAAGGAAACCTAATTTAAAATGGAGTTGAAAAGCCCTGTAGGGGGAGCTCTCATGCAAGTACCACTTCTTGCAGCCAACAAAACCAGTAAGAAGAAGGGAGGACCTTTTTCACTTAGGATTCCACCTTCTGCTTTTATAAAAAGGAAGATCTCCTTGCCCCAGCAGCAATACATTAACTACCCCTTGCAGATCTATGAAAAACCACCACAACTTGAACTCGTGTTTTCCAATGAACAACCCTCCCCAATTTCCTCCTAAAACCTAACAAAAGCTAACATTCCCTTTGTCTCTTTGAACTTGCCTATGGTTCACCTGAGCTTGCCTGTCCCAGATTGCAACTTTCTGCTATTCCCAAATAAACTCAACTGCCAATAAAATTACTGGCTGTTTTTATTTTTGAGGATGACAGTTCAAATTGGTAAGAGAAACATCTCTGTTATCAGATCAGTTAAACAGGGAAAATACAGAGCTACAAGATACAACTATCTCTTTCTATTATATGTGTTTACTGCCAATGATTAAAAAGAGAAAAAACTGCCATATGTTTCTATTCCAATTAACTTTGAACAATGAATCTTGATTAAATTGGTAGTTGTTTGACAATACTTTAAACACACACACACATTTCCTTGGAAACCAATGGAAAATGTTTGGTTATTAATTGTTTGGGTTTGTTTTAACACCCAGGAACTCTTATCATATAATCATTTTCCCAATACAAAAAAAAGAAATCCATGAGAATCACAAGGAAGATTAAAACTATATTTGCAGCATCTAGCACTGTCCATTCATTGATATGGTAAATGTCAATTTCATAAATGATATTCATTTATATGAATCAAACTTGAATGTATTGGCCAGGACTTTGTTTTGAAATCCCAGTTCTTATCTATCAGGCACTTCTGTTCTGAGTTCATTATCATACAGTCTGCTGCTAAGATTCAACCACTAGAGGTAAGACGTGATCAATATTAAGAAATTTATGAAAAATCTAACAATAATATGAATTGATTAACCTTTTCCAAGTAGCTATCAGACAGAGACCAAAACATTTTTAAAAAGTGAAAATCAAATTAGTTAAACCTCCCCAAATTGCAGGAAATTATATAGTACTTCAAAATTGTTTCTCATGGTCTTATTAGATCAAAGTTGCCGAGAGTTGGAACTGGTAATAAGATTTCATTTCATTGCAGGTGAAATTGTAACCTCTTTAAAACCAACTGTCACCCCTTATCAAAGAAAATTCTAAAGAGAATGAAGGCATGTGGGATATTAGGATGCAAATCAGCATTCAAACTCACAAGATTTCTCATTCATGAGATGAAAAGATAATTGATCAATTATGAAATACACATATTGGTTCAATTAAAGAGTGCTATTATTGTGCCTCTTGATATAAGATCTTTCTTAAGTATCTTCCTTCTAAACAATGAAACGACCAGACAGCATAAAGACAATTAACACTAGTTTTTGTAGTAGAGAACTTTCCAGCCTGAATTTTTTTCTTCCAGCTGTGAAGACTGGCAGAATATGCCACCCTACAATAAACCCCTTTGTCATAAGGATTATTTTGAGCTAAATATGCTTGGAAAACAGCAAATGAAGGTAGAGGCCTTCTCTGAACTCTCCTTATCTGCCAATAAACAGATCCTCCAAAATGAATTCAATTATCATAGATCCCCTCCCCAGAAATTTCAACTAGGAAAGAATGACTTTTATCACAGGAGAGGAGAGTAGAAGTGGACAGCACACCAGACAAACTTTGTAATAAAGTATCATATTTTTCTATATTTTTAAAAAATAGCCAGTTTGTCTTTCCTAGAAATCATTTATTCTCCCTTAAGTGGCCGATAACTCCCACGCGCCCCCCTCCCCTTAAGATGATATATAAGCCAGTCGGCGTGGCTCAGTGGTTGAGCACTGACCTATGAACCAGGAGGTCATTGTTCGATTCCCAGTCAGAGCATATGCCCAGGTTGTGGGCTCAATCCCTAGTGTGGGGCATGCAGGAGGCAGCTGATGAATGACACTCTCTCATCATTGATGTTTCTATCTCTCTCTCCCTCTTTCTACTTTTCTGAAATCAATAAAAATATATTTAAAAAATAAAAAATATATTTTTAAAAAAGATGATATATAAGCTCTCAAATCTCATTTTTTTGGGTATTCACTTTTTTGTTATTGTAATGTCCTTGTGCATGTAATATTAAAAATTAAGTTTGAATACATTTCTTTTCTTAATCTGCTTATGTCCAGTTTACTTAATAGACCCAACTATAAGCTGTAAGCTGTGTCAATCAAACTCATTTTCTAGCTATTCTAATTCACTAGCAAATTTTGTCCTTCCTTTATTCACTGGCTCAGAATAAATCCCCCTTCCTGGAATATTGTAATTTCCACTTCTAACTGTATTAATCTAAACCCAAACCATCTTTCAAGATTGACTTTCTAAAATCTTGCATCAATCATCCCACCTTATTCTAATGAGGACGAACTGATAAATATACATTGCCAATTATTTTGTAGTTATTGATTTTAGCGAGAGAGGAAGGGAGAGGGATAGAGAGAAAGAAACATCCATCAGCTGCCTCCCTTACACCCCCTACTGGGGATTGAGCCCGCAACCCAGGCATGTGCCCCAACCAGGAATCCAATCAGGAACTTCTTGGTTCATGGGTTGGTGCTCAACCACTGAGCTACACCAGCCAGGCTGCAGTTTTTCTTATCTACATGTATATTACCAATAAGACTAGATGCAGACAGTATAATACTTGAGGAAATAATGACTTCTGCATTTTTGTAATAACCCTGTACAGCTTACATAGTATCAAATATACATTGGGTTCAAGCCCTTTTCATCTGCCAGGTCTTTAGGTAGACTTTAGTCTCAAGATAGCTGCATGTGCTGTAGCAGCAGCAGTTATACTCATCATTTCCAGATGAGGAAGAACATTTATTCCTGTGGTGTCCTCTTAGGAGAAAAGACTTTTTTTTTTCTCAGAAGATTTCTAGCATTGGACATTGCTGAACCAATCACTGGCCAGGTGAAGAAACAATCATAATTGGTTCAGGTTATAGTCTGGTATGAAATAGATATTGGAGTATCAACCATCTTGTCCATTACACTCTTGTATTTGATGATCACTAATACTTGCTTAAATAAGAGAGATATTAGCCACACAGAGAACCATTTATTTAGTAAAGTGAAAAAGAAAAGCCAGATTGGTAGGAAAGTGAGTGGTAGGTGAGTAAATGAAGCAATGGAGTATATGGTATACTAGTATGTGGAAATGAAGACACAGTAAAATTAAGACAGTTTTCTAAAGTGGTAGAGTCAAGAATGAAACCTGATAATCCAGATTTCTAATTATTATTTGACAATAAGCTTGCCATCATGGAAAAGAAATACTATCTATCTTCTTATTATCATCCATCCATATATTGTTTTATATTGCTTTATTTAGGACAATAATCTCTATTATATCAAACCTTAAGTTCTACTAGTCTTACTAGTTTTTAAAATTATTAGTCCTGGAAAATTTGAATTTGACCTTTTCCAATTAATCAGTGTCACTCTTTTCTCTAGCTATTTCCAAATGCTTGTATTTTTCTCCAGAGCCAATAACAACAACTAATGTGGCTCAGTGGTTGAGTGTCAACCTATGAACCAGAAGGTCAGTGTTTGATTCCTGGTCAGGGCATATGTCTGGATTGTGGGCTCAATCCCTAGTATGGGGTGTGTAGGAGGCAGCCAGTCAGTGATGCGATTCTCTCATCATTGATGTTTCTATCTCTCTCTCCCTCTCCCTGTCGCTTCCTCTCTGAAATCAATAAAAATACATTTTTAAAAAATCTTATGTGTTAGAAACAAAAACTCAATGTTGGCTGACAAAAACAACCTCTTGAATTAAAAAAGGGAATACATCAAATATACTATAGCCCGTTTTATTCTTATTTCATCACTATGTATTTTCATATGCAGGTGCCCTGATACAAATATTTAGTCACCCTTCTTTACATTAACATTTCAAAATTTAAGTGAAATTTCATGTAGTTTATATTCACATGCATAAATTTAGGGATTTTCACACCCTAAAAATCATATACTTTGCTTAGTCAATACTAAAATAACTTTAAAGTCATCTCTAAACATTAAAAAAAACATTTTAAGTGCCTAGACACACATGCCACTTTCTTCCAAAGAGCTAAAACAATTTGCATGTAGCATATTTTCCTATATCTGTGCTTGCCTATATATAACCTTATAATCTGGAAATGGACCAGTACTACTTATACAAAATAAGTGCAAATAAGAAGAGTTAAATGATTTCAACAAGGTCACACACTTAATGCCTTTCACTATTAGAGTCTTCATATTCTGAATCTCAATCTAATGTTTTATCCATCTGACTATGCTATTTTGTTTTATTTAAAGAAATCTATCAACAATTATGATATTATTGCAAAACAGGATTTATTTCATGAAAATGTGATATTAATTTAAGAAAATAACTTACTCTATTCAGGCAATGTGATCAAATGACTAGAAAAAATAATATTTTATATCAAAAGCTTTTTTTACAACCAGTCTTCTTTTGTTCACTTGCCTAAACTTGAACCAATGTCGTTACTAATATGCAAAGTTATGCAAGGAATGTATCAGGCTATATAGCTGTATGATGTAATGTTTTCCAGCACTAAAGGAAAAATCCAGAAATTTCTTTGCAAAGGGGAAAAGCTCAGTTTTCCATTAACTGTAGGACATTCATATTTTTACATGACCCTTTAGTGACCACACTAAATAGTGCCATTTCAGAAATGGTGTGTATGAGTATATTGTCTTGATCTCATCCCTCAAACCAGGAATCTGAGCCCAAAGGGATTGCTTTGTTTTTCCAAGAGTTATAAATACCACAACAATGGGCAAAGATCTTCTCAGGCCTGAATTCAGTATGGCCTAAGTCAGCATGTGTAAACTGGTCCTGAGGCCCTGCAAAGCTTTTGGCTGTACATGAACTAAATAAAAGAAGCATAAAGCAGCAAGGAAGAGCAAGGTTGTCAAATGTGTGGGTTGTATTATTCCTCCTCTTTACGCCAGGGCAGGGTTCTTTACCTCCTTTTTAGGTTACAGACACAGCTGAGAATCTGATAAAAGCTATGTCCTTCCAGGAAAAAAAACAGACAGTTTGCAATGCTGAGGGTTCCTGGACCTGTGGACCATATGAGCTAAGAAACAGCTCCTTCATGGAAACAAATGCTGGTATCCTCATCTAGGGGGTGATTTAAAAAATAAAATCAAGTATCTTGTAGTGGCAGAATTAAGCTCGGGGGGAGGGAAAACAGATGAGAATACGGCAAAGGGACATAGAAGCCAACCGAAAGAGCTCCCAATGCCCAAATCTATAATGCTTCGAGCAATAAAATAAAGTAGTATTGGGTTATATTCTAAACTATAAAATAAAATCCAAGAATCCATATGGACATATGCTTCCCCAAAACACATACCCCTGTGCTAATTATGAGAAAAACATCAGACAAATCCCAATTGAGTGGCATTTTACAAAACACCTGACTAGTACACTTCAAAGCTGTCACGATCATGAAAAACAAAGTTGGAGAAACTTCACAGCTGAGAGGAGACTAAGCAGGCGTAAAGACCACTATAATGTAATATCCTGAATGGGAATCTGGAACAGAAAAAGGACATTAGATAAACACTAAGGAAATCTCAACAAGGTATGGATTTTAATTAATAATAATGTGTCAATATTGGTTCTTTAACTATAAAAATGTACCACACTAATATAAGATGTTAATAATAGGGAAAACTAAATGCGGGGTTATTTGTGAATTCTGTAGTCTTTGGGCAATTTTTCTATAAATCTAAAGCTGTTCTAAAATAAAAAGTGTATTTGGGGAGCGGGAGAGAGCCAACAGCCAAGGCCTTAACAGACCCCTCAGCAAAGAAGATGCACAGATGGAAAATAAACGTAGGACACCAGGGCAAGCAAATTAAAGAACAGCGATATACTACTCCGCACCTACTAGAATGACCAAAATCCAGAACACTAACACCAAATACAAAAGCGAATAAGGAGCAATAAGAACTCTCATTCATTGCTGGGGGGAATGCAAAATGGTAAAGCCACTCTGAAAGACCATGTGGTGATTTCTTACAAAACTACACACACTCTTAACCATCTCATCCTGCAATCTTGCTCCTCAGAGATGAAAACAATGTTCACACAAAAGCCCTGCACACACATATTTATAACAGATTTACTGGTATTTGCCAAAACCTGGAAGAAACCAAGAAATCCTTAAATAAACTGCGGTGCATCCAGACAATGGAATATTATTCAGCACAAAAAAGGAATGCACTATCAAGCCATGAAAAAACGTGGTAAAACAGAAACACATATTACTACTAGTAAGTGAAAGAAGCCAATCTGAAAAGACTACATACTATATGATTCTAACTATATGACATTCTGGAAAATGCAAAACTGCAGACAGTGAAAAGATCAGTAGTTGCCAGGGGTTGGTTGAAGGAGGGGAGGAGAGATGAATAGGCAGAGCACAGAGGTTTTTAGGACAGTGAAACTACTCTTCTAGATAATCAGGCAGACAGTCATGTAAAGCTAAAGATTTTATATACTCCGGCAAGACACTAAGTCAACAGTTATTTTTGAATCCAGATAATTAAGGGGTTGTTTTGTATTTTCCTAACTACAGTTATAGTGTATTACTATCTCTCTTGACAACTTCTGTATTTTTTCCATTCTGTTTTCACACATTAAATTGTGAACAGAGGTTTATGACTATAGCGAGTGATACCTTTTACATGATTAGTTGAGTTTAATTAGTTTATCATTTATTTGAAAAGAATGTGTTTAGGAGTAAATGTGGATGTGTGTGGCAAAGTCTGTCATGTTATTTTAGGCCAAGAATCATAATTAAAAACAGTGTTCCACAACATTTATTTCATTTATCTCCCCAGTTGGGCTTAAGGAACTTTTGGAGACTGTAGAAACATTTTTAAATCTTGTCTAACTTCAATTGTGCACTTACATCATCCATGGCTCAAAAAAAAATAAATGTTTTTCACAAAGTAGAAACATCTATTTGGAGAGATGCTGGATTTTAGATACTAGCAATTTCCAAATCCCATCAGAGGCTATGGTCTTTTTTAACTTCATATCACATGTGAGATTACTTGTCCTATGAATACTATAAGTATTTTCTATTTATATGGTATGATTCTCAAACAGTGTAAAACACTATACATTCTCACTACTTCTCATTGGTTTGTTAATTTGATACAAAGCTCGTGTCATAAATAATTAAATGTAAACTTCAATCCAAACCAAACGTTTACTGTGCAATTGCTTTCTGTGCTTTGCAGAAACAGTATTATATCCTGTCCCAGGAAATAAAACTCCGCGGTAACACCTCTAACTCTGCTCAAACTGCAGCTGGACAAGTACTTATTTTTTCTCAATTTTCCATGCATTGCACAGATATAAAATGTTTTTCTTCTGGCCTAATAGAACCGGTAATAAGATAAACCCACCCTAATGCACATAATAAAGTTAAGTGTGGAAATAATTGAAGAAACACTTGTCTAACAGTCTACAGACTGGTTGGTGTTCTAGCCCAGACAGACTGTAAGATTCCCACATGATACTGGGCCATTCACTTGCCCTCTCTGAGCCTCAGTATCCTCACCTTTAACAAAGGTTTAAATGAGGGGATCTCTAAGGTCCCGTTCAATAATCTGGATCTATCTGTTGTGGATGCTGTGGTGCTGCATCCCCGATGGTCCCTGCAAAACAGACTGTTGCCAGGAATGCTGGCTGCTTAGGAGTCTGAGCTGCGTCTCTTCTGGAGTAACCTTCAGCTGAAGAGAGGTGTCTTACCCGTATCCAAAAACTTTGTCATGGGGATGCAAGGGAACCCTTTCTACTAATAGAGACAACTTGAGAGGGTGCCCCAGCTGCAGAGCACCCTAGGGCATTAACTGATGCTTAGATGCAGCTGTATTGTTCTTGGGCTTGAACCCCCTTTCTTCACCCACATAGGTGTTGTTCCAAAAGCAATTTGCTCTCTGCTTGTAAATCTTCATCTAAGAATCTGTCTTTGAAAGAACTCAATCTACAGCATCAGCTAAATAATAAGATTCCTTAAAGAACAACATCTTATACAACTATCAATATGCAGCATTTCTCTTTTACTTTACTCATTCCTGAATTCACTTAACAAAGTTCTTGTGCTTTTATATATGCCATGCAAGGCACCAGATGCTTGTTATGCATTTAAGAATCCAACACAAATGTTGATTATTCTGATATAAAAGTGGTCTTCAAAACTGTGGGTTCAGATGAATCTGTCTAGTGATTCTTGGCTTTGGCAGGCCTTGAACTCACCTAAGACGCTCTGCAAACTTCTGATGCCAAGCCCGCACCCTGCCCTCCAGATTTAATTAAAGTTGTTTAGCTCAGGTATCAGAATATTAAAAGCTCCTCAGGTTATTCCAGTGAATAGATAGTCACTTGCTAGAAAGTGAATTGATTGAGAAAAGAACATGGAATTAAAACATGAACAGAGGGAGGAAAAAGTAAGCCAACAATTATGACAAAGAATAAACTGCCTAAGAGGAAGGAGGAAATCCATAAGTGAGTGTCAACAGAACTCCAGGAAAAAGGATATTCTCTGGAAGGGTTGGTTAACAGGACCGATGTCATGGTGAGGCGGAGATAAGGACTGAAAACTCTCTATGTGGGGTTTAGAAAAGGGAGAGCTGTTTTCAGTGGAGAAAGAGATGGAAGCCAGATAGATGGGAGAGGATGGAACAGAGAGAAAGAAATTGGACGAGGGAGGACACCTATTGAAAAGTTTGACTGGGATCGACCTTAACAAGATGGAATAAGAAGTCTGGACCCTCCTTCTCCCCATGGACACACCATTCCCTTTTTCAGAAATCCAGAAACTAATTGAGAGGCTTCCACACGCAACCAGCTGCAATGAAACTAGGAGGGAAAGTGGGGACACACTCTTACCATAAACCCCACCCTCAGAGCAGCATAGCCCAATACCATCCAGAGCTGCCAGCTTCTCCCTGTGCAGGAAAAGGGTCTTACCCCACATGTAACATGCCAGCTTTTCTAGATGCTACCCTAGATACTGGATTCTATTTCCCTTGTTCCAAAGCAACAATGGGGCTCAGTACATGCCATTCCCCTGGGGACTACAGAGAACCAAGTTGTTGTTGGAATAAGCAGAGTTCACCATAGCTCCACCCCACCTCCTCAGTGCATAACAATTGGGCTGTAAAACCCAGTTCCTCCCTGTGTCTGCACCGATCATGGTCATAAGGTTCATAATAGCCACTCACATGTGGAAACAACCTAAAAATCCATTGACAGATAACTGGCTTTTTTAAAAACGTGATATATGCGTACAATGGAATCTTATTTACCCTTTAAAAAGGAAATCCTGCCATATGCAACAAAATGGATAAACCCTGAGGGCCTTATGCTAAGTAAAATAAATCAGTCACAGAAGCACAAATATTGCATGATCCTACTTATATGAAGAGTCTAAAATAGTCAAACTCATAGAAGCAGAGAATACAATGGTGGTTGATGGAATGAGGAGGCTATGGGGAATTGCTAATTAACAGAGAAATTTCACTGATGCAAAGATGAATAAGTTCTAGAGATTTTTTGTACAATATTGTACCTACAGAAAACAACATTGTAACATCTAATTAAAAAAATCTGTTAAGAGGGCAGATCTCATGTTACGTATTCATACCACAATAAAAATTTTAAATTTAAAAACAACATGCAGTGACAATACTCAAAAAAGAAAAACCATATGTGTGTGTGTGTGTGTGTGTGTGTATATATATATATATGTGTGTATATATATATATATATATATATATATATAGTGAGTTTTAAGTGAAGTTATAGCTCAATTTCATTAAAAAAAAAAGTTATATTAGTTTGCTTTTTTTTTTTTTTTTTTGGCTGAACCAATGGCTGTTTCCTTGAGCTATTTACACAGCTATTGTTTGGAAACAAAATTTAATTTCTTGGCTTTCTTCTAGGTAGAATCTGGCACATGAAGAGATAAGTAAACACCAGCAGGACAAATTGGCATTGGATACAGCTCCTAAATACTTCAACTTTGCAAATTAATAAAATAAATCTATTTTTACCCCCTTAACATGAAAACTCTAGCAAGGAAAAAGAATGGCTACAGACAGGTGGGTTTCAGAGACATACTGCATTTTTCTATATTGTAGTCCAAATGTAAAACTTGAGTGGATTACAAAAGATGCAGTTGAGTGAGAAAAATTGAATCCCAATTTCAGATTCTCCCCTCCCCCAAAACATGAGTCAATGAGATCGAAATGATGGGTGAAAAAAACCAGCCTTAGATGAGGGAGAGCTCGCTCATTCACTCTAGGGAGGAAAAGGAATAGAGGGAGATGGTAATAGAGGCAGGATCATATGTCCTCATGGAAAATAGAGTCAGACAGTTTCCCTGTCCTCCTTAAAAGTGTCAAGCTAACAATCCAGAACAAATTTCGTGTATAGCTGCCAAAATGTAATAGTTCTTACATGAACACCTAGAAAATAAAAGACAAAATATACTGCACCATATTTGAAAACAATTCAGAACCTTAAAGACAACCAGAAACAAATGTGACTAATTTTAAAATCTATCTGTAAAGGTATGATGATATCATATCCAGTACTTACCAAATGATTGACATGACTAATAACATCTATCACCTGTATTTTGTTAGCTTTCTTTTTCAGGAGGAAAAAGAGGTTCCTTGAATGTAAATTTTCAAGAGATGAAACCATTTCCCCCTCACAAAATTCATACTTAACTAGAACTACAAATTCTGAATATACTACACATGTAGTATTCCATAAATATTCAATGACTCATTCAACAAATATTTAACAAGTGCCTGCCACCGCCAGGCATTTTTTTTTAAGGTCCTGGGAAAATACCAGCAAATAAAACACACAAAAACACTTGCATCAGATGGAGCTCAACCTCTGATTCATGGAGTAATTGGCCACAGGATAAGGATAAAAAAACACCCCTGGTTCCAATTCCTTAAAGAATTCTCCTCAGTGCAGTGGTTTGTATTAGATATTAAAAACAACAACAACATTATCCCAGGGCTAGCCACATTTATGAAAAGGTGGTTATTCCAATGTCATGGTAAATATCTTCATTCCTAATTAATTTGTTTGCTTTGCCTTTTTCCCCCATGTGTGGTTGTTTTTCTTATTTACTGTTTGATTTATTTTTTAAAAAACAGAACATGATTAAATTTAAGACACAAGTTCAATACAACCAAAAATAAAACACCAGAGTAAAATAATAACAAAAAACATGGCATTTCATTTGCAATGCATGAGAAATGGTTAACATCTTTAGTCACAAACAAGCTCTTAAGAACCAGTAACAGAGACACTATAATAATGCAAAGAAACTGGAAAAAATATAAGTGATGATTAAGCATTAAGTGTATATGATTTTGCTGAGCAGTGATGAAGAATAATTTCTCTGCAGTATCAGTGAGCAGAGTAAAGACACTGACACCTAATATTCTACAGTTTTGAACAGTGTTGTACAGTTTGAACACTAATAAACACCAGGAGGCAGATTAATGAGAAGGATCTATATAATATGTTGGAATACAAATTAGAAACAAAACTGAGTCTATTTTATGAAAAGTTGACACAAGTGGAGCCATTTTAAAATAGACCTAGAGTAGCCATTCCTTACAAGTCTTGCTCCTTGAACCTTGGGGATGGTTGAACTAGATGAAGCAATCTTTGCACTGGACCAAGGCAACATTGTCTTATAAAGAATTATTTGTAAAATAGCAGGAAAGCAGGCATCCCAACCACAAGAACTGTGGATTATGGACATTTCCCCTGAAGATAGAATCAGTAACCAGTCATGTAGAGCTAAAAAGTAACTCAGTGTGTGAACACTGATGGAAATTCCTTTCCTCTACTCATGCAGTCGTTTCTTTTCATTTTCTCACAAAAAGGCCTTTCCTCTGTAATCAGAACACAATTTTGGTTTCTGCCTAAATCTGTGCCCCCTGAGTTGCACTTTTGTGACCTCAAGTAAACAATGGTGCCTCTCACTTTGGCTTCTTATTTTAGGTTAACAAAACAATGTCAATAAAAATCCCAGCATTTTGTGTCTATACATATGCAAGTAGAATAGCTGATTCTAAAATTCATAAGGAAACACAAAGGACCTAAAATGGCCACGGTACTTCTAGAGAACAAAGCTAGAGGACATGCAGGCATTCTGCGATAGTAATTAGAAAGTGTGTTACTGACACAAGGTGCGTAGTAATAAACCAGTGGGACAGAATGGAGAAACAAGTAACTGGTTCACAACTGCACTGAAAGACACAATGGCCTTTCAGTCAATGTGCTGCTTTTAAAAATGAGTCTTGACCCTATTCCACATCATATACAAAAAAAAAATAATAATAAATTGAAATGGATTACAGAACTAAATATGAAACTAAAGACAATAAAGCATCTAAGGGGAAAAAAGCAGATTATCTTCATGACCCTGGAGTAGAGAGCTATTTCTTAAATAAAATACAAAAGCATTAAAGAAGATT
Source organism: Corynorhinus townsendii (assembly GCA_026230045.1). NCBI lineage: Eukaryota > Metazoa > Chordata > Mammalia > Chiroptera > Vespertilionidae > Corynorhinus > Corynorhinus townsendii. The sequence goes on along the minus strand of JAPDVU010000006.1, from coordinate 104,796,875 downwards.
AATAAATCAAATCAGACTCAGACTTCATTAAAAATAAGTACTTTAGTTCATCAAAAGACACTGTTAAGTAAGTTAAAATGCATACCAAAAATTGGAAAGAGAGCTATAGTACAAATATCTGACAAAGAATTCTCTCAGGAATGTATAAAAAACTTCTACATATCAATAATAAAAAATGGACAGATTTTTTTAAAAGGTGGGAAAACAATTTTAAAAAGTGAGCACTTTGCAAAAGACTTGTAACTAAAAATCCAATATACTTATGAAAAGGTGCTCAGAAATGTTAATCATCAGGCAAATGGAAATTAAAATCACAATGTGATATCTTATACCCATATCAGATAGCTAAAATTCAAAGTTTGCTGATAATATCAAGTTTTGACAAGCATGTGAAGCAACTGGAACTCTCACAAATGAATGATGGGAGTAGAACTAAAAAACTACCCATATCTCCTAGAGTTTAATATACTTGTACCCTATGATTCAGACAATTCATTTCTGAATATATGGGTATACATACTATCTTCAGCCTGGATGACTGTTTCCTATGTATGGTCTTATTTTAGTCATTGATAAAATGTTGAACACAATAAAGCCAAAATGTCACCATCAGGGAGGTTGAAGATGTTCTACTAATTACCCAGTTGTTAATTCATCTAGTTTTACTATTGGGACCATATTTCTAAATATTGTCCATAGGGGTCATATAAATTATTTTCAAGTGCCTGCACCAATCCAGATTTAATGACTTGTAAAAGCCAATGATCTTTAGGTTGTTATTCACTCTTTAAACCAATTTTTATTTTTTTGTGTGTATGTGTGTTATGCTGCTCTTTGGTGATTGAGTCAATAAGACCCTGCTTGCTCTCAAAGTCTTTCAATCTAGAGGGGAAACTGCATTTATAATACAGTATTATAAATATGACCGGCACTTAGGGTACTATAGAGGCACAGAATGTTTATCTAAATCAGACTATCAGAATTAGGAAAAGCTTCCCAAAGGAGATAACAGGGTTTGAGTTGAGTTTGAGGTCATTAAGGGACGGTCAGATTCAAATGTTAAATGTATGGGTGTGATGCTCTTCAGAAAAGTCTGGGCCAGACATAGGTTTAGGAGTCAACAGTAAATAAATGATATTTACAGTCAGAGATTTGGACATGGCCACTAAGGTGGGAGTTAACTAAAGACAGGGGAACATTGGCAAATCAGTGCATGTTCTGATATGAAAGGTTCTGCTGATATGTGTTTCAATAAGCAACCTTACTAGGATAAAAAAAATGCAATACATCTCTCATATGAGAATATAAGGCATGAAGAACGTACGATGGGCATAGATACTGCTTCTTTTTCCCCTTCCCCTTCTTTGAAGACTTCTCTTTAGAATAGGCTTCTTCAACCCACAAGGAAATTAAAATAAAAAAGGCAATCGCCGGTAAAAACTTCATTGTGAAAAGTTAAATTTCAGGAGGTGGATCTACAAGAAAGAACAAGAAACATTTACATTTAAGAAGCAAATGATTAACTATATGACTATTTAAGGAGTAAAATCATTACTAACCAATAGACATTTGTACATCAAATCCTCATTGCTCATTCCTATGTGGTTATACTTCACTATATATTTTGTGCTGATTTAGCAGTAAAAGTTAATTTAAATAATGGTAGGAAATAAAATCCTACTGAGGAATAAAAGATAAGCATGCAATATTTCTGATTCTATAATTATATAAAATTGTAAAATGATATTGACTTGCACAGTACATCAATCTATGCTTAGAAACATATCTGAAAGGAAGTTCAACACGGAGTTAAAATGGTTATCTGATACTATTAAGTGTAAATTAATTTTTGTTTTCTTTTTTCATTTTTATATTGTTTTAAATTTGCATGTATATTTTCCATAAACAATAAGACTTATTAAAGAGAAGATAATTTTAAGTATTAAAAATTGACAGAGATAAAAGAAAAAATTATCATCAAAGAGTTTCACCCTCTAAATGCACTGTGTTTTTGTTTATACACACTAATTTGCAAGCTTTTACCCTCCAAAAGGATGTAGATGGACTTAAATTAGCTTTTTGGCTTTCCTCCTTGCTTGATACTAATTTTTATTACCCAAGGATGATTTCTGACTGCAGAAATTCCAGGTAACATTATATAAAATGAAGTAGCAAGTATAGTTAGATTCTTCCAAATAATCTCCCTAGCCATATTTTAATAACATTTTCCGTGCTGAAATGAGAATTATATTCTTGCCAGTATCTGATGCATAAAAAACAAAAACAAAAAAACTTTAAGCTTCTGGAATATTTAAACCTCTTCTGCATTCCTCATTTCCAAACCATGAATTGTTTCACCTTCATTGCAGAGTGGGAGACCCATCCCATGCCTCAACATTAATTTAATTCCCATCTGACCCTTACAAATGTGCTTCTCCCAGGTCATGTTTTTCATCTCCCTTTCTTTCCCCCAATAATTACTTTCCCACGTTTACCCATTGCACCACCCTCCAGCAAGCCAGGTCCTTTCTAATGAAGGTAAGAGAGGGTGCTTGTCAGGCCAACAGCAAAAGCAGAAGGCTCTCTGTCAACTTACAGCATTGGCCTCTCCCTGCCCCCCACCTACCACGGCATCCACTTCCAGACACCTTTGCCCACAGCAGCAGGTACTTCGCCCACCACCTTCACGTCCTTCCCCAAGAAAAACCAAGAGCCATCCTAACGGTTTCAATGGGCAGAGAGGAATCCAACTCTATGTTCTCTGCCTTCATCTCCAACCTTGCAAAGGGGACAGCTGCAATGACTGAAGGATCTTCAGCAACACCACGCGAGGAGCCCTCCCCACAAAAGTGCGTTCTCTAGTGACCCCGGCCCTCTGCATCCCTCCATCCCCAGCGTGACCGCGGACGCCGCCGCATCGGTGGCCCGGGGCGCTACCCGCGCCCCCGGCCCCTGGCGGGGCAGCGCTCGCCTCCTCCCCTGCACGCCGCAGTGCTCCAGTGCCCCCGCCACCCCAGCCTTGACCCTGGCTGTCCGCAGAGGCGTTTATCCCCGTCCCCTGGCCCCCCGCCGCCTACCACCCCGGTCCTCCCAAGCCCTTCCTTCCTCAGTGGAACCCCCGGACACGTACCCTAGGCGCCCCCGCCTCCAGCCGCCAGGCCAGGACCCGGCGGCACGGGGCCCAGACGGCGCTGGCTGCTGGGGTGCAGCGGGCGCAGAGCGGGGCAGCTGCGTCCCGCCGCCCGCGCCACCGCCGAGCTCAGCTGACGCGCCTGCTCCGGTGCGGAGCCTGCGCCGTGGCGCGCGCGGCCGGTGACCGCAGCCGCCTTCAAGCCGCTGCAGGGACCGGGGGCCGGGAAGCCAGGGACAGCGGGACGACGGAAGGGGGAAGGGTGGGGGCGGGAAGAGGTATCCCGACCCAGCGTGGAGGGGCGTCACAACACCCTCTCCTCCAGGCATCCAAAGGATTTTGAAGCAGAAATACAGCTTCCCCCACCCCCACCCCTTTTAGGGACTCAAGATGATGAGTGCTGGGGTCGGGTAAGGACAGTGTTAGTCGTGTAAGGACAGCAACCTCTCCAGGAGCTGGATCATTTAGAGTCACCATCTGACTACTAGTAACAAAAAGCAATAGAACAGCAAATGGCCTTCTTGGAACGAATCGGATAACCTACAGTTTCTGTGATTTCATCACTTGCCTAGACTGGCATCTAACCTAATCTCTGAGTTTTAGTTCTAATCTCTAAAAGCCTGATCTTTCTAAAGCAACCTTAAATTGATCAAAATGACTAAAGCCATATAATCTTGCAGGTACTGTTTCAACATTTGTTAACTAGTTAACATGTGCACAGAACTTTATGGTTTCAAAAACCATTCACTGCGTTAATCTCATTTGGCCCTCACAGCATTCATTCTTGGGCAAGTTTAATGTCTTCGTTCCCATTTTGCAGATGAAGAAAATGAAGCTCAGCTGTCTTAAGGGATATACTTGAATGGAATGTTCCAGAGACTCAAAGTCTGATTTTATACTTCTGAGCCAGATCTGATTTTGGCTTTCTCCGGCAAACTGTTCCTTGTCTATATTGTGTACAAAGTGGTCCTTCATTTGGCTATGCAGCTCTTAGATAACAAACAGCTTTCCTGTTAGCGCTGGACTATATGGCTAATGGTTGTTTTTTGTTTTATTTTTCCTTAAGAAAGCATGGGCTCAGGTGAGCATCACTTAGCACTGTGTTCTGGACCTACAGATGTATCCACTAATAGATTTCTTTCCTTCTTTTTTTTTTTTTTTTAGATAGGATATCACACTGTTTATTTCCACCAAAGCACTTATAGTAATTTTTACTTTAGAGCTACTTGTTTCTTCATTTCCTTTTTTAAAATTTCTTTATTGATTAAGGTATTACATATGTGTCCTTATTCCCCCATTACCTCCCACCTCCCATTCATGCTCCCACTCCCCTGTTCTCTATGTCCATTGATTAGGCTTATATGCATACATATAAGTCCTTTGGTTGATCTTTCCCCCTACCCCCAACCTCCCCTACCTTCCCTGAGGTTTGACAATCTGATTGATGTTTCTCTGTCTCTGGATCTATTTTTGTTTATCAGTTTATGTTGTTCATGATATTCCACAAATGAGTGCGATCATGTATATTTATCTTTCTCTGCCTGGCTTATTTCACTTAGCACAATGCTCTTCATCTCCATGCATGTTGTTGCAAATGGTAAGAACTCCTTTTTTACCACAGCATAGTATTCCATTGTGTAGATGTTACCACAGTTTTTTAATCCACTCATCTGCTGATGGGCACTTAGGCTGTTTCCAAATCTTAGCTATGGTGAATTGCACTGCTATGAACATAGGGGTGCATCTATCCTTTCTGATTGGTGTTTCTAGTTTCTTGGGATATATTCCTAGAAGTGGGATCACTGGGTCAAATGGGAGTTCCATTTTTAGTTTTTTGAGGAAATTCCATACTGTTCTCCACAGTGGCTGCACCAGTCTGCATTCCCACCAGCAGTGCACGAGGGTTCCTTTTTCTCCGCATCCTCGCCAGCACTTGTCATTTATTGATTTGTTGATAATAGCCATTCTGACAGGTATGAGATGGTACCACATTGTTGTTTTGATTTGCATCTCTCTGATGATTAGTGACTTTGAGCATGTTTTCATATGTCTCTTGGCCTTCCTTCTGTCTTCTTTCGAAAAGTGTCTATTTAGATCAGTTGCCCAATTTTTGATTGGGTTGTTTATCTTCTTTTTGTTAAGCTGTATGAGTTCCCTGTAAATGTTGGAGATTAAACCCTTATCATTGATATCATTGGCAAATATGTTCTCCCATGCAGTGGGCTTTCTTGTTGTTTTATTGATGGTTTCCTTTGCTGTGCAAAAGCTTTTTATTTTGATGTAGTCCCATTTGTTTATTTTCTCTTTAGTTTCCATTGCCCTAGGAGAAGTATCAGTGAAGAAATTGCTTCAGCATATGTCAGAGATTTTTCTGCCTGTGGATTCCTCTAGTATTTTTATAGTTTCTCGTCGTATGTTTAAGTCCTTGATCCATTGTGAGTTTATTTTTGTGTATGGTGTAAGTTGCTGGTCTAGTTTCATTTTTTTTTTGCATCTATCTGTCCAATTTTCCCAACACCATTTATTGAAGAGACTGTCTTGACTCCATTGTATATTCATGCCTCCTTTGTCAAATATTAATTGAGCATAGTGGTTCGGGTCGATATCTGGATTCTCTATTCTATTACATTGATCTATATGTCTGTTCTTGTGCCAGTACCAGGCAGCTTTGAGAACAGTGGCTTTGTAATATAGCTTGAAATCTGGTATTGAGATCCCACCTACTTCGTTCTTCTTTCTCCAGATTGCTGTGGCTATTCAGGATCCTTTTTTATTCCAGATAAATTTTTGGAGTTCTTTCTAGGTCTGTGAAATATGCTGTTGGTAATTTAATGGGGAGTACATGAATCTATAAATTACTTTGAGTAGTATGGACATTTTAATGACGTTGATTCTCCCAATCCATGAACATGGTATGTTCTTCCATCTTTTTGCATCTTCCTCTATCTCTTTTTGCAGTGTCCTGTAGTTTTCCACGTATAGGTCTTTTACCTCCTTAGTTAAGTTTATTCCTAGGTATCTTAATTTTTTTGGTGCAATGGTACATGGGATTGCTTTTTTAGTCTCTCTTTCTGTAAGTTCACTACTGGTGTATAGAAATGCCATAGATTTCTTGGCGTTAATTTTGTATCCTGCTACATTGCCAAATTCATTTATTAAGTCTATTAGTTTTTTGATGGAGTCTTTCGGGTTTTTTATGTACAATATCATGTCATCTGCAAGTAAGGACAGCTTTGCTTCTTCTTTTCCAATTTGAGTGCCTTTATTTGGGTTTATCATATATAGCTTTTATTATGTTAAGCTATGATCCTTCTATTCCCACCTTGTTGAGCGTTTTTATCAAGAAAGGATGTTGGATTTTGTCAAATGCTTTTTCTGCATAAATTGATATGACTATGTGATTTTTATCTCTCAATTTGTTTATGTGATGCATCACGTTCATTGATTTGCGGATATTGTACCATCCTTGCATTCCTGGGATAAGTCCTACTTGGTCATGGTGCAGGGGTCCTCAAACTATGGCCCGCGGGCCACATGTGGCCTGCCGAGGACATTTATCTGGCCCGCTGGGTGCTGCTGCCTTTCCTGCTTAGCAGCCGACTCGTCCCAGGCCCGCAGTGCGCATAGGAATTTGTTCAGAGTTTTTTTTTTAAACTATAGTCCGGCCATCCAACGGCCTGAGGGACAGTGAACTGGCCCCCTGTTTAAAAAGTTTGAGGACCCCTGAATGGTGTATGATCTTTCTGATGTACTGCTGGATCCGATTTGCTAGAACATGAACATCTATGTTCATGAGAGATATTGTCCTGTAATTCTCTTTCATTGTGTTATCTTTATCTGGTTTTGGTATTAGGGTGATGTTGGCTTCATAGAAGGAGCTTGGAAGAGTTCCTTTCTCTTGAATTTTTTGGAATAGTCTGAGGAGGATAGGTTTTAGTTCTTCCTTGAATGTTTGGTAAAACTCCCCTGTGAAGCTGTCTAGCCCTGGACTTTTGTTTGCTGGAAGCTTTTTGATGACTGCTTCAATTTCTTCCATACTTACTGGCCTATTGAGATGTTTAGATTCTTCCTGATTGAGTTTTGGAAGGTTATATTTTTCTAGGAATATGTCCATTTCCTCCAGGTTGTCCAGTTTGTTGGAATAGAGTTGTTCATAGTATTTTTTGACAATCCTTTGTATTTCTGTGGGGTGTGTTGTTGTTTCACCTTTTTCATTTCTGATTTTGTTTATTTGGGTCCTCTCTCTTTGCTTCTTGGTGAGCCTGTCTAGAGGCTTATCAATTTTATTTATCCTTTCAAAGAACCAGCTCGTGGTTTTGTTGATCTTTTGAATTGTTTTTTTGGTCTCAATGTCATTTATCTCTGCTCTGACCTTTATTATTTCCTTCCTTCTGCTTACATTGGGCTTTTCTTGTTGCTCTTTCTAACTCTTTGAGTTGTACGGTTAGGTAATTTATTACCATTGTTTCTTGTTTTTTGCAGTAGGCTTGTAGAGCTATGAATTTCCCTCTCAAGACTGCTTTCGCTGTGTCCCATAGAATTTGGATTGTTGTGTTTTCATTGTCATTTGTTGCCATGATGTTTTTTATTTCTTCCTTGACCTCTCTGGTAACCCAGTCATTGTTTAATAGCATGCTGTTTAGTCTCCATGTGTTTGATTTTTTTGGATTGTTTTTATTGTAGTTGATTTCCAGTTTTATGCCACTGTGATCTGAAAAGATGCTTGATATGATTTCTATCTTCTTGAATTAGAAGAGACTTTGCCTATGACCCAACATATGGTCTATCTTTGAAAATGACCCATGTGCACTTGAGAAGAATGTATATTCTGTGGCTTTGGGGTGAAATGTTCTGAAGATGTCAATTAATTCCATCTGGTCTAGTGAGTCATTTAGGATTGATGTTTCTTTGCTGATTTTTTGTTTAGAGGATTTTTCCAATGGTGATAGTGGGGTATTAAAGTCTCCTACTATGATTGTATTGCTGTCAATCTCTCCCTTGATATCCTCCAGTAGTTTGTTTTTTTTTTAATGTATTTGGGTGCTCCTGTATTGGGTGCATATATGTTTACCAGAGTTATTTCTTCTTGTTGGATTGCTCCCTTTAGTATTATGAAGTGGCCTTCCTTATCTCTTGTTATGTCCTTCACTTTGAGATCTAATTTGTCAGATATAAATATTGATACCCCAGCTTTTTTTTCATTTCCATTTGCCTGAAAAACCTTTTTCCATCCCTTCACCCTCAGTTTGTGTGCGTCTTTTTTTCTGAGGTGGGTTTCTTGTAGACAGTGTATATATGAGTCGTGTTTTCTTTTCCAATCTGTTACCCTATGTCTTTTGATTGGGGCATTTAATCCATTTACATTTAAAGTTATTATTGGTAGGTACCTATTTGTTGCCACTTTTATTCTTTACTCCTGTGTTCCTTCTTCTCTTCCCATTTCTTTTTTTTACAGAAGACCCTTTAGCATTTCTTGCATTGCTGCTTTGACGGTAATAAATTCCCTTAGCCCTTTTTTGTCTGTGAAGCTCCTGATTTCACCTTCAATTTTGATTGATAGCCTTGCTGGTTACAGTATTCTTGGATTCAGACTCTTCCTTTGCATGACTTTGTATATTTCATTCCATCCCCTTCTGGCCTGATGAGTTTCTGTTGAGAAATCAGTCGTTAGTCTGATGGGGGTTCCTTTGTAGGTAACTTTCTGTCTCTCTCTGGCTGATTTTAAGATTCTTACTCTATCGTTGATGTTTGCCAATTTAATTATAATGTGCTTGGTGCCAGTCTTTTTGGGTTCATTTTTCTTGGGACTCTGTGATCTTCTTGGATTTTTGTGTTTTTTTTCTTCCCTATATCAGGGAAGTTTTCTGTCATTATTTCTGCAAATAGTTTTTCTATTCCTTGCTCAGTTTCCTTTTCTTCTGGAACCCCTATTATGCAGATGTTGTTTTGTTTCATGTTGTCCCAAAGTTCCCTTAGGCTCTCCTCCTGCTTTTTAATTTTTTTTTTCTAGAAGCTGCTCTACTTGGGTATTTTTTCCATCTTGTCTTCTAGCTCACTGATGCGGTCCTCTGCTTCTTCGAGACTACTCTTGATGCTTTCTATTGAGTTCTTTACAGCAGCAGTCATTTTTCGTTTCTTCTTGGTTCTTCTTCATTTCCTCTTGGTTCTTACTCATATTGTCGAATTTGTCTTCCATTCTTTTCAGCCACCTTATGATCATTTCTCTGAATTCTTTCTCTGACAGGTTGCTCACCTCCATTTCATTTACTTCCTTTTCTGGTGATGCCTGCTTTTCTTTCATATGCGGGCTGTTTCTTTGTCTCCCCATGGTTTCTCTTCTCTGGGTGTCTGGTTATGTAGTTCTTTCTCTCCTTTCCGTGGTGGAGTGTAGAGCTTCTCTGAATCCACATGTTTGCGCCAATTGGGGACTGGTGCTCTGGGGTTCACAGCTGTTCGGTGGGTGCCACAGTTGTAGATTTTCAGGCTTCTGATAACATCCACTTTCCCCTTCAAGATGGCGCGGTCTCCGCATTCGAACCTGTGGCTCCAGGAGGGAACCCAGCAGCAGTGGGGGCTGCCTGGACAGGGGAGCCCTGTCCAGCAGTCCCCCACCTTCTCCTCGAGTATAGCTATCCCTTAACTCACCAACAGACACTCCCCATGCAACCCTCAGCTGTTCTTTCTATCTGCTCCAGAACAAGGCTCAGGACACGTCTGTCTATTCCACTGCCATTTTTTTGTTTGTTTGTTTTTAAATATTATTAGTAGGAATCTGTTTTCAATCATATCAGGAAATTCCTTTTACAAACAACTGGTGCTGGCACCGGGTGGGCACTACAGCTCTCTTCTCCCTCTTAGCCACAGCCGGCTCACCTTGCTGTCACCGGGTAAATGCCTCTTCATTTTGCTGCCGAGCGGTGCACCTTTGGAGGAGAGGTCCCAGGGTCCACGGGTCTGCGGGTGGGGCAACAGGATTTTGGCTGGAGTGGCTGCTGGGTCGCGGGGCACTTCCAAGGCCTGTCTGGTTGGTGGTGTTGATGAGTTCCTAAAAAAGGCTGTTCTCTCCTTCAAGATGGCATGGGCTCCGTGCTGAAGTCTCACAGTCTGGGGAGTGCCCACAGCGGTGGTAGTCTCTCCTTGTCTGAGATAGCCTGTCTGGCAGCCCCTGCTGTTACTGTGAGATTTAACTCTCCATTACTCACTCACACACACACCACACACATCCACATACTCTCCTTTCATACCCTCACTCATTCACTTCCTCTCCCTCACCTCCGTCCTGCCAGCCGCCATCTTCCCACTAATACATTTTCAAACCATATCATATGGGGAGAAGGAACACTGCTTGTATACAATAATTGCCTGCCTCTTCTCATCAGAAGTGGGAGACATAGATGAATGTTTTGTAGACATGATGGGATAGGAAAAATCAAACAAAAAAAACCCCACACAAAACAAAACATGTAAAAAACACTTGGAAACACAGTACACAGTTGAGCATTTGTTGTTTAACCTCATGATTTTGTGGCTGGCTGAGAACTGGGGCTCATTGCCACTGCCCATCATCATAAATAACATCATAAGGCATATCACTAGTCCAGAAAAGCTCAAAGCTGAAAATTCTAAGTACACTTGCAGCTGAATGCATATTGCTTTTATATCATTGTAAAGATGAAAAAATCATAAGTCAAACCATCATTATTGGGAGAGTGTCTGTATAATCACGTTCTACAAGCTTTACAAGATACTCTGCTCCCTAATATTAGTAAGTCAATGCTCACAATGATCTACATGGTCCCAATTGTTATGCTCCCCTCCCAATAACTCTGCCTTGTTCCCCACTTCGTTCTGCCTCTTCCTCCCTCTGCTCCAGCCATATTGCTGCTTCTCTAACGTGCCCATGTAGGCAGGATCCCACCTTATTCATTCCACCTATTTCCTCTGCCTAACATGCCCTCTCCCAGAGAACCACATGTATAACTCCCTAACTTCGTTTTTTTCTCAGATGTCACCCTCTCAAGGGGATTTAGCAAATATTGTTTAAAAGTGCAAACTCCCACCATCCAAGGATTTCTGATCCCCTCTTACGTGCATTTTTTTCTCTTTTTTTCATAGTACTTATTATGTTCTAAAATATTATACAATTTATTCATGTACTTGTTTTCTCTTTTTCCTGGCTAAAATGTAAGCTGAATTAAAAAGATGTTTTTGTCCATTTATGTTGTTCACGCACCTGGAATAGTGTTGAATAAAGGAGTAAAGTTTGTCCTCGTTACTTAATTTCTCTATATTTCATGTTTATGTATAGTAAAATGAAAATGACTACATAATTTACAGATTTGTTCTAAGAACTAAACAAGCTAATTTATGTTAAATATCTGTTGTATAGAATGGGGATCATAAATAATTACCTTTCTTCTTTTTAATTGTTTCCTAATTGCTTAATGAAATTGTAGATTTTTAATTAATAGGATCCTGATGTACATTTCTTTCTGCTTTTTTGTTCATTTTTTTACATATATTTATTTACACATGTCTGCTTTTTTGTTCCTTTATTTACATCTGCAACTGGAAACATTTTGTAGGCCTATCTCAAGACATTCAATTGGAACCCTATTTTCTATACACTTCAGATTCACATGGTGTATAACATATTAATTTTATTTTACTTGTTCATGAATCTTAAATACTGTCCTAAATATCCTCTGTTAGATTAAGAAATCAAACATAAAAAGAGAGGTTAGTCTCACCAAATCATTTATTCATATGATATAAGTACTTACCACTCTTGCTGTTTACTGTTTATATTGCTATAAAACATTAGTTCTAACTATATAAGTCTACTTCTTTTCTATTTTCTCTTTATATAAACCGTATTTATTTTTTAATGATAGACTGAATTATGTCATTCACGAAATTTTTCACTGAAACTTCAGTCCATATGCCATTATAACCATCAAATATGTTTTTTTAAATCACGTTTACCTGTTTTAGATGTGTTTTTCCCCAAATCATCCTCTTTGAAAATGTCTCAAAAATAAATAATTGGAAAGTAATTATAAATAAAGAGAAGATTACAACCGAGGATGATTAGAGTAATGGGTCAGTTATTTGGCATCTGTTAAGTACTATCCATACATTTTAAAAGACAACAGACCTTATATTGGAAAATGTTAATGAGTAGACAGCCTTAATGTATTAGAATAATGCAAATAATATTTTATAGCCCCAAATTACTTCCATATGTTTTCAGACACAGCATATTATCCCTAAAATATTCTCCAATATCTTAATTATTTAAAACCAAAATTTTAAACAATACTAGCCACATTTTATTGATTATTTGTTTGTTGAAATAAATGTCATTATATTATACTTTAAAACCTTCAAGATATCTTTGCAAGTTATTTTATACCCACATTTTAAATGAGAAACCAGAAGTTAAGAAAGAGAAATTAACTTATCCAAGATAATAAAGTTGGAAGAGGAAGAGATTGTTTCATCTTTAATGTCCTATCACAACATGAAGACTCTGGTTCTAGTTACACGTGGGTGAGTGAAAACAGATTATGTTTTAGACATAGACATGGCTTGTACAGAATCTGGCAGCAGATTAGGAAATTGAAATCAAAGAAGCTGTTCTAGTACTAGATCCAGGCCCTTACTTCCAACTCCAAGTTGGTCCAAAGATGAACTAATATGTGAATTATGTTTCACTTAATTTTTTTTCTGTTCAACATAATAATAACAACAATAATAATTATTATCATCATTATTAAGTGTATACTATTTCCCAGATACTACAGAAAGTACTTTAAATTTATTATTTCATCAACAACTTTATGGGTTCAGTACTTATTACGATTTAAAGATAAAGATCCAGAGGCATCATATAACTTCTCTAAAGTCACTTTTCTAATATATATGATTGAGATAACTATGCACCTAAGTTTTTCTGATTCAGGAAGCTGGGCTCTTAAAATATTTCTTTGTGTGATTTTAAATTGCTTATTCAATAATACTCATGACACCCAGAAATACATTAATACACAACCAAAACCCCACATTAACTGTGATAATATTATGAGAAGAGACATAAATGAGATCTTCCTATTTGTGCATATGAGCATTGTAGGAAACAGGTCAGAACAACCAAAGGCACATTGTAACATCTGCCAACCCACTCTCAGCCCCTACTCCCATGGGGAGGAACTATCTGTGATTGGAGGTGTATGGACTGAAAATAGATATAAAAGTTTTAATGTTTTATTCAGAGTATTCACTGCAAAAAGTACTTACAAGATATTCTACAGCTTTCTGATAAATTAGACATATGTCCCAAGTCTTTAGCAAAAAAAGAGAGAAAACGAATCACTTTTAGATAAATGACACAGGATTGTCCAATAACAATTACATCAAAATCACTGATTTTTAACCAAAAACTCTTCACATCCAGATAGATCATACAAAGTAACTGCCATCCACAGGTCTGTTTGTGTGAATTATTTATTCTTTTATTTTATAGTTGGCATGTGATTGTCAGCTATTCATGACTGCTCAAAGCCAAACATTTCCTGGATAATGGTTCTACCAATATTAAAATAACAGTTATTGTGGCAGAAGCAGATGACTAGTAACTCAGGCCCATGAGTCTTCCAGTCAAACAGAATCTCTTCCAAAAGTATTTGCAATTTTTACCGAGTCTGAGCAAAGTTATAGTCAAAATTCTTGGTAAGCTTTGAACCTGCCGATCAGCTTTGTTGCAGATCTGGGAAGAGGCCATACCTTCCAACAGCCAGCACTTTGAGGCTAAATGCTCAAGACAACATGTTCTCTTCCTCTGGTGTTTAAAGCAGATGTGTGATAGTGGTTTAGAAAGCAATCCAAAACTCTTTCTTTTAAAACCTTGTGAACAATGCCAATGGTGATATTTTTTTTAAAATAAATCTTTATTGTTCAGATTATTACAGGTGTTCCTCTTTTATTTTTCCCCATAGCTCCCCTCCACCTGATTCCCCACCCCACCCCATGCCCTTACCCCCCGCCACTGTCTTCATCCATAGGAGTAAGATTTTTGTCCAATCTCTTCCCGCACCCCTCCCACCTGCTTCCCCTGAGAATTGTCAGTCCACTCCCTTTCTATGTTCCTGATTCTATTATATTCACCAGTCCATTCTGTTCTTCAGATTTTTCATTCACTTGATTTTTAGATTCACTTGTTGGTAGGTATGTATTTGATGTCATTTTGTTGTTCATAATTTTTATCTTTACCTTTTTCTTCTTCTTCCTCTTCTTAAAGAATACCCTTCAGCATTTCATGTAATCCTGGTTTGGTGGTGATGAACTCCTTCAGCTTTTTCTTGTCTGTGAAGCTCTTTATCTGACCTTCAACTCTGAATGATAGCTTTGCTGGGTAGAGTAATCTTGGTTGTAGGTTCTTGCTGTTCATCACTTTGAAATTTCTTGCCACTCCCTTCTGGCCTGCATAGTTTCTGTTGAGAAATCAGCTGACAGTCGTATGGGTACTCCCTTGTAGGTAATTAACTGTTTTTCTCTTGCTGCTTTTAATATTCTCTCTTTGTCTTTTGCCCTTGGCATTTTAATTATGATGTGTCTTGGTGTGGTCCTCTTTGGATTCCTCTTGTATGGGGTTCTGTGCGCTTCCTGAACTTGTAAGTCTATTTCTTTCACCAGGTAGGGAAAGTTTTCTGTCATTATTTCTTCTAATAGGTTTTCAATATTTTGTTCTCTCCCTTCTTCTGGCACCCCAAAAATTCGGATGTTGGTTCGCTTGAAGTTGTCCCAGAGGCTCCTTACACTATCTTCATATTTTTGGATTCTTTTTTCTTTTTGTTTTTCTGGTTGGATGTTTTTTGTTTCCACATATTTCAGATCTTTGGTTTGATTCTTGGGGTATGTTGCTCTACAGTTGAGTTTCTGCATATTCTTTATTTCAGACAGTGTATGCTTCATTTCTGACTGATCCTTTTCCATTTTTTTGGCATTCTCATTAAGCTCCTTGAAGGTCTCATCAAGTTTCTCAGCGGTTTTAAGAAGATTCTTGAGTAACCTTATAAATGTGGTTCTGAACTCTATGTCATCCAGTAGTTTGCTTTCCTCCGTTTCTTTCATTAGTGACATGTTTCTTTGTCTCCACATTTTGGCTGCTTCCCTGTGTTGATGGAGTAGCTTTGTGTGGTAGGTGATCTATAGGAGGCAGTAGCTCAGCCTCCTCAATCACATGAGGTGGATGCTCTTGGTACACCCCTTTGTGGGCTGAGTGCAAAGTCTTGGTGTAGTTAAGCCTTAATTTCTGTTGGTACACTGGGAGGAATTGACCTCCAGGCCAATTAGCTGTGAGCACTCCCTGTGTCTATAATGGAAGAACTGCTGCGCTGAAGACACGCTTATGGGGCAGGACTTGTTTCAGTGGGGCTTTGGTGCTCAGTGAGTCTGCCTCTTGAATGTGTCACTTATGGATGTGAGGAGTTGAAATCTGGTGTCTCACACTGACCACTAGGTACACTGGCTTCTGGATCTCCAATGGGGTACAGGTCAGCTACTGTCTGAGGCCACTCAGCAGGAGCTACAGTGAGAGCTGCAGTTTTCTCCTCTTTGCTTGGGGTTTGGAGGTTTTGTAGCTGTCTGACCCAGGCTGCAAGTTTGCTAGGTTAAGCTGCGATAGGGCAGGCCTTTCTTATGCTAACTGAGCTGCTTGGAGCTTGGGTTGGGTTTGTAGGTTGTGCAGGGCGTGGCCTCAGGGTGTCACTAGGTTAGGGCGTGGCAAACAGCAATGGCTGCTAGTTAGCCGGCTCTGAGTCCCCAGTGGCATCCGCGAGTCCGGTGCCCCCGTGCAGTAAACAATTATTCCTGCACGCAGCTCTGCAAGCAAGCCACCCTCACTGGCACATAGTCCAGCTTCTCTCCGTAGGAGTTTGGGTCCCCCGCGTCTCCCCAGAGACTGGATTTCAGAGTAATCGGGGGCTTGTCTCTGTTCGGGTTGAAAAAAGCAACGCCCGCCGCCAGCCTAGATCCCGCGCCTCCGTACCTCAGCTTTTCAGCACTTGTGCACGTCTCAATGCTCTTTTCTCTTTCCTTCTAGTTGTAGAACTTCCACTCAGCCAGCTTTCCCGTGGTTCTGGGTGATAGACGTTTTGTCTTTTAGTTGCAGTTTAAATTGTTGTGGGAGGCAGCAGTTTAGGTGTTTACCTACACCGCCATCTTGGATTCTCTCCCAATGGTGATATTTTTGTTATCTCCTTTTTTTCCCTCTAAGACCTAGGTAAATAATTAATATTGGAGTAGCATCTATGGGCCATATTAAGAATTCATTCCTCTAGGTTGTCTAATATCAATCCAGATTAACTGAAAATTCCAAGCCTGCAGCTTATGGATTCTAAATCTGTGCCTTTTTGGGAAATGTTTCATATTTATCATATCAGTAAACTCAATTTATAATTTATGTACATGGCATTTGAGATTACAAATAAAAATTATTATTCTATTTTAGCATTTTTTTTTTTTTTTAGAATGAGCAAGTGGCTGGATAATAGTTCTACCAATATTAAAAATCAGTTGTAGAAATAAAATCATGGTGCTTATCAAATAATTAGGGTTTTAAAATAAGACCTTAAAATCAAGCTCACAAAGCAAATTAGGCTCATAATTAAGTAACTTCTTAATCTTAATTTTAAAAAAGAGTCTATATCTCTAACCTAATTTTAAAAACACACTTTTAGCAATAGAATTTATTTTTATCTTTTTACTAGAGACCTGGTGCACAAAATTTGTGCACAGAGGGAGGGGATCCCCTCAGCCCAGCCTGCACCTTCTCCAATCCAGGACCCCTTGGGGGATGTCTCACAATCCTGGGCATCCCTTTCACAATCCTGGACCACTGGCTCCTAATCACTCACCTGCCTGCCTGCCTGGTTGCCCCTAACTGCTCCCGCTGCTGGCCTGGTCACCTACAATTGCCCCCCGCCGCAGACCTGGTCGCTCTTCATGGCCCCTCCCCACTGGCGTGGTTGCCCCATGCAGCCTGCTTTCTCAATCATTTGGTCATCCCTCACTAAACCTCTTGCTGGCCTGGTCGCCCCACACAGCCTGCTTATTCAGTCATTTGGTCGTCCCTCACTAACCCCCCTGCAGACCTGGTCATAGGCAGCCATCTAGTGAGGGTGTGATGGTAATTTGCATATTACCTCTTTATTATATAGGATTTTCCTGCAGGCAAGAATCTTAAGAAAAGATTTCATTAGAATATTCACCAGCTTTGCAGGTGCATTTTAAATATGCTGATGCATTAAAATGAGTATATAGGGGAGTTTTGGGTTATAGACTCCCCTATATACTGGCACCTTGATCTTAGATTTCTAGCTTCCAGAATTATGAGATAAAATATGACCAGATGTACAGTTAAGAAGTGTGACTAGCAAAGGACCATGTTGATTTTTAATTGTTCCACATACTAAAAATGTCATTAAATAGATTAAGCAAACAACACAGTGAATTTGTCTTGAAAATAGGTTGCTTTCAAACTAACTTATTGTGATTCCCAAATAACACACCATTATTATTTCAATTTTGTGCTATATTGATTCCATTTTGGTGTTTTTTTATTAAATATAATTGATTTAAATGGTCATTTATAACCTGTAAAGAATTTTAAATTGCCCCATTAATGAATTCTGTATAAAATGTTAGTGCCAATCAAACTAAATAATATTATACCTAAAAATAAAAAATGGTACTGGCAAGAATGGCTGCTGTAACACAAATCAATGTTTTTCAAGCAACTTCCTCTACCACTGTGGCAGTAACCTTGGATTGCTAAACTACAGGAAGTTTGATACAAGAACAGTATCAAAGGCAAGTGTACAAAAGGAAGGAGTTTACAAATTTGCATGCAGCTGGGAATATTTAAGACCACCATGAAAAACACACCTGGTGTCTAAATAAGACAAAGGAAAATCGTTTGGGCAAAAATAAAAAGGATCCCAAATCAATTATATAGAAAAGATTCCTTTATTAACTTCTGGTCGAGAATACATTTGTATATTTTCAGAAAACAACCCCAAGACCAGATGGATTCCTGCAACAGAGAGGAATTGACAGGTGTGCTCCAACCACTAAGACAAGAGGAAAAAACAGTCCAGAGATGGAAGACGCTGACAATGCCTCGCCAGGCGAGCAGTCAGCAGCTGTGCACCGCTGCAGGTTACCTAGGACCAAACCAGAGAGGGTCGGACCTGCATTGCCAACATGTGCCCACCATCCAGATATCACTGCTGACATGTACACATAAGGAACTGTTAGACATTGAAACAGGGACTCAGAACTGTTGGACATTGAAATTGGGACTCAAACATTTTTTTTTTGTTTTATCTTGTTTTGTTATTATATGTTTATTTCTAGTCTGCAAAGGCAAAACTTTTTAAAGGAAAGAAATGGTGGGAAAAAGATACAGAGGCAAAGAAGCATTGAACAGACTGTCAAACTACATTGGGAAGACAGGGGAGGTTGGGCGAGGGGGGCTGTAAGAGACCAACCGAAGGACTTGTATGCATGCATATAAGCACAACCAATGGATATAAGACACTGGGGCGGGGGGGAGGGCGGGCAGGTGAAGGCATGTACTGGGGGGTAGGGGAGGTCGGGGGGAGATCAATGGGGGGAAAAAAGGAGACATATGCACTACTATTTGTAATACTTAAAACAATAAAAAAAAAGAAGTACAAACTGAAAAAAAAGAAAAAAAATTATTGACTAAAGTTATATATTCTCAATGACTAGACTTGCATGCAAAATAGGTAATCTATAGTTCTTTATATAATTATTATTTGATTATATATGTATAAATTTTACTATGGTTATAGAAAATAAGATAAAGGTTCTTTCCAACATTGAAAAAATAAATAAATAAAAAGGAGAAAGAGAGTCATTTACACCTGAGGCTGGAGTTTTGAAGCATCCTTAGAGAATCTTTTCCACTGAATTTATGAATTCAAGATTTCATCTACCTAAATTTTGACAAAATCTATAACAAAACAAGGTCAGAATTACTAACTATTTAATATAAATCTCTGTCCATGAATTCTGAAAAATTTCCAGATGAATCCCATATTTGAATTTCATAAGGATAAAAAATATTATTTACTTTTTTTTTCTAACATAGACTAGAATGATATGTATTTAGGAAGATAAACATACAAAAAGAAGTAAATATGATTCACGAGTCTATGCCTCTTAGAAAATTATGGGTTTTTCTTTGTGTTTTAGTGTGTTGTCAAAAGAAATATATAAATTTCCAGAAATAATCCTTTATTGCTATCCTACTTTGGTTAGTGTAATTCCTAGGGAAACTATGCACAATTGATTGAGTTAATTGTTTCCGTTTGAAAACCAAGACAGAAGATGTCTCAACCAGATGCCAAATTGGTTAGTGTTATTGATGAACTAGCTAAAAGCAACAGTAGTTTTATTAGGCTAGTGAAAGAATATATTTTAAAATTTACAATATATGGCACTTAGTGCAGTTTCACTGAATTCATTATGAACACTTAAATTCTGCTTTTAACAAATTTGTAGATCCAAATGGGAATTGATCTGGAAGAAGATGAAAAAAGCCAAGAAGGATGAAGTATGCCAAAATTTAAGAAAGTCAAAAAAACTGGAATGTTAACATGTGAATAAAGCCTAGTAAATTTAATATTATTTCCATTGTTCTTGAGGCAATGTGTTTTATTATCTCCACATTGACAAGTAGACAAAAATACACTTCAGGAAATAGGCTTCTCCATTTCCACAATTTTTTAGGATAAATTATTTTGTGGAAAATAGGGCATTATTGATTTGAATGCTTTAGCTTTCAAATTACTATTTAGACGCAAAATAGTAATTCAATTACTATTTAGAAACAAAATAGTAATTGGATAGTTTGTCTAATACACAGATATACATGTATTTCTTTACTTTAGCTAATTCAAATGTTAGGATCTCTTTAATTTATAAAAGACAAAATGTTAAAATTTTTCAACCTTCTTTAGGCATGTTGTTGTTGTTAATTCTCACCCAGGATATTTTTCCATTTATTTTCAGAAAGAGTGGAAGGGATGGGGAGAGTCACAGAGAGAGAAAGACATTCATGTGAGAGAGACACATTGATTGGTTGCTCCCACATGCACCCTGACCACGGTCAGAGCCTGCAACCCAGTTATGTGCCCTTGACCGGAGTCAAATCTGGGACCCTTCAGTCCTCGGGCTGATGCTCTATCCACTGAGCAAAACTGGCTAGGGCTAATTTTTGTTATTTGAAAAGATGGAAAAAGTTAATAACTAACAGGAGATTTTATAAAGATGGCTTCCTATGTAACTAATGAATCCTCTTTTTAAAAAATTACTTTTGTGTGTTGAGCACTTAGGCTGAGGGGCCAAGGGATACAGCTTAGGGAGAAGTAGGAAACTGAACAGTCTTGTAAAAGAGATTCTTTTACAAGGGCTCTGCAGGGAGCAGCTTTTCTCTTGCAAAACCATGCACCGTAAAAGGGGAAATTGGAGTGATGACACCCTATTCCATGGCTTTTATGGTGGAACTGTCCCTATGGGCTTTGTGATTATAATATGGGAAAAGACGTAATGTAACTTTCCTCTATGTCCCATTAAGGAGAAAAGGAAAGCCAGAAGAAGAATACAAGTTGTACTAGCTCCATAAGAGCTTACTGGCCTGGAGGCTTCCAAACAAAGCCACTCAATCTATGGGTCACAGCTTGCCAGCCTTTTGGCATTTGGCCAACCAATCTCTCATTACCTGGATAAGGCATTCCCCAAATAGGAAAAAGGAAATAAAAATAAATTCTTAAGATGATACGAGGAGACGTTTCAAAGAAATGAACAAAAAGAGGTTTAAAATTTAAAAAACAGCAGTATGATTTTTGTTTATAAAAAAGCTAATAAAGGAAATTAAAAAATATATTATTAAAACAAATCAACAAATAGGAAAATCAAAGGTCAGAATCCTTACTAACTTGCATGCATCACTTGTTAGAGCTAAGACATCTATAGCAAAATTTTTATTAATGAAAAGAGAAGCACGAAATTCTGTAATCTTGGTAGGAGATTTTTAACATGCCTTTTTCAAAAATTGTCAGATCAAGTGGGGAAAAAGATAAATAATTAGTTTGTTTGTTTATTTTTCTTTTATTAACAAGATATATAATTATCTTTGCTCCTAAGAGGAGTTTGTGGTGACTGAAATATAGAGTAATTAAAACTATGTCAATCTTATCTCCCTGCTGTCTCTCTCCCATCCCTGTTCCCATCTCTGTCTGGTTTGGGAACAAATCATGCTGAGAATAGAATTTAAATGACACAATTAACATGACTGATAATTTTATAATTAATGAAAAAAAGAAAAATTAAAATCCAGAGGTGATCTTATTCAAAACTCCAATTCTTTTTTCCTGCAGTAGTAGATAATGGCTATTTATAAGGCTGCAATGAATAATTTAATTAGTTCTAGGAAAATGAATCTATAGAGGTTTCATTTCAATAAACTAAAAATTAGCTAAAATGACTGGAAACATACACACACATAAAGCCCTCCATTTCCAAAATTAAGGACACATTCCTAAATAATACTTGGGTTAAAAAGGAAATCACAACTAAAAATATGAGCTTTAGAAATTAATTATGAATCTCTATATTTTAAAAGTAATGGATTTAAACTAAGTATTGAGAAGAAAATTTATAACTATAAACGCATTTAAAGAACACAAAAATATTTTAAATAAATAGATTAAACATTAAATCCAAGAAGTCACATAAAAACAAGAACATTATTTCATTTTAAATATAGAATGAAACAATAAAAATAAAGCAAAATTAAGTTATATAACAAATAAATTATACCAATTAAGCAAAATAACTTCTGGCAAAGTCTTATTTTGTATCAAAACAAAATATATTAGAAACATTACATACCATTGGCCCGATGCATGAAATTCATGCAAGAGGCTTGGTTATCACAGCCCTGGCTTTGTCCGGAAGGTGTTCCGGAAGGATGTCCAGAAGGTCATTCGGCTGTCTGGTCTAATTAGCATATTATTCTTTTATTATTATTGATTATTAGTAAAGAGAAAAAAATACATAAAATATAAAGAGTAGATTTAGATGCAATTGATGACATTCAAGGAAAATATATAAGTGACCACAATTAACTCCAGAAGACAGAAAACAGACCCAGCCAGTGATGCTCAGTGGTTGAGTGTCAACCTACAAACCAGAAGGTCATGGTTTGAGTCAAGGTTCAATTCCAGGTCAGGGCACATGGCCAGGCTTCAGGCGCATTGTCCAGAAGGGGGCATGCATGAAGCAGCCTATGGGTGATTCTCCTCATTGATGTTTCTGTCTCTCTCCCTTTCTCTCTGAAATCAATACAAACATATTTCTAAAAAAAAAAAAAAAAAAAAATGAAGATAGAGAACAGAAGACCAATACTCAAAGACTAAACTGAAAACCATACTAAGTTTTCTAGTGCAGGGGTTGACAAACTTTTTCCTATAAAGGACCAGATAATGAATGTTGGAGACTTTGCCAACAATACAATCTCTGTTGCAAATACTCAGTTCTGACAATGCAGCATGAAAGCAATTATAGGCAATTCCTGGGTGTGGCTACATTAGAAAACAAAACAAAACAGGTGACAGTATGAAATTGGCCCTACAGCCCTGTTTAATATTGATTCAAATCATTGTCACTGCTTTCTAAGCTCCCCCCTGTATTTCAGAGGAGAAGCCTGGAATTGCATTTTCCAGAACCCACTTACTATGGTTCTGGGTTAAGAGTCGACCACAAGAGAAACTCGCTTGAGACATACTATAGTGGAAGCCTAGGAGAAAGCCATTATTGTTCAGAGGAAATTGCTGGCAGTCTATCAGTACCCATGACTGGGTGGGTTGTTTGCCAAATTCTGGGATTTAGGTAGTAAACCCATTTGGTTGTCTTGTTACATCCTTAAGTTTAGACATTTTCATTTTGGCCCCCATTTTTAATTCCTTTATTTTCTTTCTTTATTTGTTTAAAACTCAGGGAAAGAAGAAAAGTGTCATTTCAGGGGGGAAAACCTTAATATATCAGCAAGTGGCCTACTGAAAGGTGGCTGACTGTTACGTTACTGGGTACAAAAGTCATAGCAGTGTTCCCAAATGCGCCACTTGGTACCTCCATAACACAAATGGGCATACTTACCTGGTATCTTTGTCCTTTCCTCTTAGTGGCACAAACATAATCATCTTTCCTTTAGTTTGAAGAGTAAAGGACCACTGGACCCCAATGTTGAGATTGATCCCTACATCTTTGTGGGTTTTATTTTTCACCCTCTGAAACATCTGGATCTTATCAAGGCCTCCAATCTACCAGCCACTTCTGGCTCATCCAGTCCAATTAGCATAATGACATCAATCTAGTGGAGCGATGTGATGGTCTGTGGGACATCCAGAGGGTACACATCTCTTTGGTCCATTTCATGGCATAGCACAAGAGACTTAGCCTAGGCCTAGGACAAAACACTAAATGTCTATGAATGTCTTATCTATTCCAAGTAAATTTGAACTCCTTATAATCCTTATTTCTGATAAAAATAGGGGAAAAAAAGCATTTATTAAATCAGTGGCCATACACCATACACCTGTTATTCTAGTCTAGAAAAGATAATCACATCTGGCCCAGCAGCTGCAACTTGGACTACTTCTTGGTTGACTTTGCAGTCATCTGCTGTCATCCTCATGTCAGGCAGATGATCCAACTCTGAAATTGCATATGAGCATCTGCTTTTTTGAACATTCCTGGCATGAACTGCTGCAATTTGGCTTCCCTATGAAGCCGACTCTAAGTTAAAGACTAGCTTGTCAGACATTTGTGGAGTGCTCTTGGGAACCCACAACTGTGGAAGAGAGAGAAAGGAAACAGGATTGGACAGAGAGAGAAGTTGATCTGTAATGCTGCCCCAACAAAAACTTCTGTGGGTTCCATCGAGAGGTCTGGGGCTGGGGTGGCCTTTCAGACTTGTCCTGAGTTAGGGAGGAAAGGTTGTGCCTTATTGCCCTTGTGCCGATCAAACTGGATACAGACTAAACTCAAAAATAAGCGCGACCTTGAGTGAGCCACTGTTCTTCAGTCAAGGTCAATTCCCATAAAAGGCTGAGAGTTGAGAATCAACCATTCCCAGCAGCTGAAAAAGTTTCTTTCATTTATTAAAGTTAATAGGAGCTGCACGTCAGAGCATCCACCACCATTAGATGACAATATATGGAGACCATTTCTGGGCTGTCTAGCCTGTTCTGTTATTCAACTTCCCTATCCTTGCACAATATCACATGGTTTTAATTACTGTAGATTTAATGTAGGTCTTGATATTTGGTGTCTAGCATTGCTTTTGTCTTCACTATTGGTATTGTTGGTCCTTTCTGTATACATTTTATAATAAGCCTATTGTTTTTATTTTTAAAAATCTGCTTGGAGTTTGGTTGTGATTGCATTAAATCCATAATTTGAGGAATATTGATATATTTACAACACTGTGCCTTCCAATACTGTACTTCTCAATGTATATAGTTATCATTTAATTCGCTTAGTCTTCTTTAACTTTTTTTAAATATATTTTATTGATTTTTTACAGAGAGGAAGGGAGAGGGATAGAGAGCTAGAAACATCGATGACAGAGAAACATCTATCAGCTGCCTCCTGTACACCCCCCACTGGGGATGTGCCCGTAACCAAGGTACATGCCCTTGACCAGAATCGAACCTGGGACCTTTCAGTCTGCAGGCTGATGCTCTACCAACTGAGCCAAACAGGTTTTGGCTGCCTTCTTTAATCCTAAAGAGAATTTTAATTTCTAGGGTAGGAACTTCGAACATTTTTTGATGCATGCATTTCTAGATATTTGATATTTATTAAGGTTATTATAATGATACTATTATTTCTGTTTCATTGTTTTGTTGCTGGAATAAAAATAAATTTTCTAAATTGGATGCATATCTAATAAGCTTGCCAAATTCACTTATTAATTCTAATTGTTTGTAAGCTTTTATAATTTCAAGGCACATAATTATCTTGTATCTATGAATAATGATCATAATGATCATTTTTTCTTCTTTTCTAATTAGTATGTCTTTTTTTTTTAATCCTCACCCACAGATATTTTTCCATTGATCTTTTAGAGAGAGTGGAAGAGAGAGGAAAAGACAGAGAAACATGGATGTGAGAGAAAAGCATTGATTGGTTACCTCCTGCATGCACCCTTACCGGGGCCCCAGCAACGGAGAAGCCTGCAACCAAGGTATGCACCCTTCACTGGACTCAAACCCAGGACTCTTTAGTCTTTGGTCTGCAGGCAAACACTCTATCCACTGAGCCAAGCTGGCTACGGTGGTATGTCTTTTTTTTTGTTGCTTTCTTATTCTATTTACTGGATAAATTTTCAACACAATGTTGAATGAAATGTTGATAGTGAAATCCATTTTATTACTAATTTTTTTTAAAAAATCTTTTTTTGAAAAGCTTTTAAATATTTCACCATTGTGTAAGATATTTCTGTGAGGTTTTAAAAATATTCTTATAGATTACTTATAGATTAATGTATTTCTCTTCTATTTCTAGTATCTTGAGTTTTTATCATGAGTTAAGTGTTGAATTTTGTCATATGACTTTTCTAAATCTATAAAAATAATTATGTGTCTTTTCCTCCTCTTCCCCCCACTTTATTTTTTTTTAGTGTGCCAAATTGCACTTTATTTTTTTTAGTGTGCCAAATTGCACTGATTTTTTTAAATGTTAAACTAACTTTACACATGGAAAAACCCCACCTGATATTGGTGTATATGTCTATATCTACATATAAATATATATCAATATACTGAATTTTAATTGCTGGTATTTTATTAAGGATTTTTGTACCAGTGTTCATGATTGCTCTGTAATGTTTATTTCTTGTAATTTCATTGACAGTGTTTTGAATGAAGGGTTGGATTTTATTCTTATAGACATAGGGATGATTCCCTTATTTCTATTTTCTGGAATAATTTATATCTGACCTGTGTCATATCTTATTTACATTTCTTCTTAAAATGTTTGGAAAGATTCTATCTTTCTGGGCCTGGGATTTTTTCAAAAATATTTTTATTGATTTTAGAGAGAGAGAGTGAGACAGAGAAAGAAACATCAATGATGAGAATCATTGATTGGCTGCCTCCTGCATGCCCCCCACTAGGGCTGAGCCTGCAACCTAGGTACATGCCCTTGACTGGAATCGAACCCTGGACCCTTCAGTCTACAGGCCGATGCTCTATCCAGTGAGCCAAACCTGCTAGGGCTAGGCCTGGGATTTTTACTGTGAGGAGGGTTTTTGTAATAATGTATTCACTTTTTGCTTTTAGACTATTAAAGAATGATATTCAATCTTGATTTATGGAGTATATGTTATCTATCAGGTTATGTACTGAATCTATGCTATGTACCATTATGATGGAGGTTGCTGATACGGTGGTGATCTTGTAAGGCTAAAGATGAGATGGTGAGCCTGCTCTTGTAGAAGGAGATACAAATTTTTGGTAATAATATAGCAATAAATATAAAATTTCAATTTTGATGATTTCTAAGTAGTGGTTGATGGTGCATTAAGAGTTGGTTATGGGAAGATTTGATTTCATCTTAGCATATTGGGAACAACTTTCATGAGGAAATAATATTTATAAATAATTAAATGCTTTCAACTTACCTTTATACCTTTGCATTATTCCATCATCTTTAAAAATATAATGTTAATAATAGCTCCTCCTCTACATAGCTACTCCTCCAAAGTAGGCTGTATACACAGACTTCTCTATTACTTCCTGAAATATCCATATCAGAAGAAAGCTCAGTTCTCCTTAGTGGGGTTCCACTTATCCGAACTTTGGAAGGAAAACTGGGTTTCACACATTATTCTCCTCCTGCCATTACTTCTCCCTGCCACATGGTGTCTCTGTTGATAACTGGTGGAGTCCATGAATTCACAAGGACTCTACTATGAGAATTACATGGAACAAGGATCTTCACCGCTTTGATTGGCATAACGCAGCCTCTGTGCTCACCTCTCTCAACCATATTCATCCATTACCTCTGGGAGTACTGTTTCAAAATGTTTGCAGTACCTATCTGTGCAGTTCTGAACATGCCCAGAACCTTCCCTTAATAACTTTTCAAAACTCAAAGGGCCTCTTTCTTTCCAGTTCACCCACTTACCCTCTTAAGGATGGCCAGACTAACCATCTTGGGCCAACATTATCCAAAACACAGAAGATGCCTAGGTAGCCCCCTTCCTAGACCAACGAAGCTTACTCTTGTTTTCTCAGAAAGGGAGCTCTCTTTTCAGATCTCAAAGGAAATTGATCTAGCTAAGGATTACTGAGGTAGCTTTCCAGCTCCTCTCTCACTACATCAAAGGAATGGAAAAATAAACACAAGTTTAATTGGGGGATTATATATACAATAAAATGCTCTTTAATTACACACCTTTCTTTTGTTCTAGCTAACAGTCGTATGGAGAAAAAATAATAATCAGTTATAATCTTGTGGAAATACCTCACGTATCTAATTACAACAATCAGAGTGCCCTGTAGGCTTTCCTCCTCTATTACTAGTATAAGCAGCACAATTGTTCAAGCATTTCCTCAGTTACTATTTTCTATCCCTTTATACATTTTCCTCATTCTTTCCTGATCTTTCCCAGTTTGTCCACATCTTTTAAAAAGTGTAGTGACCGAAAGTAGCCACAATGTCCTAATAAGGAGCTCATGAATGCATAATATAACAGAAAGATTACTTCCAAATGTCCCATGAATTATTCCTTTTAATAAATTCCAGAACCATAATGGCTTGGGTTCAGCATCAAGACTCCAGGTTTTTCTTTTATATTTTTGTCTAGTTGGCTCATTTATTACTAGTAGATGTTATCTTACTTTAGAAACCAATATTTGTGTTAATGTCACACTGATTCTTCTTTTAACATTTCAGAAAAATGCCAAGATTTCCAAATGCTAAGTTATTCTACATCTCAATCCCTTTATATACCTGAAATTGATTATTCAGTAGTTTCTGTTTATTGACTTTACAAATAACTAAGGGGTATTCCTCACAATAACATAATACTTACCAAGAAAGCACAATTTATTTTACCTTAGATTTTTATGTATTATTTACTTATTTTATTAATTTTATTTTTATTGAGTGAATTGGGGTGACAATGGTTAATAAAATTATATAGGTTTCGGGTGTACATCATCTGTATATTGTATTATGTGTTCACCACCCCAAGTCAAATCTCCTTCCATCATCATTTATCCTCCCTATACCTTCTTCTATCCACCCCCACTCCCTCTCTGGTAATAAACTTCATGCTGTTGTCTGTATCTCTGAGGTTTTTTGTTTGTTTGTTTGTTGCTTAATCCCTTCAATTTGTTCACTCAGAACCGCAACCCCGCTGCTGGTTGACAGTCTGTTCTCTATCTTTGAGTCTGTTTCTATTTTGTTTGTCAGTTTATTTTGTTCATTAAATTCCACATCTAAGTGAAATCATATGGTATTTGTCTTTCTCTGACTGGCTTATTTTACTTAGCATAATGCTTCAAGTTCATTCATGCTGTCACAAGGGTAAGATTTCCTTCTTTTTTACCACCAAGTAGTAGTCCATTGTTTAAATGCACCACAGCCTTTTTATCCACTCATCTACAGATGGACACTTGGGCTGCTTCCAAAACTTGGCTATTGTAAATAATACTACAATGAACATAGGGGTGCATTATTCTTTCAAATTAGTGTTTCAGATTTCTTTGGATATAGTCCCAGAATTGGAATTGCTGGGTCATAAGGAAGTTTCATTTTTAATTTTTGAGACCACACAAGTCATTTGTCCCAGATTCTTCCAGGAGGATCCTGAGCTCAGCAGCAAGGGCTCCAAGAGGGGGAGGATGGGGCTAGTGGATCTCTAGTGAGGGGAAGATAGTGTGACCACTGCCCCAGAACCACACAATGGGGTTTTGGATTTTGCCCAGCTCTAGCAGGGTGAATCACCAGCAGTTGGAAGGGTGGGGACACTGGGAGACTGGATAGTGAGGCTAGTTGATCTCCCATGAGGCGCAGTTGGACATCCCTCTTGCAGTCTGAGATCCCTCGCTCCTTACTGGCACCTGCTCGCTGCTCCTTACCACTCAGCTCCCGCCACCACCACTGCACTCACCAGCTGTGAGCCCGGCTTCTGGCTGAGAGGTGCTCCACCTGTGGGAGGTCACTAACCACCAGGAGGCAGCTCCTGCATTGAGCATCTGTGCCCTGGTGGTCACTGCACATCATAGCAACTGGTCATTCCACTGGCATTCCACCGTTTGGTCTATTTGCATATTAGGCTTCTATTATCTACACTAATAAAAGAGAAAGATGCAAATTGATTGTACCTTCATGACACCCACCAGCCAATCAGGAGCCAGTATGCAAATTAACCCAACAAAGATGGTGAGTTAATTTTCATATGCAGGCGCTGAGTGGCTGGGGGTGGGGCAGGACACTTGTATCATCGCCATGGCAACAACACAGTCGTTCTGTTTCTTACCACCCCAGCACCTCTGGGCCTCTGGGCAGCGTAAGAAGGCATAAAGGCAGCTCTGGGCTGGAGCGAAGGCAGAAAGGTGGCTACGGGGCCAAAGTGAAGGCGGTGCTGGCAGCCAGGGGAAGAAAGGCCCATTCTTGCATGAATCTTGGTGCATCGGGCCTCTAGTATCTATAATAATAAAAGGGTAATATGCTAATTAGACCAGATGTCATTTTGGACGAAGATGGGGGCCTAAGGTAAGCCTGGATCCTGGGTGTCTGCCGGTGGCCAGAGGGAGAGAAGCCCAAGTCCTGGGTGCCAGATGGAAGCCAGTGCCAGCAGCTGGGGGAAGGAAGGTCTACTCTTGCATGAATTTCATGCATCAGACCTCTAGTAGGGTATAAAAGGCTAAGTGTCCATCCATCTGATCGGAAGAAGTAATGTCTAAATTTCTACCTTCCTTGGAATACATTTTGCTACAAATAACTAATCATGAGCGGTAACATATTTTATGCCAGAATTATATTCTAAAGTAGTGTGCAAAGCAGATAAGGGCCAGATTATCCTTGAAAAGCTCTTGATAGTTCATTAGTATATAACATGAAGTTTTGTGTAATTTATCTAAAATATGTATACAAAATGTATATAAAATGCACATTATATTTTAATAGTACCCATGCAAAATATAATTTAAATTATTTTTTGTTTTCTAAATTAAAGTATTTATACAATTATGAGAAGATATAAAGATTAAACTATCTTTATGTTCCTTAGGAAATAGTTTTTAAATATATTTTTATTGATTTCAGAGAGGAAGGGAGAAGGAGAGATAGAAACATCAATAATGAGAGAGAATCGTTGATTGGCTGCCTCCTGCACACCCCCTACTGAGGATCAAGCCTGCAATCCGGGCATGTGCCCTGACAGAATCAAATCCTGACCTATTGGTTCTTAGGTCGATGCTCACTGGCTGGGCCCAAGTAAATAGTTTTAGAATCCATAGAATCCAAGAAATATAATGCTAACTTGCCAACTTTTAGTTATCTGTAAATATGACACTTTCAAAATGCTTATATAAGCATATAAGTTTTTGTGCTAACTAGAAATGGCCAATGTAGTTTCTACAGCATATGTATTTTGTAAGAATTCCCAAGAGAGTTTAATAACTACAATGAATATAATAAATGCTTATAATTTTCTATGAACTTATAATGAGTATGCAGTATTACTCTGGTACTACTTATAAAAACAGTTCTATTTTCAAAGCTGTGGTTAATACTTTTTTGCAGAAGGTAGTTATCATATTAACACATATATCATAAACGTACAGAAGGAGAGTTCCGATTTTTAAGTGCAAGAATCTCTCTAGCCTTAAATATACTGATATAGCCCTAGCTGGTTTGACTCAGTGGATATAGCATCGACCTGCAGAATGAAGGGTCCCAGGTTCGATTGCAGTCAAGGGCACATGCACAAGTTGTGGGCCTGATCCCCAGTAGGGGGCGTGCAGAAGGCAATTGATCAATGATTCTCTCTCAACATTGATGTTTTTATCTCTCTTTCCCTCACCCTTCCTCTCTGAAAATCAATAAAAATAAAACACACACACACACACACACACACACACACACACACATATATATATATATATATATATATATATATATATATACACTGATATATACAATAGTTAGATAGGTAGATAGATAGAATTATATTTTATGCAGGTGAAGTTCTATGATTCCTATAAATGTAATTTTATTAATAATTTTATAAACTTCTTTCTCTTAGAATTCATATCACTATCAATTCTGCTTTTCATATGTTTATTCAATCATGTTATTCTTTGTGCATTAATTTATGCATGGTATTCTCTAAGATTTTTGAAAAATGATTTTTCTAAACTAATATGATAAACAATTATGGCAAATGGTTGTTCATTTACATAAAACAACTTAGAAAAATTTTAGCATAAGTTTATATTTTCAGTCACTAAAATATATTCCTTTCCTTGGTTTACTTTTTGAATTAAAGTGGCTTACTGTGATATCTTCACTAGTGAAACTGCAATGATTCTTCTATTGTGTCCCAGAGGTATGTGAATTATATATAACCCAACTACTACCGTGGGCCATGGGTTGGTTAGAGTGAACTGGACTTTTGAGAGAATTATCAGTAGATAATTCACACCAAAAAATTCTTTTCTCACAAATATCCAAAATAGAAAAAAAATATAGTGGTTATTTGAATTATTTGTATTGGAATATAAAAAGTCTCTGTTGCTTTGTGTACTTCAATTGGCACAGCTTTTGAATTAAAATGCAAGGTGCTTAATTAATATACTTACCATGGAAGGGAGTGTGGAATCTCGGAGGGTGGGATGGTGGGAGGTAAAAAAAAAACAAAACTCACTAAGCTTCAGACTTTAAATACAGGGTCCTTGATTGAATTGGAAAGCTCTAGCACAACTGAAAGCATCCAGTATCATAGTACTGGGCAAAATGAGACAGATAAAATTTGAGCCTATTCCCCTCACCTTCTCTTTGTATTACTTTGCTCTCCATCAGGGCATCCGAGGACCAGGAAGCTCAGGCTATCTTCTTAGTTCATAGCCACACCTGTCATCCATAGGTAGTGCTTGAGGCTCTAGCATTATCTTTCTGCCCCATTTATTCCAAGTCACATTCCTTAAAACTCAAGCAGCCCATCATAGCTGGAAGTAAGTAATCTGATAAAAGAATTCATACAGTAGAATGCAAATGAAAACTACCCCAGGACTTTGCAACATAAAAACTGATATTTGGAGATGATGTGATTTGGGATAGAGTAATAAATTCCTAATAGTGAATTTTTAGTTCATGCAGTATGCCAGTTGGGAATCAATTGGCAAGGGGAAAGGGGCACATTGAGTTTTTATCATATATACATATGCTTTTTAATATCCTGCCTTTCAGCTTTGAAAAATATTATGAGATATAGCACGAGGGGAAAGACTTGTGAGAGAGGAAAGATTCGTGAGGGTCTATGAGCTTAGAGTTTGAAATTTTTTTATTTCACTTTGAACAATTTCTTCAATAATTCAGGTATACAAAATGCCATCTTTTAACTAAGGGAGCTGAGCCAGAAAAAAAAAATTAATCTCACTTCAAAGGAAGACATGGATGATAGTCTTTACCATAAAATAATGTGATTATTTTTTGTTTGGCCACCACAAACTATATTGTATTTTTAACCAGTTAAAGATGGAATTTTGGCATGATTTTATAAAACTTGAGCCAGATTAGCTTATTTTATTTGGATCCCTGGTTATCTCAAGAGTTGGAATTCAGGGCCAGCCCATTTGTGAAACTTTCTAATTATCTTCAGAGCTTGAAGTAAGCCCTATATATCTTTACAAGAATTGCTTATCTTAGAATCTTGGCTTTTTGTAAAGAAATGGATATTCCTCTTCAAGAACAAATATGTAGAACATAATTATATTCAATAATCTACCTAAGAAGACTCACAGTAATAATTCTGACATTGGACATGTTAAGAATTTTTATTGTCATAAAACAATGTACTATTAATGTAAAAAGGGATGAGATATCATACAATACACATGAAGCAAGGTTTTCTCATTTTAAAGGAGGCCACAGTGAGTGGTTCTGCAGCTTAGAAAACCAAACTGTGTTTTTAAGATTGTATAAACATATTAAATATCTTTGGGTTTGCATATGTAATGGTGGATACAGGCTAATGCTTATCTTTGTTTTTAAAATTTGGTTAATCCCAATTTTACTGGTACAGGTGTGGCTATCTGGTTCCTCTCCCAGGCAGCTGCTTTTGTTAGGTGTTGACCAAAGTATTTTAAAAAAATCGACCCATTACAATAAGGAGCACTTTGCCTGTGATTTCCTTTTGCTGCATTCCTTTTTTTTCTGAGGGTCCCCATAAAATAATCATAGTTTCCATGTTTATTTTTTAAAAATATATTTTAAATTTATTTCAGAGAGGAAGGGAGAAGGAGAGAGAGATGGAAACATCAATGATGAAGGAGAATCATTGACTGGCTGCCTCTTGCATGTACCCCACTGGGGATTGAGCCCGCAACCCAGGAATATGCCCTGACCAGGAATCGAACCCATGACCTCCTGGTTCACAGGTCGATGCTCGACCCCTGAGCCATGCTGGTTGGGCCATAGTTCCCATGTTTAAAAGACATGTGTATTCAAACAATTACAGTGGATAATTAACTTGTTTAATTAAACAAGGCAACTCAGAAAATCATAAATATATTATCATTGTCCCACCTTTAAAATTGTTCTGCCATTGAATAAAAAGTAAAAGCTCAGAGTGATTACCTCTACATCTCAAAAGTTAGGCACATGGCAACCAATGTCACCCCAGTACATTTAATAATTTTTGTAAAAGTTAGGCACACTTTTAAAAAAGTATTTGCACGGATGTTCATATTGAAAGGCAGAGTCAAAAATTACTTCTTGCATCCCTGATGTGTCTTCATGTGAAAGCCCAGTTATCTTGTGTAAAGGGCAAATCATGACTCAACTAGAGGCCTGGTGCACGGATTCATGAACATTGAAAGGAAATTAATTAGAAGGTGGTCAGTGGGGCGGGACTGGGTGAGACGGGCTGGACCCACCCTGGAGCCAACCTCCCAAGGTCCCTTCTCGGCTAGCTGCACCTGGGGCAGCACCAAGGCTCGCAGGGTGTCTGCGTAGTGAGTGAGGTTCTTCCAGCAGGTGGGGTGCCTCGGCGGGGCCTGTGGGGATCGGGCCGAAACCGGCAGTCTGACATCCCCCAAGAGGTCCCAGACTGTGAGAGGGCACTCTGCAAAGTTGGCGTTGCTCAGCAGCTCCTGTGTTGAGTGTCTGCTCCCTGGTGGTCAGTGTGCATCACAGCTACCGGCTGGTCAGCCGGTTGGCCGGTCGGCCAGTCACTTAGGTTTTTATATATATAAATAGGTCTGGGGTTGAGCCCAGGAATCTGCTTTTCTAATGAACTCCTATATGAGGCTGACATGACTGGTCCATGGAACACAATTTGAATAGGAGGCTCTAGAACAGACTTGCCAATAGAACTTTCTGCAATGAGAAAAACGTTTTATAATTGTGCTTTCCAATACAATAGACACCAGGCATACTAGTAGCTGGCACATAAGCACAGGAAATGTGGCAACTGAACTGAATTCTTCATTATAGTTCATGTAAACAAAACACAAATCACCAGGTATGGCTAGTGACTTTAGTGAACTCCGCTGGTCTAGACTTCCTGAGACATCGAACTTAGAGTCTGAAAGCTGAAAGAAATGAATTCAACACATATATGTGATGTCTTTGAATAAACAGCTTTCTCTAAGAAACATCATGTTTTCTAAGCCAGGGAAAGAAATTGACCTCTGAAGATAAACTCTTAGGATGAAACTTGAAGATGTGCATTCTCACAGGTAGGACACTGCTCTCAGTAGGGTGAACATGGGCTTTGGAGGTGAGGCAATGTTTTGTGGCTCCCGAAGAGCACCCTCACCTGACAAAAGCTTGTTCCTTCATGTTCAGTTTTTCTTTTTGGGAGAAACTTATATTGAATTTAATTTTTTCATTTAGAGAGGCTATGTCTAAAAAATATTGAGAATGAAATCTAAAGAAAGAATTATGGTAAATTGTACCTTTATTTCAATCAATTAATTCATCTCATACGTCTTCAAATCACTTACCAAATAATCTCACTCTCTGTCACTGATAGGAGGCTAGTTATTCTAAGTGGGATTTGATTTCTTTAATAAAACTTCCAGAGTTTCTCACTTTTCCTTTAAAGAAACAAAAGATAAGGGGACAGGAAGAATATTCAATTAGTATAGACTTATGACAAGAGACATTAACAATAAGATGAAAAGTCAGTTGCAATTTTTTAACACTTAAATGTACTTGAGAAGCAATAAGGTCAGTACTAAGATACCCACCTCCTTGTTGAAACTTGGATTTTGTGTAATTGTTAGGAGGCCCACATGCTCTGCCTGTGCAAGCAAAAGCACACATTAAGATTCTCATGTGGAAGAAACCTAAAGTTGAAATATCAACGAACTAGAATTTGAAGTGAGTGCAGTGTTGTGGCAAGGAGTATAAGCTCTCATACATCATGAAAAGGAATATGGAAATATCCATCCCCTCACTGTAGTTGGATAACCGATGGAATGGTATTTTCCTAACTATGGCCCTAAGGAAAAATAATTTCTGGAGTAGGTGAGGATGTGACTTCTTCTACAAAGATCATTGTCATCATGTTCTTATGGACATCTGATAAAAATGCTGGCCAAGTTAGCGTTGTGCTAGTAAATATTTAACAACCAGCTTTCTAAGGGGAAAGGTGCCTGATTTCCACCATTAACTGGTTTACATAAAATAGTGCCACTCTCTGTCTGACATTACACTTTGATTATGGAATTGGGAAAAGAGGTATGATATCACCAATTTCTATTTTATTTCCCCCAGTCAGATATAATAACATAGATTTCCTCAAAAGAATAAATAATGGTGCCATGCAGTGATGCGTTATAATTATTTGTTGCATTTGATTTTAATATAATTTATTTAATTGCAAGTTTACATGAATTAGTTGTTTTTTTTCCTAATGGCTCTGTCTAACGATGGGCTGGCTCACAAAGTATCTAACAATGTTGAGTAATGGGCGCTCCTAAGTATGGGTCTCAGGACACCACCTCTGTTGTGGAGCGAGCATGAGGGAGCAATCACTGGATCCAAACCAAATTAAAATGTAGGGAGCCTTTATTAGCTGGCCAGTCAGCGGGCCAGCCAGCCAGGCGACTGCTCTGCCATGCTCCATGCAGGGAGTCCAGAGAGCATCAGCCCCTACCCTTTGTGCAGGACCACTTTTAAGCACATTAACCACATCCTGTTTTTGCAGAGCAGGCAACCCAAGACAAAACAGTTTTTTCCAAGCAACGTCAGGATCATGCCATTGACGGCCATGTTATTCACAGGGTCATCCTGTTCTTCAGAAAGCTGACAGTGTTCTACGAAAGAAGGCCCACGTGCTGGGAAGGGGCCATGAGACCGTATCTCAAGGCCTGGACTGGTGTCAGCACTGACAACTCTATCTGGAGCATAGTCCATGGCCTCAGTAGTGCTCAAAAATTCCCACTCTCTAACACCTCCTATGACAAGAATGAGAGGCAATGAGTGAGGATAGATGTACACTGAGATGTCTGTAGGATTGATGCATCTCTATGATCTTGTTTTTCTCATGGAAAAGGCCATCTCTGAGATTCACAGATTAGTAGCTTTCCCAACTTATAAATTTATTAGGTTGGCTTTATGACCATGACCCAGTTCCCTTAGTATATTATTTATTCCAGCAGAAGAAAAACATGCTGTTATATTTTGTTTATCACATACCTTATTTATATTCTATATTTCTTTTGTTCTAAAAATTTTTTTATGAAAAGTGACTCCAATTGTTCTCTGTATCATCAAATCTATTATTTTTTTAAATATAGTTTATTAATTTTTTACAGAGAGGAAGGGAGAGGGAGAGTTCGAAACATCCATGAGAAACATCAACCAGCTGCCTCCCGCACACCTCCTACTGGGGATGTGCCCGCAACCAAGGTACATGCCCTTGACTGGAATCAAACCTGGGACCCTTCAGTCTGCAGACTGATGCTCTATCCACTGAGCCAAAGCAGTCAGGGCCAAATTTATTATTAGAAATAGTTATATCCAAAGTCAAAGATTTTGTTTGCATAACACATAAAATATGCATAAATCAAAATAATAAATGGGTTATACATTTCATTTTATGATTTACAAAGTGTATAATTTACTGGTATACTATAGATGTTCATTCAGGTAAATTTTAATTTAAACAGAAATCTCATATCCAGTTTTAGTATTTCTGTCTCATAGTGTGAAATTAATTCCAGGGCATATTTATTCAACAGTTATCAAAATTAAAAAGCAGGAACACTAATTATTTTGTAATTTCATACCAGTAGGAAAACAAGGAGCTTATTTCACTTTGGTGTATGTGTTAAGAGTCTTGAGAGTTAGAAATTTTAGGCCAGGAAATGTTTACTTATATATTAAGATAAAAAATAAAGTGTAATCTGTCTTTCTGCTCTCCCACACCAACCAACACTACTATTTTCATCCCATAACAATGATTTTTTACTTGTACCTTCTTATTGCTAGGAGTAATGGTGGTAATCTAAAGGAAAAAGTCTCGGGAAGATAATCTTGATTCACATAAATTATTAAAGAGTGAAGAGGGGAAAAACATATAGAAAAAAATGAAACAACAGAAAGGTTTAGAAGATTAGAAGGGAGTGTTGTGGGTCTCTGGAGAGAGAGAGAAAAAAAAGAAAGATGAAGATTTGAATAAACTTAGGAAATATCTCTAGGCGTGGTATTTTTCAATAAAACTTCTTATTACTCTGCATTTTTATTTTTACAATTAGATATAGTGGTGTTTTTTGGGAGTGTGGGGGGTTTGCATGTCTTACCTCCCATTAATGTTTTGATAGGAAAGCCAGGGAAGACAGATAGCTACAATATGAGCAACAATATGTTTCTTTTATCCTCTCTAATTCTTTATCATTCATATCCTTCAAAATCTAGAATTGAGTCTCTATTTGAATATTTGCAATCTGTGAAAATTTTGATTAAAGTAATTATCATGATAAAAGATAAGCACTTTGTTGCACTGAATTGTAAAATTAAATACCTTAAGATCTATTCTTATGAATCTTGCATTCTTAATACTTTTTTAAGCCTTCAAATAGCCCAATCTTCTGACCTCTGTCCTTTTATTCTCCAAATGGCAAAGGGCTCAATGTCAGCTGGGAAAATAGTAGCTTAGCTGCTGACTGGATCACACTGCACTTTAAAGCACACTTCAGCAGTTTTACTTTGTCTTTTGACCTAGAAATTTCTTCATAACTTTCCTATTCTGATAATCTACTCCAAACTTCCTGCCTACCTGCGAAAGATTTCTGCAACATATTTTGCAGCCCTTTCCATTCATGTGTGAACTCACAAAATCCTTGCTTAAAATATGACATTGGTGAAAGCTATGAAGAAAACAGCTATTGTTCAGACTGGAAATGTCTGTGGCCAAGAATAGCAATGATTTCTCAGGTGCCATTTCCATCATCGGTATTCTTATTCCGGGCAATTCAACATCAGAATTTGGGGATTTTATTGAACAAAGGAACATTGAATTAATGAGCCAACAAAAACGATCACCCTCAAAGACTAGATGTAGTTTGGGAAAAATACGCAAAAGAATGAATGTGTTCAATGCTGTTAGTGCATTACAGGACTATTCTAAAGGATGTCACCCATCAACCTTTTGAATTCACAAAACATAGGTTAAGAGTTGGTACAACAATCCCTCTTCTGAAGAGTGATTTGGACATAATCCCAGCGAATATATTACCAAGCCAGAATGGAGGATTTCCCCTAATCTCTAACACTTTAAATTCAAAATCATTATGTGGACTCTTCATAGCCTTCTGATACCTATTTAATTCATTTAAACTAGTTGTGATTCTGCATACATGATAGTTCTAAATAACATTAGCCAAAAGGAAAA
Organism: Corynorhinus townsendii; assembly: GCA_026230045.1. Taxonomy (NCBI): domain Eukaryota; kingdom Metazoa; phylum Chordata; class Mammalia; order Chiroptera; family Vespertilionidae; genus Corynorhinus; species Corynorhinus townsendii. Next base: position 104,757,513 of record JAPDVU010000006.1, on the reverse strand, counting down.
TGTTGTCAACTGGTTTATCTGATTAGATTGTAATTCTAATGCTGGTTAATACTGATTATGCTCTGTAGGTGGTTAAGGAGAGAAATACATAGGTATTTCTCAGAAAGAGAAAGTAGAAGTTAACACTAGGAAACAGGGATTCTCAACCAGGACAAACAGCAAAGCAACAATCAGACCTGTGAGAAAGTTCTGACTTACATACTTGCATAACCTACCCAAAACGGGTATAATAAAGTATGCTTTTGATTATTTCATTTCATGTTACAATTGAGTTGAGATACTCCACAATGTGGTTCTGGGTGACTATTCACATTTTGTTGACATTTTACAGCTGGGTTAGTTGTGACAGTCAAATTAAATAGAGCACTGAGACACTTTGCGGTGGAGTACATTGGTCTCATAAATACTTGCCCCAATTCTGTGCCTCATTGTGGAAGCTTGACATAATGGTGTTGTGAAAAAAAAAGAAGCTTAAACAAACTAAATAGGAATTATATGGTCAGACAACTAAAATTTCAGGAGCATTTATTCTAATCTTAATCTTAGAGTTCCTCCTATTTGAAAAAAAATTTCCATTTGCCATGGTTTCTCCTTTGTTGGTTGAGGAGAATGCTGTCATCCTAAATGTAGAATATGAGATGATGCATTGAAATGTAACAATTGTAGCTGGACCAGTATTGCTCAGTGGTTAAGCATCGACCTATGAACCAGAAAGTCACTGTTCGACTACCAGTCAGGGCACTTGTCTGGTTTGTGGACTTGATCCCTAGTAGGAGAGGCAACTAATCAATGATTCTCTCTCATCATTGATGTTTCTCTCTCCCTCTCCCTTCCTCTCTAAAATCAATAAAAATATATTGGGAAAAAGTGTAGCAATTGCAACCTGCAATTTGAATGTGCAAAATGCTTTGCATCATATTTAACTCTTTTCATATTAAGAGCTAAGTTTTTTGTGAAAAGAAATTTACATTTACCCTCACCTTTTGACTAGTGAGCTTTAGCACCCTACAGAGAGTGAATATTAACAATAAAAATTTCTGAGCCTCATGCCTTAACGATTTTGACTTAGTAGGTCTGAGATATGCACCCTGAGTGATTCAGTTATTAATGGTGCATAGACCACTCTGCAAATACTGCATATTAGCCGGCCTTGTTGCAGAATTCATGTAACTCATTTTCAACGCAGCTGTTGCTCTCCATAATGTCAAAAATTACTCTGTAATGAGTGTATGTGCTAAAGGAACCACATCAGGATTTAACTAATCTGGTTGGATATTTGATAAGTATATGAAGCATTATGAGAAAAAAAATTGCATATTGTCCTCACCATTGAAATAATTCTTTTTATCCCTATTATCAAGTTCCACTGTATAGCACATGAAGTAAAACTGAGTTAAGTTTGATGAATGGTAAAATATTATTTTTCATTTATAATATTTTTCTACTTGAGACACTTTTCTTATGTCTTTTTGAAAATGTTAGAAAAATATAGAACCATTATGTACTTAAATCAATTAACATTAGCTAATGTGTTTACCTTATTCTCAGATGTGTGAGTGTGTGTGTGTTAGAGAGATAGAGACAGAGAAGAAAAAGAGTATTCGTGGTCGCACCTACTGAATACACAGAGAATCATGCTTGAAGGCAATGTAGCTAGGAACAGTTTCACATTTTAACATGGGTCTACATCACAAAATTTAGGAAGACCATCAGCACATGATGGGTGCCACAAAGTGTGGCAAATGTGCACTACATAAATCTCTATAAATCAGTAATAGTAGTTAGTCTGCCTCTTGAAGTCCTCTCAAGAGTAAATTTTTCCAGAAGGGCACTATATTTCAATACATATGATATTACAAGAGTCAGTGCCTAAAAAATGTGGTACCATGGATATGAAAAAGGAGGTAACATAGAGGGAGAAGAGCCTCATAATTATTTAAAAATTTTCTGGCTTTGCCTGGCCTGTGTGGTTTAGTGGTTGAGTGTCTCCCTAAAAACCAAGAGGTCACCAGTTCAATTCCCCATCAGGGCACATGCCTGGGTTGTGGGCTCCATCCCCAGTAGGGGACATGCAGGAAGCAGCCAATCCATGATTCTCTCTCATCATTGATGCTTCTATCTCTCTCTCCCTCTCCCTTCTTCTATGAAATAAATAAATCTCTGGCCTTTTTGGTTCACCTTTTGGTTAGGTAGAATTGTCCCGTTCTAATTATTATTTAACTTTAGCTAACTGTATTCAGACTCCAGATTTATTTTTCTGAAATTAAAAAAATAGGAACGAGTAATTAGACAATATCCTAATCAGTGGCCAATTTCTAAATCTTGTTTTTGAAATCTAATTGTGCAATATTAACTTTATAAAACTTTTAAGAAGATATACCTAAAGAATGTACAACACTTTATCAATTTACTATTGTGGAAATTATGTAATTATCTGGATTTATTCATTTAAATGTATACTGTTTTCCTTTTAAAATTTTAGAAACCAAGGGACATTATTGTACTCTTTCCGGTCACTCCAAAGTTTATATCAGATATATACAAGAATGTCATCTGCAATAATCACTTTAATAATACAAATGCATTAGACACCAGAAGCTGCCTACAGGCTTTGGGGGAAAACCAGAGAATTATTCCTATATATCTCCCTTGCACCATTATTATTCTTACATGTACAGATGTCATACACCACAGGGCCTTCTGCAATCTTTCATTATTTCCCTTCCTGTGCCTTCTTTCCATTGCTCTTTCTTGGCATGGTGATATAAGTCAGTCATTATTTTCATTCAATATTTATTAATTGATACCTGTGATTTACTCTTTTCCAAATTAAAAACATTTGAAGGCAGTTATCAACTTTACACTCACTTTTAAGACACATTTAAATATAATATATTTACAGTTTTAGAAATTGCTATTTTATAAAGTTAGATGTGATTTTCTATTTTTTTTTTATTTTCTAATTTGATAGCTTCCAGCGAAAAATACTTTAATTCATTAATTACTTAAACTTACTGGCAGAAAAATCTTATTTTTACTAGAAATTCTCCCCATCCTCTCTCTGCTCTCTCTTTGTTAAAATAGAAATTTCAATTAAGATTGTATTTTAATTTTGAAAGTATTTTTGCTGAGTCATTCAAAAAGAATATTGAACTCTTTTGAATTCTAACAAATTTAAATATCTCAAATATTACATAAGTAAATAGTTAATTTTCTTGTAAATTAGGAAGATTTGACCTATATATTTTAAATCTAAATGGAATTATATAATATAAGTAAGTACACAAAATGGGATAAATTCTGTAATAATAAATTACAATCAGAAAAATAGTAGAAAAATAGTTAATTTTTCACATAGGTTCAGGGGAAAATATCATTTAAAAATAGTAAAACAAAATGTTACATGTAAAGCCATGGAATTTTATAATAAAATCCATGAATAACAATGAAAGGAATATTGAGCTGTGTTGAAAAGACATTTTTGGTCTTATAAAAAGTATTTTTAAAATTTTCCATTATTTTAAATTTAAAACAATGTTTTTCTCTCTATGTATATTTTTTATATGCTCATTTCTAACAGACTTTTCTCTTCTGGATATAATTCTTTCTTAAAAAATACTTTTTTAATTCTCACCCAAGGACATGCATTCATTTGTTTTAGAGAGAGAGGGAGAGGATAAGGAAACATCAATGGGATCAGAATCAAATCTGGTCTTTTAGTATATTGGATGACACTCTAAACCAACTGAGCCATCCTGGCCAAGGTACTTCTGGACAGAATTCTAAATACCACTTTGGATTTTAACATCTTCAGACTCTTGCATGAGACTACATTTAGAATGTAGCATCAAAGTAAAATATGCAATTAATACCAAGGGAAGGAATTTCTAAAATGACTGGAATTTAGTGTAGAAGATGAAGTTCCTTCTGCTCATTCTATAGCTGCTTCTATCATGGTAACAGGAGCCGCAGGGGGAGAGACAAGTTCAGTTTCCTTTAGTCCTGTTACACATTACAAGGCTCAAGCTCCATTTGATTTGTGTGAATATGTAGACACAATATTGGCAATTCTATTTCACATCCCCTGAGTTTTAAACTGATACAAACTCAGAAGAATAAGCCAATATATTCACAAACCAAGTAAACTTGGGGAAAAAAGAATTCTTAAACTCTTAACTATAATCGTAATAACTTTTCTCAAGAATTTTCTTAAGAGACCTCCTCCTGCGCAACAAAAATTTTTTTAGTAGACCAACTTTGTTTTAAGGCATTTTTCTGAAGTGTTGAAATGTTTGGTACTTTCTACCCTTTGAGGGAAACACTACTGACTCAAGTCAATACCTGTTTTGGCCAAAAGAGTGTATGAAAACTGAGAGATAGACCTGGAGCTTCCAACTATTTTCTTCACTGAGTTGCAATCGAAAATCTTTTACCCACATGAAAAAAAGTACTTATGCATTTACATTTTACATTAATTTGGTAAACTTTTAAGTATGACTTTTTATATAGGATATATATGTCTCTTTAATTTATTCAAAATTAAATTTATTGAGCATCTAAAACCTAGGCACTGAAGAGGACCTTGGTAAATATCCAAAGATGTATACATGTCATTCATGAATTTATTTAGCAGTTACTCCTGAGCATTCACAATAGGCCAAATCTCAGAGACCCCTGGTACAGATACCCAGTTATGATAAGGCAGAGCTGCTGCTTGCAAGAATTTTAATGTGTAAGTTAATTTTAATGTGGTGTTAATTGATGTGGGTGAGTGAAAGCCTGTGTTATAAAGTGGGGAGGGTGTATGATGGGTTAAAGATGGCTGCAAATAAAAATTCTTTTCCACTCTTTCGTTTGAGAAGTAGTCTCTACCACTGAGTACATATCCGTTTAGACTTGTACCATTAGTAATACAACTCTTCCAGAAAGTTTGTTGATTAATGTTTTATTCTAGGGCTGTCAAAATCCCTTTTGAGCCATCTCTCTCCCTAGACTTGGTTGCAAATACTTTATGCTTATCAGCTCTCCCTGGGACAAAGTCTTTTGTCACTGTTCCTTGACCATTTTAGCCAACAGAAAGGAACTGGAGGCCAATCAGAAATTTTTAGAAAATCTGTAATTTGTTTTTGCCTTGAGCTGTGTCATGAGCACTAGTCAGCATTTGTTGTTCAAGGGATTTCTCAGTTTTTTCTTTGACTAACTAGAAATGAGAAACCATTTCATTTTCCAATCTTCCCAGTGTCCTTAGACTCTCTATGTTCCCTTGCAAATAGTATAGATCTTTTCTGAGCTTGTTTTTTTCTTATAGTATTTTATATACATTATATATATTATTATATACTATATATGTGTATATATATATATATATATATATATATATATATATATAAAATGACAACCAACCTCAAACACCAAATACATTATGTATATTCTCAGCCACTCAAGTATTTCATTCAAAAGTTCAGCCAGCCCAGCCAGCATGGCCCAGTGGTTGAGTGTTGACCTATGAACCACGAGATAATCGTTCAATTCCTCAATTCCTGGTCAGGGTACATGCCCGGATTGCGGGCTTGATCCCCAGTATGGAGGGTACAGGAGGCAGCTGACCAATGATTCTCTTTTATCATTGATGTTTCGATCTCTCTTTCCCTCTCCCTTCCTCTCTGAAATCAATAAAAATATATTTTTAAAAAAAGTTCAGCCAAATATTTTCTTATTGCATAACATGGGCTGTCATTTTCCCTGACTCTTATAAGTTTCTTTGCCACACACCAACCAGCCCCAAGCCATTGCCAGAACTATACATTTCTTCGTTGTTGTGAAAACCACTGCACTTCTATGCATCGATATTTGTCAGCCTGAAGCACATTATGTCCATTACAAAAAAAAAACAAAAACAAATAAACTTCAAAATCTTAATGACTTTCATTACAGATACATCTTATTCACAGTGCTCAATGTAGGCAGTAATTGTGCTGCAGCTGAGCTTCAGGCTGTGAATTAGATGTGTCCTCTACAAGTTGGCAGAAAACTGTAATGTCTTTTAAAGTTCAGAGTTGTCAAAATGTTGCTTCTGCCACATCCCATTAGCTAAAGCAAGTTACATGATCAAGCCCAACACTGATGTAGCATGGAAAAATGCACTTATCTTGGTGGCGAGAGAGAAGAACATTAAATATTTGTTTAAAAATAGTACAATTGTCCTGGCCAGTTGTTCAGTGGTTAGAGCATCAGGCCTCTGACCAAAGGGTCATGGGTTCAATTTCCGGTCAAGGGCATGTACCTTGGTTGCAGGTTCCCCAGCCCTGGTAGGGGCAATAGTGAGAAGCAACCAATAGATGTGTCTCTCTCATGTACATGTGTGTGTCTCTCTCCCCCCATCCCATGTCCCTCTTTTCCACTCTCTAGAAATCAATGGGAAAAAATATCCTCAGGTGAGGATTTTAAAAAAAAAGTAGTACAATTTATCATAGTTACTGAACTTTATTGTCTTTACTAAGATGTGAATCAGTGAAAGGAAGGGGTGATGTATAAGCATCCATACTACGTAACTAATAATTAGATGCTAAAATATCTTGTTTCTGTTTTTTACAGAATAGTTAAATATACTAGGTATTATTCTGAAGTCAAGCTGAAACATTTCTAGTCTCCTTAAATGATGTCTTTATTAAAACAGTGTACTAACTTTCCCACTGTACAGATCCTGAAGTAAATGAGCACGCAATCATGACATTTATATCTGGTACAGCATGTGTGACTCGTGATTAAGATATCAGTGAGAAGAGACAGTATTTTCTTGCTGTAAAATGTCAAAACATATAAAAGTGAATTTATCACCCCTTTGAACAAATTTCAATATCATTAAATCACCAGAGTGCTGCACTGAAATATAGTTAGCAAATAAATTGGCTTTTACCCACCATAATATTATCAGGCTGCCTGTCAACCAGGTTTACCCTGGCTTTCCACTTGGAAACTAGGAAAAACAAGTTTTTCTGTAACATGATTACTACTCACCCTCCATCTTCTCCTCCCAGCATCAGTAGTGGGGAGTTTGGAATTCTTTTGAGTTATATAAATTTTTAGCTTCTATCTTTCAAATAATATTTATATACAAGGGTCAAACTTAGAACAGTCATCCTGAAGCTCACTGCCAAAAGGGAAGTGTGAATCACGGCAGAATGTGCTTCTCTGACGAGAGGAATTTAGCTTATCCATTCTCGGCACCTTTAAAAGTCTCACTCAGCACCTGATAGTCATTTCAGAATGTTAACAGATCTCTGGCGCGCTGCAGTAAGCAACTGTATCTGTGCCATTAGCCTTGTACTTGTGTCCTAGTATTCAGCCATCGTATGACCATTATGTTATCCATCTGTCAGATCTCGTAACTGCAGGGGTGAAGGGAAAAGATTCAGTGCTTCTAAAGGAATTCTATACCAGCTGTTGATGTCAGTTTTCCACCTGCTCACTTTATAACCAGCTCAAATTTACAAGGAGAGGTATGTGTAACTACTTTCAAAGCAAACAGTGGGGCCATTAGTTCCAGAGTTAGGATTGTCCCTCGGTTCTTTGGGGATACAGTGCCATTTCATTTACTCATCACAGTGGTTTGACCAGCCCTTGGATGTGAGCCAGAAAATACTGGAGTGAAGAATGAAATAAACTGCACAGAATTTTAATTATTGGAGGCATGTCCTTCATCTGAAGTCTTCTCTTGTTCATAAATCAAAGTTGAATCTGAGACCCAAAGGTGATGTAAGACCCCAATAAATTAAGCCTGGATTGTCAGAAGTAAAACCCAATGCTCTACTACTTTCTTCCACTTTTCATTCTAAGGAGAGGTTTTGTCTAGAGACAAATGGCAGAAGTAAAGTACCATGAAATAAATAAAAAAATTTAAGAACGACTGCATACCTATTAGAAGAGCTAAAATCCAGAACACTGATAGTACCAAATGTCAACAAAGATGTAGAACAGCAGGAACCCTCATTCATTCTGATGGGCATGCAAAGTGACACAGCCACTTTGAAAGACAATTTGGCAGGATCTTACAAAACTAAACCCATACACATGATCCCGCAATCTTGTGCCTTATCTTTACCTAAAGGAGTTGAAAACTTATGTCCACACAAAAATCTGCATATGGGTATTTAAAGCAGCTTTATTTGTAATTGACAGCGTGGGGAAGCAACCAAGATCTTTTAGTAAGTGAATGGATAAACTGTGGTACATTCATTCAATGAAATATTATTCAACAATAAGAAGAATTTAGTTATTAAGCCATTAAAAGACATGGAAGAACCTAAAATACATATTGCTGAGTGGGAAAAAAAATCAATCTGGAAGGCTACATGCTGAATGATTCCAACTCTATGACAAAAAGCAAAGGCAAAACTATGGAGTCAGTAAAAGGACCAGTGGCTGTCAGGGTTTCGGATGGAAGCAGAGAGGGAGGGATAAATATGCAGAGCAGGTAGAATTTTTAGGGCAGTGAAATTATTTTACATAATACTGTAATAGTGGACATATTTACAACGCAACAAATGGAGTGAACCCTACTGTATAACACAGTGAACTCTAATGTAATCTATGAAGCTTAGCTAGTGATAATGTATCAATATTGGCTCATCAATTATAACAAACAGTTATACACTTGCACATGATAACATTTTGCACAATAATGTTAAGTTATTAAAATAGGGGAAACTGGGAAAAGAAGAGGTATATGAAAACTATTCTTTATATTCATTTTTTCTGTGAACTTCAAATTGCTAAAAGTGAATGTTCATTCATTTAAGAAAAACTAATTTAAGAAGACACAGCTGTACAGAAAATTAATTAGGTTACAACATATGGCATTACAAGTTAAAATTAATTGAACTGATCCCACATTATAAATGATACATTTATAATACACATTACTTTTTATTTCATATCAATCCCAGATACATTCAGAAAACACATTTAAAAGTATGAATACTGACACAATATTTGCTATGTATTTAAAAGCTGTATAAAGTAGTATGTTCTCTAAAGAACCATACATTTTAAAAAGTAAATGTGCTTTTAAAAATAATTTAAATTGAAAATATTTTTAGTTACTCATATTGTGTTTTACCATTGTCTTAGTTAAAGGTACCTATTATCTCTTGCCTATACATGCTCACTTATTTGTTCAACCTATACTGAGTACTTACTCCATGCTAGGCTTTGTCCCAGAAATTTTAGTAGAACAAGAGATGGAGATAAATGAAGCAAGACCTCTGAGCTCAGGGAGCACACATAGTCTAATGAGACAAAGTGAGTTTTATTCTATAATAAACGATGTCAAAATCTCAGCAGCTGAACACAGCAAAAGTTAATTGCTGGTTTATATCTCAGCTAATGTGGATTTATGTGTATGTGGTAGGGAGAAGTTCTTAAGGGGAATTATTTTCCATGCAGTGACTCAGATTCAGGCTTTTACTATCTAGTGGCTCCATCAACTTCAACATGTGGTCTTATGAATTCCTATGAATGACCTTTAGCTGGTTTGGCTCAATGGATAGAGCATTGGCTGCAGACTGAAGGGTCCTGGGTTCGATTCCAGAAGGTCAAGGGCACCTATATGGGTTGTAGGGTCAATCCCCAACGCTGGTCAGGGCTCCTGTAAGAGGCAACCAATTGATGTGTCTCTTATACATTGCTGTTTCTCTCTCTGTGTCTCTCCCTCTCCCTTGCACTCTCTCTAAAAATCAATTAAGAAAAATATCCTAAGGTGAGGATTAACAACAATAACAACAAATGGGAAAAATAAAGACAGAATATAGAAGATTGCATAAGGGTTTTATAGCCAAGCCTACTAGTTATGTACAACATATGGTCCTAATCTAACTGTAAATAAAAATCTTTCCATTTGGCCAGGAAGAGATTAAATGGGTTGATAAAGAACACAGTGTTTTCTCTGTCACATGGACCTATAAGAAAACATTTATAATACAGTGTGGTAAGTGATGTGGCAGAGATATGTGTGAGCAATTATATTTTATTCAATAGAGGAGTTTCCAAAGACTTTAAATTAAAGCTGACATAATTCAATTATTTTTTTCATAAAAATTAATGTAAATTAGAGGAGGTATGTTCTGGATATTGTAACTCTCCCAACTATCTTAGCACTTTTTGCTTGAAACTTCCCTTTCATTTTCTCAACCTAGGACCAATATTTTAAAGCCTCCCCTTTTAAATGAATTAGCAAGATATTTCATATTGTGTTTAACCTTCTTGTTATTTCTTCACATTTAACTTTCATTCCAAAGTTGGGGGAATGTTTATTCAGCAAATGCAACAATGTCACCACACCACATGACCTCTAGAAGACACCATTAAAAATATCCTACATAATAACATTATGTGATAAAATACAGCCCCATGTCTCCAAGTCACCTGTCTCCAAATCAGCCATAAAAAATTCTCATGATCCTGACTAAATGTGGATGGAAGGCATGTCTATTTACCTGCCAAACTGGTACTGCCATGTTGCAATCATGGCAACACAGTTTACAATTTCTACTGCCAGATAGCTTTAAAAGTATGTGATCTTGATAACTATATTTAATTTTTTTCAGTGTGACATTATTAACATTTGAACTATTTAAAATCACATAAGAAGCTCTGCACAAAATGTGACCAATTTTATGAACCAGTGTTCAATAGCCTCATAAGCTACAGACTAATCTGTGACAACTTTTCTAGGCTTAGCCACTGCCAACTCCTCCCCTACCTTATCCACAGAGAATTATCAATGAGAAGCACACATCTCATCATGTTATTCCTTTAAGCAAAAGTCTTCAGTACTACTAGCTTCACTACCTATAAGACAAAGACCAAACTCTAAAGATATTCAATACAAATTCACACAAACAACATTTAAAGAAAATCTACTAGATGACAAATATTTGGGAAAAAGAAAACTTAAAAACTCTTCACAATCTTTGTAAAACTTACTCTTACACCTGTGTTTTCTATCACTATTCCTCTTTGGCTCCAACCAAGCTAGCTATTCCTTGACCATGACATTTTTCTCCCTATCTCTTTGCCTTTAAACAGGCCGTATCAGCTAGAGTTTAGTGGAGTAAACAGATATTTTAAGCAGAAAGGAATTTAACACAGGGAATGAAAAGCTTACAGAATGATGGAAAGGCTGGAGGAGAAGGAGACAATGGGGTTACTACTGAACTGTTGAGTTCAAAGACACACTGGATGCTGGTAACTAGACCCAAGTATGCCGACCTGGGTCGTAAAGTCACTCTGACTGCCTTTTGACCCACGAGACGCTGGAATATTAAGTCTAGCTGCTCCAACCATCTTTACACTCTAACATCTCTGTGGCTTTAAAGAAAGTTAACATAGCAGCAAGAACATGGCTTCTATCACAGAGCCACATCCCAAATTTCACATGAATGTATCCCAAAGGGTGGGCAGCTGGAGGCCATCAGCACCCTGCTGACCTTGCAGTGGGGAGGTCTGAGTGGTGTACCATCATGGACGCCACAGGCATCTTAATCTTTTCATCTAGGAGGCAAGATGGTGGGAGTGGAGCTAGAATTGTTTTTCTAAAGAAACGGCCATCTCCCGTGTTAGTGAGGAGAGGGGATGTGTAGTCCCTTTTATGGCTGCAGAGTCAACTTTTCTTGTCTGAGCATTGTTTATGTGAGTCTGGAACATCACGGACTGGCTGCCAGCAGAGCCATGCTTCACTTGCTCATAATCTTAACAGTGCATTATATTATCTTATGCTGTCTTTGTGATCTACTAACATGTCTTTAATTACTTAACTTACAGGCAATGCAGTCTGTTCATAATGACTTACCAGCACTTGGTACTATGTTCCACCTTCCTACTTGGCTCCAACACACTTTTCTAATCAAATCCCTTAATGATGCTAGTCTATACTTAATGATGCTAGTCTGACTGGGTGCCTTACTATTGCCAGACCATGCCTTTGTTCGCACACTTCCCTTGACCTGAAATGAGCTTACCCATGTCATAACTATTCAGAATTTTATTAATTATTTTGCCCGTTGAACATGAAACACTAACAACAATAAGATATATATACATACACAATTCATAGAATGCCACTACAATGAGGGCATTGACACTGTCATAAATGACATTGATATTCTGGATAATATTAGGTATGGTACAAGAAAACCTGAAATGTCCTAAAAAACAAATAGCTCACATTTGAAATAAACTGGATGAACATATGTGAAATATGACTTACAATCCTAAAACTTTGCATATTTCCAAAACCAAGTGGAAAACCTATAATGAACATTTCTACAACGTTACTTTCTTAAAAATATAAGAAATAAATTTTGACCTATCAAGATATAGGAAAAAATAAACAATTTTTCTATTCTCTCTATACAGGTGTAATTACAAAATCAAAATCATGTCCAAATGGTCCCAAATGGCCACTAGAGCCCTAGTTATCACACTTGCATTTCACATAGCAGGATGGAGGAAAATCCAGGAAAGGTTTATACAGATCCTTTAAAGTAGAATATATATATATATATATATATATATATATATATATATATATATATATATAAAGTCCAACTCTTTTGCTGCAGCTCAATGGCCAAAATATAATCACTTGGCTATAACTAGTTGCAAGGAAGGATGGAGAATGGCCAGACTTTCCTGGACTGCACTGTGTCATTAAACATCAAGGTTGTTATTACTAAGAAAGGGAGGGAGAATAAATACTAGATATTGCTAGCAATCTGCAACAGCACATTCGCCTTATCTTCTAAGAAGTTATTGCTATTTTACCCTTCATTTCCAAGAATTGTTTAGTTCCTGGCCCTCCGAGTTCTTCTTGCTTTCTGCTTCATTGCCTAAACCTGATGTTTTGTGTGTGTGTGTGTGGTTTTTTTTAATGTTTGTTTGTTTGGTGATTCTTTTGGACATCTGCCTTACTTCTGATTTGGCTTCTTCATAAGACTGCCACTCAAATTGTTGCCTCATCTTGGCTCAGCCACTGAAGCCTACAGTCACATGATCCTAACACAGTCAGTTCCTACTCAAGCCTGAATCTAACATTTTGGCTCCCTTCTTTTTTCCAAGAGGAGAGATTATCCACTGATAGCCTAAGCTTTACAATGTAAACTGGAAGCTTAATTTTTCAAGCCTTTTAAAATTTTTATGCAAAGTAAGTTTTCATTTTTAAAAACAATTGCTCAGCCTGGCTAGTGTGCTCAGTGATTAACGTCAACCTGTGAACCAGGAGGTCACAGGTTCAATTCCTGGTCAGGGCACATACCCAGATTTCAGGCTCAATCCCCAGTGTGGGATGTGCAGGAGGCAGCTGATCAATGATTCTCTCTCATCATTGATGTTTCTATCTCTCTCTCCCTCTTCCTTCCTCTCTGAAACCAATAAAAATAAATTATTTAAAAAAAATTTCTCAGTGGCTAATTAATTTATTCTTCAGCCACTTTATTACCAAAAATGTATTGAGTACCTACCATGTGCCAGGCATTGAATAGCACAGAGAATGTTTTTCTATATGGCCATAAATTTACAAAACATACTCTCAGGATGGAGCAGAAGTGGGTTAATACTAGGTAACATTTTTCCCACCAGAACACTTTGCCACATAAAACAAGGGATCACTGTGTACTTTCACAATGCTTCCAGTCTAATATTTCAATATTTCAAGACAGTTACAGCACATTTCCTTATTTATCTCCCTAACTCTTTCAACTCCTGGGTTTCAGTTGTTGGCAGGTATATTTTGGCACTTTCCAGTGGATAGTCTTCTACACCTTCCAGCAGGAATAGCTTCAAAGAATTAGCCTATTTACTATTACTGATTATGCAACACATCATTTTTGACAGCCATAGCACTACTTCCTGGAATTACGAGAACACATTGTACTCAACTGGCAATTGGTGGAAGAAGCATGAAAACAATCTCCCAAGAAAATAGTGTATGATAAATATGAAATAATGTAAAGTGTTTTTATATCAAATGCCATCTAAATATATTTCAATAATCTAAAGGATACAGTGACAGATAATATTTTTGGAGAAAATAAAGTCACTTGATGCAGGCTTTTGTTTCAATGAAGTCAAATTCTTGACAAATCACCAAAATGTGTGAATTCTGATAGGCTTTTCCAAACAAATCAGAAGTAAAAATTGACATTACCTGCTAAAAGGGTGTTAATTTTATGACTTAAAAATCTAAAAAGTTAATTTGGAATTTTTTAAGCCTGCTCTATTACCCACATCTTAGAAAATAAAATATAACATCACAAATGTACTTTTTCTTTTAGGACTTTGAAAACACCCCTCTTTCTCTTCTTTTCTTCATCATCAAAGTTACTCAAACAATAACATACTTTTTTTACCCATATTATTATGATGTTAATTTTTCTCATTTACAAGTTGGCATAGAGTATCACCACAAGTATTAGCTAGAGTAGGGTAAGCTTCCCTTCAGGAATAAATCAATTCCTAAACTGTAATGGATTTTCTGTGTGTGTGTGTGTGTGTCTGTGTGTTTGTGTCTCTATCTCTCTGTCTCACTCTCTCTCTCTCTCTCACACACACATACACATGCACACACACACAAATATATAAACAGTCACACACACACACACACACACACACACTGTATTTTTTTGCCTGCCGAAGGTCTGCTGTATATCTAGAGGCTCTTCAGAGTAACTACCTTCAAGTGAGTCAGGGATCTAACCAGATTCCATATAGAATCTCCGTACACAGCCACCACAATCACAGTGGTTGGAAAGGAGCAAGCTGGAAGACCATGCCTCAGCCCAGAAGTGACACATGGAAGTCATTTCTGCTCAGTGTTCATTGGTCATAAATAATTACATGCCTTTGCCTCTCTGTGAGAGATTTGGTAAGTATAGTGTTCCACAAATTCAGAGAGAAAAGAATCGGATATTGGGAGGCTTTGGTAATGCTTACCATACCACTTCATTGAAACCAATCTGATTGTTTTTCAATATGACACTACTGTGCTAATGCCTTATATTTATTAATTTTATTACCATGTTCTTCCTGCATTATTTCTGTTTCAAAATTTGGATACACTCATGCCTAGCTGGTTTGGCTCAGTGGATAGAGTGTAGGCCTGCAGATTGAAGGGTCCCAGGCTCAGTTCTGGTCAAGGGCACGTACCTCGGTTGCAGGCTCCTCCTCGGCCTGGGCTCATGCCAGAAGCAACCAATTGATGTGTTTCTCTCACATCAATATTTCTCTCTGTCTTTCCCTCTCTCCCCCACTCTCTGCAAAACTCAATGGAAAAATATCCTTGGATGAGGATTTAAAAAAATAAAAATAAAAATTTGGATACACCCAGAACTCCTTTTTAACCCTTGGCCAAGGTTGCAGGCATCTTAAAAAAAAACAAAACTAGAACAGAGAGTTGTCTTGGCTTCTATGGTTCCCAGCTCATAGAATTCATCTAATTTCCTTTTCTGACTCCTTAGTTCTAAACCTACTGACTATGATTCGGTTGCTGTGAAGAATTGAAACTATCTACCCTCATATTCAGAAAGGACACTGAAAATATAAACCACACTCTACATTAACAGCAATTTGCTAGTTTACTGTTTTTATTAGCCTTACTTTATTTTCTCTGGAGACTCTGACCCAGGCACATTATCTGCTGTTCATTACAAGAACTTCCTGAAAGACCTATCATCAGCTTTTTTCAATGGAAAGCATCAATAGTTTGAGCTCAAAATCTGTACTCTGGGACTGTTGCATGTGATTCTTACCCAGTCCTCATCAAGACCCTGAATTGAAAGCTACACCTTAAACTTCTCATCTATAATAATAAAAGTGTAATATGCTAATTAGACCAGATGTCCTTCCAGATGACCTTCTGAACAAAGCCGGTACTGCGAAGAAAGCCCAGGTCCCGTGTGCCAGAGGGAAGCCAGTGAGGGCAGTTGGAGGAAGGAAGGCCTACTCTTACACGAATATCATGCATCTGTCCTCTAGTTGTCAATAAACTCTGATCTTACCGTCTCCTGTTTCTAGACACTCTCAAAGCTCTGTGAAGGTGTGACTCTTCCTTACACAGTAAGCAAAGAGCACAGTCTTGTCTCACCAATAGACCATGTTGGTAATATTTGGGCAGCTAGGAAACTGTTAGATCTTATCGGACTTTTGTTTCTTTGGCTAACTAATTTAAAATGAATCTTTGTTCTAAAATGTTTTCCTTTTTTCTTAATTTTAATGTCACTGCTGCTTCCACCTATTTTATTTTTATCATCGTCATCTTTGGCTCTACAGTTTGTAGTCAAAAGTCAGTCTACTCCAGACACTGCCATTTACAAAGGTGGCTCTCAGAATGTTAACTTGAATCCATTTTTTCAGGTAATTGCTTTTCCAAGAGGGTAGAGCAGAACATTAATTTGCATTTGTGACTCCACACTTCTCCAAGTTACCTGAAGTGGGTTGAATTGCGCCCCTCCCCCAAATTCTTATCCACCTGGAACCTCAGAATGTTGCCTTATTTAAAAATTAGATTTCTGCAGACACTCAAAGATCAAAAGGAGATCAAACTAGATTAAGATGTGTCCTATAATTCAAAATCCAAAGAAGGTAATGTGACAACAGAGGGACATATTGGAGTGATGTATCTATAAGCCAAGGAACACCAAGGATTGTCAAGAGCGACCTGAAGCTAAGAGGAAGCTCATATTGTTCCCTACAGCCTTCAGGGGGAGCATGGACCTGCTGACAGCTTGATATGGGACTTCTGATCTCTAGAACAGTGGCAGAATAAATTTCTGTTGTTTTAGTCCAACAACTTTGTGGTCATTTGTTAGAGCAACCCTGGAAAAATAATACAGATTTTGACATAAACTAGAAAACTTAGAATCATCTTTCTTTTCCTCCCTTGTCCATTCCCATCCCCATTTCCTCCCATGGCAAAAAAAAAAAAAAAATCACTGCCAAATTGCATACATTTTACATCTTAGTGGCACCCTTTCCTCAGTCTCTGCCTTTTGCAACATTTTTCATAGCTTTGTTAGATTTAATCATAACATGACTCTTATGGTGTAAGTAAATATTTCAAAACTTCCCATGGTTCTTTGCTTATGAGTTATATAAAAATTCTTCATCTTGATATTCAGGATCTTTGAATGACCCAGCAATATTCCTAACTATTCTAATCTAAGATTTATTCTTTTTGTTTTTTTTTCCATGAGTATTCTATACTATGCTACAGATTGTGGAAATTTAATGTTCCTATTAATTTACATCCAATTCTTCTAATCTAAAATATTAGCTAATTTAAAAAACCCAATAGTTTATTTACCTTTAAATTAGTTATGTTTTGTCTTATAATATACTAGAGGCCCGGTGCATGAGATTCGAGATTCATCCACTAGAGAGGGGGTCCCCTCAACCCAACCTGCACCCTCTCACAGTCCGGGGAACCCTTGGGGGATGTCCAACTGATGGCTTAGGGGGAGCGAGCCTAAGCAGGCAGTTGGACATCCTTAGCCCTGCCGCGTCGCTGCTGCTATGCTCGCCAGCTGTGAGCCCGGCTTCTGGGCTTCTGGCTGAGCGGCACTCCCCCTGTGGGAGCACACTGATCACCAGGGGGCAGCTCCTATGTTGAGCATCTACCCCTAGTGGTCAGTGTGCATCATAGCGACTGGTCGTTATGCCATTTGGTTTATTTGCATATTATCCTTTTATTATATAGGATCTATACATATGTTCCCCTTGCTCTGTTTAATGAGACTATAATTTCTCTGTAAACAAGTCTATACCTTTACCTCCTTTTTTTCATGTATTTAGCAGGTTTGTGAATTAAGTTGGCATTTTTTAAATTAACTTGAATTTATTAACTGATTTGGAACTAATAATTCAAACACTATGTAAGATTGAAAATTTGGCAGTGGTAGGGGTGAGGGAGGTGGAAAGGTTAGCAAACCACTGACGTCAGTCTCATTTAAGATACACCCACAGAAGGGCAAACATACTCTCAATGCTTACCTTTTCTTTCTCTTAAGTAAGTTAAGGTAACCTCCGTGTTTCCTGAGATTGCCTACTAATCCTTGGAAATATGAAGAAACTTTTAAAAATGTTAAATGGCGGTTTTATGATTAGACCAGGGTTTGGTTTTGTATTTATCATTATTTTGCTGAATTCAAAGAAAAATAGTAAGTAGAGCAACAGAAGTGTAAGAAAAAAAGTCTGTGCTTCCATGGAAAATTGTGCATTGTGGAGACTTGAGGACACCCTCTGGATTATATGATACAGATTCAATGAAAATTATGAAGGTTATTTTACAACTCCATATATTGTAGATGCAAATTCTGTCCTTTCCAGTAGAGGTTCAAATGACAATCCCCCACATCGTGGAAAAACAAAAACAAAAACAAGTTTGCTTCCATTTGCACAATCATTTCAGTTTTCCTGATCTAATAAATGTGTCCATTCTTTCAATTTTCTTTTGAACCAGTTATAATATCTGCCTGCTTCCCTCATTGATTATGAGGTTAATGAAATCTTTAACATATATTCATTTTTATATCTCTTTGAGAGTCATGATTTTACCCTTGTTTGAAAATCAACTCTACTAGAAATGTATGCCTATTTTTATTCTTTCTGGATTTATTATAAATTCTGATTACCATACTGTTAGTAGACATTAGAAAAAATGACAAATAACAAGAGAAGAGGCACCTAAGTAGTAAGAAAACAGCAAAACCTGCCATACAATTAGGTTAAAAATTGGGGAAAATTTGGGTTAGAGAAGAATAACTAAAAATGAAATGATCACCCAACCAGTGTGGCTCAGTGGTTGAGCATCGACCTATGGGCCAGAAGGTCATGGTTCAATTCCTGGTCAGAGCACATGCCCAGGTTGTGGGCTTGATCCCCAGTGATTATCTCTCATCATTGATGTTTCTATCTCTCCCTCTTCCTCTTGAAATCAATAAAAATATATATTAAAAAAAAGAAAAGAAATGATTATTGCTCTTACAAAACCTAAAAGGCTACTGTGTTGAAAAAAGACTGTCAAATTTTGTGAGTTTTCAGCAGGTAAATTAAAAAAAGAAATGGGTAAAATTTACCAAGAGGTTAATTTGGACTCATTGTAAATTCAAACTTGCCAACAATTAGAACAATATAGAAATGTTTTTGTCAGCTTTGAGATATAGGGATTTCTTTGTCTTCAGGGGTATTCAAGCAGAATTTGGACAAAATTTCACAAGGATCTTCTACTGTTGATTAAATGATTGGCTGTGCAATTGGACTAGATGCCTGTGGAAGAATTCAACGCAGAGTTACTAATTTCATAATTTAATTCAATTCTGGTTGTGTATGTGGATAGGAGCTCCTGAAACACTAGCACCATCACAAATGTGCTCTTCTAAAGTTACTGTACGTCTTCTTTTTGTAGCCAAATGTTAAGATGCGGCTTTTTTGTATTGTCTGGGAGTTTTGGCTCCGGCCCCAAAGCTAAGGACAAAATATAAGAAGCCTTGATATGGGGGATTTAAGAGAGTCACTTGTAGAGAATGGAGTGCTTGTCAGCTTGCCAGAGACGTAGAAATACATCACTGTACCCAGCTGAATGCTCACAAAGCTACAGGAACGCAGGTCCTCTCTCCAAACACAGTGGCAAAGTACTTGGGAGTTTGTGAACCCTGGGGCTTTGTGGATGAGTGGTTGGTTGTGACAGTGCTGTTTGATTCTTCCCTGGGAGAGTCAAAGTCCAGAATTGGAGTTACTTGAGAATCAGAGCAAAGATTGTGGCAGCCAGGGGAGTGGCCAATCCTTAAGAATTTGGTGGGCAAAGGAAGTGTAATATTTCCCAATGCCAGAGGCAACGGCCTGGAAGGTAGCCAAGTATGAGTCATGGGGAAAGAACATTACAACAGCGACTGCTCCTCTGGGGCAACCTACTCACCCCCATGCTAAATTGCAGAATTCATGGGCGGGGTCTAAACTGGGAAAGGGAGAAGCTTTGAGAGATTAAAATTATGACATTAAACCTGGAGCAACATTATAATAACTAAAAATGAGATTGTAGTAATATCTAAAAGGCCTGGGAGGCTGGGGCCTCTGCCCAGTATGTTGTGCAGAAGCAGGAGAGAGAAGTCCAAAAGGCAGGTCTCTAGAGCTGAGGTGAGAAGAAAGAAAATTAAAAATAAGTAATATATATATATTATTTCAGAGAGGCAAGGAGAGGGAGAGAGAGATAGAAACATCTATGATCATAGAGAATCATTGGTTGGCTTCCTGCTGCAAGCCCCCTACTGGAGATGGAGCCCACAACCTGGGCATGTACCTTGATAGGGAATCGTGACCTCCTGGTTCATAAGTAGATGTTCAACCACTGAGTCATACCTGGCCAAGCTGGGAGGAAAAAATTGTTTTCAGCTTGCATCCCTTCAAATGCATCTCATTTCATGAGCCTGTTTCAGTTGTCACAGCCAACTTTCCTTTCCAAACATAAGCTACTTATTCCTGGTCACTCTGCATAGTTTGTATAGATTGGGTAATAAAATGGCCTGTTCAGTGATTTAAATTTTGTATCATTCACTTAATATAGAACTCATAGTTTTTTAAATTGTCAAAGAAGAAATTATTTTTCTTTTCATGGCCTAGTAAGATAGGCAAGTTTTCTCTCCTGTCTTTGTCTGTTGAAATAGAAAGTATAATAAATGTTGGATACTAGTAATTCAAGAACATTACTTCATCTCATATGTTGATACATGGCTAGAATATTTGTTTTCTCCTAACCACATCTTTCACCAATGACACCCCACTCTCTCTACTTCCAGTCTGGGACACAAATAAGGAATTAGGAAGAAAAACATAAAATATTGCCCTACTCGGTTTGGTCAGTGGATAGAGCGTCAGCCTGCAGACCAAAGGGTCCCAAGATCAATTCAGGTCAAGGGCATGTACCTTGGTTGCAGGCTCCTCCCTGGTCCTGGCCCTGGTCAGGGCTCGTGCAGGAGGCAACCAATTTATTTGTTTCTCTCACATCAACGTTTCTCTCTGTCTTTCCTTCTTTCTTCCACTTCCCCTAAAAATCAATGGAAAAATATCTTCGGGTGAGGATTAACAAAAAGAAAAAGAAAAGAAAAGATAAGAAAAGAAAAAAGAAAAGAAGAAAGGAAGAAAATATCATTAAGAGGATATTTTAAAAAATAAATTGAAGGTGGAAGAACACACACCTGTTTAGCATGATATTGGAACCACATATTGTAGAAGGTGTTCTAATCAGAGGTTAAATTTTACTTCTAAATCTCATTTTCTTTGAAATAGTCCACATAGAGGCTAGATGATTTTGAAGTTCTCAGTTTTAACTCCTCCTTTCCCTCTTTCCCCTCCTCCTTCACCAAGCTGGGAGATTGGGGATAGGAAGTGGGGAAGACGTAGCTGAAGGCCAGGAGTGCGGCTCTTGAAGGAATTGGTGGGGAATGGGTGGAAAAAGAGATTAAAAGGGAGGTTTAGAGAAGTACTTGATATAAGTTGCACCCTGGAACCAGGGCCCCAAGTCTGCACACTGAACTAGGACCCATGGAGACAGAAACTGGAGCACTCAAGCAATCTCTTCCTCTTTTGGACTTTGTATGGATCTGTCCTATCTGACCCTTCTCTAATTCAGTCTCCACACTGCACCTGGCATATTTTCCTAAATACCATTTAAATCAAGTCATTCTTTCTACTCCTTTCCAATGCTAAATTAGGCACTACCTTCTCATGTTTAGTGTTGACCCTATCCCTTTTTTAAGAACCAATAAAACTGCATATAAGGACACATATGTAACACCTTAATCAATAAAGAAAAAATAAAAAAAACACCAAAGAACTGCATATCTTTGTCTCAGTACCCTCAATAAGCCATGCTCTCTCTTGCCTCCAGGTCCTAACACATCATTTGTTTTTCTGATGAGAATTTTTTATCACCCATATTTATTTAATTATCTCCTATTAATTCTCTATTTAGAGGTACCTCCGTCTAGGAAAACCATCCTTGTCCCCCACCCCCCACCCCCATCCCTGATCTAGGTTAAGTTTCCTTTCTATGTTCCACAGATACACACTTATTTTCTCTAACAGAAGTTGGTATATTATGCTAAAGTGCCCAAGTCTTCCACCTGCCCCCGGGCTCTGTATAAATAAGAAATTAGGAAAATTCTTTGGCAAGTGGAATGGGGAAACTGAGACAGGTAGCTGAACAAACTGGCCAACCAACTTAACAGACAGATACAGAAAGTCACCAAGGCAGAAAGTCCTGGGTGTCTAGCAACAGGCAAAACCGGTTTCGGGCCTCACCCTCAGGGTAGCCTTTCCTCCTCTGGTATATCACTGGTCATGGGGTTCAAACCTTTCCTTGATCTTCCCTCCCTTGATATAACATCTAGGCCTCCATTGAATTTCAGCTGTAGACCCAGAAAACCAGCAAAACCAGGTGTGTGTGGACAGGACCAGTTGCAATGACTAATGATCCCTGGCACTGATCATGGGAGACCATGACCCTGATAGGGCACACCTGCAAAATTGATGAATATTCTATTGAGATCCTCCCCTAAAACATCTCCTAAACCTCCAGTCTTTAAAATCCTCAAGCTGAAGGACCCAGAGCAGCTCTCCCTCCCAGGAATATGCCCATGCCCTTCCCTTCTCCCTCATCTACCCCCACAGGCACGCACCTCCTAAACTCTAAGGCACCCCACAAGACGTGCAGCCAGGGGAACAATGGGCGGTGGCAGCTCATCATGGCTAATCCCTGAACCTGTCTCCAAGGCCCCCTTTCTTTCTGACTTTCCAGTGAGCCAAAACAATCCCACCTAGGCTAATTTCTTTCCTATAACATTTCTAGAGAACCAAATCAGCCCCACCTAAGCTATCCTATTGCTTCTTCTATACTAAGCCCTTTTTTGTTTCATTTGTCAGCTACACTAAATGTACACTCAAAATCACCTGGACCAGTGTTCTGAAATCTTTCCTGCAAGAAATCAAGAAGCCATACATACAGGCTGGCACTGAGGCAGATCCACTCCAGTCTATTCCCCTTTCCAGTAAGAAGAGCAGAAAGCTTCATGTCACTGGTTGTTCTGTAGGGGAGGAATAAACTTTCTTACACTTTCAAGGTTCTTCTGGCTGGTATTAATAATCAAATAGATATGAAACAAATTAGCATGAGAAAATAACTAACTATAATACGTGCATATGTATAGGAACCCCAAATACATGAGAGTCAGAGACCCCACATGCAGGAGAGGTCAGACCTAGAAAGGGAACACGGGTATATACCATATTCTGAGCTAGAGATGAGGTAAGATGCCTTAGACTTCATTACAGGATAATAAGAAGAGCAAATGCTTAGTACATAGAAACTTGTCCTGCCCTATGGGTAGGTCAAAAGAGATTATCTCTGATAATTGCTTACTATGGGCAAGACCACTAATTCAAGTTCTTATAGGTAGTTAAAGGAGAGGCAAGGTTTCTCTTCAGCCTGCAGCTAAAGCTGCCTTTAGCTCAAAACAATCTGCATACCACAGAGGTACATGTTGGGGTGATATATTCTAAACTACCACAGTACACAGCACATGCCTGGCACTTACTAGATACTCCAAATACTACGGGTGAATGATTGGATTTTAAGGTTTACTAAAAGGCACACTATTTGTCAGTTGGGTTTCCGGACCCTAATTTCAACTGGGGGAGGGCTTCTCCCCCAAACCAACAATGAATTCTCAGACACCCTAATTTCAACTGGGGGAGGGCTTCTCCCCCAAACCAACAATGAATTCTCAGACACAAATGGTGCCAGAAAATTTAAACTCAATTCTGACACTATTTGCCTAGAGAGAAAGTCAAATTCCACAGGCTAAGGGTTCAATCCTTCAAGACTGCACCCCGCTTCAATCCCAGTCTATTAACTGTGCTTCTGACTAAACAGATAATAGATTTGAGGTTCTAAGGACCTGCCCTTGGACTTCAGACTCCAGTTGAAAAATCCAGATTCTGACTGAGAGGCTATAAACCAGAGGTTCTCCCAACCCCCTCCTTGGATTCAATTATTTTGCTAGAGTGGCTCACAGAATTCAGAGAAACATATTACTTACTAGATTACTGATTTGTTGCAAAAGGATATAACTCAGGAACAGCCAGATGAAAGAGAAGCAATAGGGCAAAGTATGTGGGCAATGCCCAATCCAGGTGTGCCGCTCTCCTTTCATCTCCATGTGTTAACTAACCAGGAAGCTCTTCAAACCCTGTCTTTTTTTTTGTCTTTTTTTTAATGGAGTATACACTACATAGGCACGATTGATAAAAATATTAGCCATTGGTCACTGATTCAAGCCTCCAGCTCCTCTCCCTTCCCAAGAGGTCAAGTAGTGGGACTGTTCAATCTCCTAATTACTGTTTGGGTGTTATGGAAACTACCCTCCTATCCTTAGGTGCTTCCCAAAAGTCATCTCATTAAAAATAACAGAAGACACATTTATTTCTCTCAACACTTAAGAAATTTCAAGTGTGTTTTTTTGTTTTGTTTTGTTTTGTTTTTGTCGCTGTGAGCCAATAACTGTGGATTGAGACTGGACATCATAAATCACAATATCCCTATTTGATTGTTGAAACTAAAGTCAACATTTGTCGCTATTGTCTTCTGAAAAGAATAAGTGTCAGATTTCCAACAATTTTTCTGCAATTCTAGAATTTGACCTCATATTCATTGGATCAGACACAAGGACCTGTATCTGTGTTCCTGCAGTTGCAGACATCTAAATTTTATCATGAAAATTTAGTCATAAATGTGTTCCATCACAAGACTGTCAACATATAAGACTCCACATATTTTCTTTATCTTGCTTTTGGGTTATTCACATAGTAGGCATTCAGAGAGTGCTTGCTAAGGTTTAGGAAACCTTTAACATGAAATAATCCTCTCAGAAAAGTGATCCCTCTAGTGGTTAATTGGTATCAGTACATGTTTTTATTTTGAAAAAAACCTGAAGTTATGGACCACCAGCTCAGCAAAATATATAAAGTGAGAATTAAGTTTTGGTCTACCAATCTTATTATATGACTAGAGGCCCAATGCATGAAATTTGTGCAAGGGGCTTGGCCCTAACAGCCCTAGCTTTGTCTGGAAGGTCGTTTGGCTGTCCAGTCTAATTAGCATATTACACTTTTATTATTATAGATAATAATGATATTTTTGTACATGTTATTAATGAGAAAGAAATATGTGGAAAATAATTTATTAATATACTTTAAAATGTTTTTGATCTGTTAATATATGCCTAATGAGAAAAAATAATTCTTTAATTCGTATTTTAAAAGAAAAAATTTAAAAAATTTTGTGGGTAGATTAATATACATTTTAAAATAAAATAAGCTTACCATAAAAATTTTAAATAACATTATTGTTTTTCCTACAATACCATGCATCTGGTAACAGGGAGCATTATGGCTCAATGACAAAGACTTCCTCTTTGGAATCTATTAGATTTTGGAAGTATTTAAAGGATTTGGCCTGTTAACATTTGACTTGATGCCATGAGTTAAAAAAAAAAGTTTAAATCCTTTCCTGTTCATGTGAGTGGAGCTACCAGTTGTTGAAAAACTGTTATTTGATCAAAAACATTTGTGGCAATTTTTGCACTATTTACATGGGGATGGAGGAGGTAATAAAAGTTGAGAAATTCTAATTTGCATACTTGTTATTAATGTACTTTCAAGGAATGCTATTCTAGTAGTTTCATGATATAATAGTAATTTACTCTTTAAGTTATACTATAAAAGAGTAAATAGTAATTTACTCTTTAACTTACTCTTTTAATTTATATAAATTAATATGGCTAATTTTGTTTTTAATGAACATCTATCCAAAAGTACTTTTTTATACACAGAAGAGTTTTTTGGGTGTTAGTCAAGTATGCTAATAGGGCTGACAATTGCTCAAAATATATTTTGTAAAGCATATTTTTATTCAAACATATCATATTTATGTATTAGTTCACATCTATATGCATTTATTCACTTAGCAAAAATTTAATGAACATTTGCAATGTGCGCCTGACTTTGTGAGACAACTTCTGTTTCAAAAATCCGGGGATTATGATGGGTGGGAAAGACATATAAATAGATAATCTACACTAATAAAAGAGAAATATGCAAATTGACCATACCTCCGCAACACCCACCAGCCAATCAGGAGTGAGTATGCAAATTAACCTAACAAAGATGGTGGATTAATTTGCATACACCGGCACAGAGTGGCCAGGTGGGGCGGGACCCCTGGTATGAGGTGGGGGTTGGGGGGCGGAGGGAGCTATAGGAGCGGCGCCCGAGCAAAGACTCTGGCCGGAGTGAAGATGGAAGGAGGCAGCCAGAGTGAAGACCTGGGTCCCGGGTACTGGAGGAAAACCGGTGCCGGCAGCCAGGGGAAGGAAGGCCTCTTGCACGAATCTTCGTGCAATGGGCATCTAGTAATAACATAATGTGGCAACTGAAGTGATGGAAATATTCACAAACTCTTATGGGATCATAAAGGAAAGTCATCTAACTCAACATGAGTGTTTATAGACATGAGCCAAGGAGAAAAATAGGGAAGAGAAAATTATAAGTACAAAAATGAAAACAAGAAAGAACCTATGTGTGGGAGAAAAATACTTGCAGATTGATATTGCTGAAACCTAATGCCAAAGCAGCAGTGTTGAGAGATGAAGGAAAAGAGGTAGACAATCAGGCCTGGCCTGTGTGGCTCGGTGGATTGAGTATTGTCCCATGTACCCAAGAAGTCACTGGCTAAATTCCCCATCAGGGCACTGGGCACAGTCCCAAGTAGGGGGCCTTCAGGTAGCCGATGGATGTTTCTCTTTCATATCCATGTTTCCCTCTCTCTCTCCCTCTCCATTCCTTTCCCTTTAAAATTAATAAAAACATTAAGAAAAAAGATAGACAACCTGATTATGAAGATGATGCCACATTATTTTGTAGTGATGGGGAACAACTGAAGAATTTTAAGAAGTAAGGACATGGTCATATTTGGAAAGAAGTGTGAATTTGAGCAAGATAAGACCAAAAACAGGAAGACCAATCAAGTGGCAGCTAAAATAGCTGAGGCAAAGATAATGAAGACCTTAAATAGAACAACAGTAATAATAGGACTAGAAGGGAGAGGATGGATTGAAGAAATATTTAAAAAATCAAATCAACAGTACCTCAGCTATGAAAGAGAAAGGAGAAATTGAAGATCATTACTTAGACTCTAGCTTGGGCTATAAACCAGTTACAATAAATTATTTTACAAAAGACAGAAAACCTATTTTAAAGTGGCTTAAAAATAAATTATATCAGTAAGAAATTAGAATTAGCAAGTTAATTTAACAAGATCAACAACAAAAATTATATTATTTAATTTGCTAGGAATACACAGTTGAAAAAATAAATAAAAATATATAATTCCATATATAATAGTATTTAAAAACAAGAAATATTTAGTAGCTAATTTTATAAAATATGTGTAAAAACTGTAGATGGAAAACTATCAAACATTGCTGAGAGTATCTGACGACCTAGATAGATGGAGGGACATAATATGTTCATGAAGTGGAAGAGTTAATATTATTAAGGTGTCAATTTCTCCAAATTTATGTCATTAAGATAAAATGTAAAAAAAAAATCCCACAAACCCTGTCTGACTGATTGCGCATCAACCTATGAACCAGAAGGTCATGGTTCAATTCCTGGTCAGGGCATATGCCTAGATTGCAGGCTAGACCTCTCTCCTGCAGGAGGCAGCCAATCAATGGTTCTCATCATTGATGTTTCTATCTCTCTCTTCCTCTTCCTCTCTGAAATCAATAACAAATATCCCACAATCCCTGAAAAAAATGATAAATCAGACTTTATCAAAATTCAAAACATTTTCTGTTTGAAAGACATCACTGAGAAACTAAAAAGGCAAAACACACAGTGAAAGAAACTGTTTCTTATATTTCTAACAGAAATATAAATTACACTTCAATGAATGTTTTAAATTAAAAAGCAATCTGCAATTAATCCTTTGACTCATTCTATTCTAGCCTCTGCCATTACCTAAAACTGCTAAATTACTACTAAAACTGTTTTTGCCAAAGTCACCCAATTTCCATTGTACTCTGTCCTTTATTTACGTTCCATATCTCTGGCCACTGAAAATATTCTTTTTTTTTCTCAGCTGTCACGACAACATCTGCTATTTTTATTTTACCTCACAAGGCTGCTCTTAGTCTCCAAATCCTTTTTTCTATCCAAAGTCTACATATTAGAGATTCTTAGGGCTTCATCTCGGCTTCTTTTCTTTTCTGGATCTATTATTATTTACCAAGTCATAGCACAGTGCTTGATTCTCATAGTTATTATTTGTTAGGAAAAAAGTTGTAAATAAAGGATTGAAAATCTTAGAACACATCTGTACTGATACAGTATTATGATTCATGACCTGGAAAGGAATAGCTTTCTAATATATTAATAATGACACTTTAAATCAAATAAATACTACAAGATACATCTACTTTTCTATCCCCTCATTCTAAAAATGACATGCTCAAATCACATATATTCCTTTACCTATTGCAATTCCTCTTTATGATTCTTTTTATGCTCAGATAAAAACAAATATCAAATAAGTGGCAGAGCTATATTTGAGCCAGATCAGGCTGTCTTGGAGCCTATGAACGTAATGACTTCATAATAATGACTTCAGTATTTTTAGAGAAAAACAACAATTATGGTTTATTATCCATAGAAACTCAAGCTTATTTGTCTGTATTGTTGAAACTAGCTATATTTTCCTTGAGAAGAAAAATAAGAGGCATATGACTTTAAATTTGATATCTAATTCTCAACAACAATTATAAAAAAGGTATACAGTTATATTTTAAATTTATGCAACATGGTGGGTGCTCTCCTTTTAAGATGTCTGATAGTTACCATAGTAACAGATTCAGGGTCTCCTCTAAGTGCCTACTGGTATTATCAATGTGAATAACCACACATTAGAGTCATAGAAAGGCAAACAACAAATCCACAGCAGAACATCATAAGTTTTAATTGTAGTGTTTTTAATTTATATTTAAACCTGGAAATATTAATATTCATTATCATATGATTATGTAATGATAAAGGAAATATATCCTTTTGTGTCTGGAAAAATTATTATTAATATTTGCATATGAAGAGAATAATAGACAGCACCTTCAATCACTATCCTTTTACAGTGTTTGGTGGAGTTTTAACTACTTAGTCTTGCTATTACAGAATGATCAGCACGGGCCAAAACCAAAACTGGCCATTGTCATTTTGTAACTCATATTTACCAAAAAAGGTAATGACTAAAGGCAACATACAAATCCTAAATTGTTAAACATTTGAAAAATAATTTGGATAACAGATTTTTTCTAAACAAACTGAAATTTTGATTATAAGATCATTGTCTTCCTCCCTAGGGAGCTTCCTTCTTTTCTCTTAGATTCCACATTTTTTTTCTCCCTCCTAAGTTTGTTTATCATCTCTTCTTTGTCTCTTAAGAAATAATGACTGCTTTGATGGTATATACAGCTAAATGGAAGCTCTCTGGACTAAAATTATTTTCCTCTAAAGCAAAAAGATTATTTAAAAAATTATTCCGTCTCCACAAGAAAAAATATATATACTTTCTATTAGAAAATAAAATAATTGGATATTGAACTAGAAAATGTTCAAATTGGAAAAATCTTGAAATAAACCAGACAAACTTTGATTTTTTTCATTATGAAAACTGAGGATGAGAAAAGTTCATGGCTAAAGTCACATATCTAATTGTGGTAGAACTTAGAATTTCTGCTTGTGAGCTCTTATCATTTGTACTAGGATGTCCTTCAATAAATTTAATCCTGGAGCAACAATTTGTAAATTTGAAAACATTTTTAAAACCTTTAAAATATATTAGTTATGGAGACTCACTTCTAGTTTCAGAAATATGTGCTACCTTTCTTCTATGAAACTTTGTGCTTGATCAGTTTCATGAGGGTCATTTAAATGGATCAGTGGTTAAAAACGTCATACCTTGTGAGCAGCAAATGCATTTCAGTATATATGTATCTGATGAAACCTTCTAAGGAATAAAGAAAAATATCATCATAAACAGCATTTTTATATTAGAATACATAAAAGCAATTTTCATGAACTTGAAGTTATTAAAGTACTGATATTTTATCTGAGATTATTAAAGAAGCTTATTATTGCTATGCTACTAGTCAATTACCTTATTTCTTAGAATAAAATCTCAGCATCTATCCTGTTTTTAAAGCAATGAAGTGGTGCTTGAGAGGAGAACAAACATAATGTGGCCTGTTTGGTTCAGTCCATGGTAGTTTCCATTTTTAAGATAGTAACTAAAAGCTAACATCTAAGATTTCATAGTAAAATTAATTGCACAAAGCACATGAGTTGCAAAATGAATGGTCATTTCACTAATTTACTTTACATATAAATATTCATAAAACAGCAACATTTCATTTCTCATTTTTTCTGGTGGTTCTTAAAAGTTCTTCTATCCAGGCAGCAGCAGTTGGCAATTATTGTTTCAAAACCATTTGCTTTCACACACATACATATTTTAAACTGTAACATAAAAACTTTAGAATTAAAAAAAAGATTTGTATTTGACATCATATTTTCAAAATATGAAGAAGATATTTTTGTAGAAATTATTTTCCAAGATGATGACAGCTTGGGTATAACAGCCTGACTATTAAATGGACAAAGACTTTTGAACCATCTGCTATGTAAGTTTTCTCTATCAAAAAAATTAACTCTATTTAATCCAGTGAGGCAATATGAGTATGGGCTGTTTGCCAGGCCTTAGCAACATCCTTGTGATATTGAAATAAATGTTGTCTCAGTATTTTTGAAAAGACAGATTCTGCATTTCTTCCATTCTGGAAAGTGCCTACCTGGCCTTTTTTTTCAGCTCATCTAATAAAATAAAATTGTATGAATAATTGTCCCTTAGGTGTGAACTTAGAGATTAGTACAGCTTGACTGATGTTTTTCATAATTTAGTGCTTCCTTTTACAAGATCCCAACTTTGAGTGAGAGCCAAGCAAGCAAATGAACTCCACATGGCTCCAGTCATCCTAATTATGTCAGAAATAGCTGTTCTTCCTTCTATTTTTCTTCCATGAAGTATTATCATGTATGTATCTGCATTTAGCTACTTCACCTTTTATTAATTTCATTGGGAATCTATTAAAATATGTGTTAAACATGGAACTCTACACATACATTGTTGGCTACTATGGGGGGAAGAAGGACAGGGATGGTTAGTAGATTATAAAAATAAGAAAGCAAAATTTCTGCCATAACTCAATTGCATGGAGGATATAGCAACAAAACTAGAAACCATAACCATTGATGTTGTCAGTGAGATTTAGGATTTGTCCTAGAAAGTTTTTAGAAGGATGACAGCCTTATTCTGGTATTGTAGTTAGTGATGGTGAAAAAAGGAGAAAAGATAGGGAAGTCTTATATATTTAATCAAAACGTTATTTAGTGTTATCTTCATTTTCAGACACCATTAATTATAAAATTCCTCCCATTGAAATAATAACAAAGTTTTGGAGAGAAAAATAAAAATTGCTATGTTTTTTTTGAGATTGAATGTAAGACATGTTGGGAATGTTCAATACAAAAGCAAAGTTTATTTCATAATTTAGAAAATGCAACTACACATATTGATTACATATACTGCATATTAATATCATGCAGGGCATTATGCCAAAGGTTGTACCACTTTATCTCACTTAATTACCACAGATTTCTGCAATAGATTCAATTATTATCTCTTTTTTATATATAATTTTTTATTGTTTTAAGTATTACAAATAGTAGTACATATGTCTCCTTTTTTTTCCCCCCCATTGATCTCCCTCTGACCTCCCCTACCCCCCAGTACATGCCTTCACCTGCCCGTCCTCACCCCCGCCCCAGTGTCTTATTATCCATTGGTTGTGCTTATATGCATGCATACAAGTCAATTATTATCTCTTTGTACTGATGGGGAATCTAATGCTATGACTATCAGGTAGTTGTCATACAGAGTAAGGCAAAAGTTGTTCATATGAAAATAATACAATAATTAATAAGTAATAATACAAGAATAAACTCTATGTTTTGTGCACTCACAACTGTAAGCCTATTTTTGCCTCATCCAGTAAGTTTCTTCAACTGGTAAGTGACTAAGATGTTAGCTTATATTCTGAATTCAGTGCTTGGATCATGACTGAGAGTCTACACTGTCTTAAAATATTGGTAGAACACCCTCTATCAGAGGCAGAGTGATGGCCAAGGAACTGGATTCCAGAGATAGACTACGTGAGTTTAAAACCCAGCTCTGTCACTTACCATCTGTATGGCCTTAAGCAAATTGCTTAGCCTCTCAGTATGTTACTTTTATCCTCTGCAAAATCTACTCAATATAATTACTATCTCATATGTCTTTTGCAATAATGAAGAAATGAATATGCATAAAGTCTTTAAAATAGTTACCTATTATTATTTGTAAAGTACAATATGTTAAGTGCTATGAAGATGAAAATAGAATAAGTTCTATATTGAATTATGTGTCATAGAAATAGCACCGAAAAAGAAAGAAAGGCACTAAATATGCATACATAAATTGTGGTGTGTCAGGAAACTCAGAGCATGAGACCTGGGCATGTAAGAAAGAACAGATCATGCCTACAGGCATATAGGTTGTATCCCGCAGGCAGGGGTGGGGGAGCTGAAACTTTTAGAATAGGCCATGGGATCATGATCAGATTTGTGTCTTAAATAGACCAAGTTGACAATCTGAGGACTGTTGGAGGAACATAAGAGTAGAGTAGGCAGAGGGCAGTCAGAAGGCCTTCGTGTAAAGAGTAGATAATGTAAGAAGACAGGGTTATATTCAAAGTGGAAACAAATGTGAATGAAGATTGATTGGATGTGCAAAAGAAGGGGGAACGCCTTGAGGGCAGCAATCATGTATTTTTACTTACCTCGTAACTTCTTGGGCCCAACCACATGCATTAATGTTCCCAACAGATTGCTACTTTGGTAAAGTCCATGATCATCTCAAAGTTAGTGGAAACAGAAACTCTGTATCTTACTTCAAACTCCTTAAAGGATACATTTCTCCTTAATCAAAAGGATAATAAACCATCTCACTGACTTTGTTGTTTTCTACTATTGTCTTTCAGAAACTTATTTGAATACACGTTACAATTTGTGTTAAACATGGAACTCTACACATACATTGACTAGGTTGTCAGAACCAGCAACATGATAATGGCGATTTTTATGGCAAGGTTTTGTTGCTAAAAATAAGAGCAACAGATCCTTTTTCCTTTATGTGGTTTCAGAAGATTCAATTCTCATTTCTGCAGCCACTGACTAGGGTTTTCAATGTAAGACACAGTGACGTTTTCATTGACTAAACGCCCAATTCCTGTATGCTTGGGGCACCGTCCTTTTGATGTCAGACAAAATCAGAATGATTTACTGTTAGTTTTTGGCAGTAGAATTTTAAGTTACATATTTATGACTAGAATTCCATGGAGTTATAAAATAAACACCAAATGCTTAATATAAATGTATGTTTTAAAAGGTTGAAATGTTATTTCTTGAGTCACTACATACTTAACCCTGTGCTAGATGATGTGGGGAAAAGAAAACATAATGGTTAAAAGTGTCAGCTCTGGAACCAACTACCTGCATTCAAATTCTGGCTTTAAAACTTATACCAGTAAATGGTGTGACCTTGAGCAAGTTACAAAACTTTTGTGGGGTTCAGTTTTTCATCTTTAAAACGAGGTTTCTACTAATATTTACTCAAAGAGTTGCAGTTAATTAATTTAACAATGGCTTAATAGAAGTAGAGGAACTGCTGTTGTAGAATACTTCACTGTAAATATTTCAGTTAAGAATTTAGTAATGACACCAGCTCCATAGATATAAAATGAAAGCAGGAAGACTATTAGAGTTCTCAGACTAGGTGACAGTTGATGCATATACCCGACTAAATAGATTCTGAGGAATGAGAATTTTCTCTTCCTAAGGAGGGCTTGCAATGCTGACCATGGGTGTATACAGTGAAAATAATCTTCAGAAAAATCTATATAGGCATTCATCAAAACTGCCTTTGTCCAGTTCCTTCCCCCATCAATTAGCAGGGAACAGACTTGGAGAGTGTTAAGTTAGTAAAGCAGTATAAATGGCATGCCTTCAGTGTTTAGTCTTTGCTTTACTTCTTTCCAGTTAAATAATAACCAGGTTATTAACAGGTATCATTCCCACCTGCAACATGAAGGCCAAGGTGTTTGATTGCTCACTACCGCCACCCAGGAATGTCCTACAGTGGTCAAACTTTGATCAACTGCTCATGTGGAACAGTGGTTTTGACATCTGCAAGGAGGTTAGCCATTAGGGGGGAGATAAGAATAACTACTTTTACATTTTTTTGTAGGGAGTGGAGGGGTGGTCAGCTCACGTGGTGTTCTTCTGGCCATCTGGCATTCCTTCGCCCCAGGACCAAATCCCTATGCTGTCTCATAATTGTTTGCCTCAATAAATATGAATGATAGTAGCTAT
This sequence comes from Corynorhinus townsendii, assembly GCA_026230045.1. NCBI lineage: Eukaryota > Metazoa > Chordata > Mammalia > Chiroptera > Vespertilionidae > Corynorhinus > Corynorhinus townsendii. The sequence continues at coordinate 104,722,833 of JAPDVU010000006.1, read as the reverse complement.
AATGACTAGTTGCTTCACATTTTTCTTTTAGTTGTATGTGTGTTTAAGAAGCCATGCATGAAAAAAAAAAGAAAGTAAAGAATTTTTTCCACTTACTGTCCAGTGGGACAAAAATGACACCACTAAAGTCTTTTCACTTGGTAGATCTCCTTCAGACACAAATGAAATTTATTTAAGGCATTAGAATGTCAGTTGAAGACTTTTGCTTGCCTGAGGGTTTAACAAGTCACTAGTTCGTTCATGTAGCACTCTGTGCTTTGAATAACTCCAACCATTCTAAAAATACTTTTGTAAAATTATCAATGAAGATGCAAATTTAAACCCATAGGCCAGAAATGTTAAATGAAAAACATGTGGAATTGATACATCCTGGAATCGGATAAAGAAGAGAAGCCTAGACTCTGACATCTATAGTTAATCATACATTGATTCTTCAAATGGAGCAACTGGGAAAACAGTGCCTTACTTCCCATCCCTGATGCTTTAATTCAGTAGCAATCATGAGTAGGAAAGGAGGAATGCTAATTCATTCCCTTTTTCCTCAGAGACAAGAAGACAGAATCTTTGGAATAACTGCCTACAGATGGTCTAGTCCAAGGCACCCGATGGATGAGTCACTTTGGCCGGCATAAACACAAGAGTCATGATAGCCCACGCGTTGGGTGGGCTGCAACCCCATGGCCAGCTTTCCAAGGCCTTAGTCACTACCACTGTCTCAAGTAACCCGTGTCACCAGGGCTTACGTATTTTATTTAAGGTGTTCCAGGAAGACTGCTGTCTAGTGTTGTGTTCTAGAACATATGGAAAAGTCACCTGCATGTCCCATAGCACCCCTCAAATAAAGCATAGGGGAAGGCAGTCACTGTGAGGAAAATTTAGAGGAGAAACATAAGAAAGCTTCAAGGAAGAATGTTTTTGTCCAAAACCTAGCAGCCCAAAAGTGTCAAATTAGTAGCACAGGAGTAGAAGGGGAAGTCGTGGAGTCCAACATTAACTGTGCCTGTCATTAACAGTGTCACTCTTGGGAAAACCCTTTCTCCTCATTGAGCTTCAGTTTCCTTGATAAAAATGGGGGGAATTCTGACCTTTCTCAAAGGACTGATGGGGAGATTAATTAAGAAAATATATCTCAAGGTATCTAACACTTCCTGCAACATGACAGGTGCTTCAAAAAGTAAATTTGAACATGAATAATTCTCCCTTCATTTTAACTTTTCTTGGTTGCCTTTTGTTTAACTATAAATCCTTTTGAGCTACCTGCAAGAGGAAAACAAAGGTTTTTAATCTTCCTAATTTCATGGAGGACCATGAAAGAAGATTCAGATGATCAGAAAGGAGAGACTATAGCTCAGGGAAATGAGGAAAACATCAGAACAAATTGAGGTGATAAAAATAAAATTTGGCAAAACAAAACAATGCCTAAAAATGTTGCAAGGCTGTTTTGGGATAAAAGAGAGCAAGCACCTATCTTACTATAAAAATGATAAAGACAGAAAATAGTAATATTAATAATTATAGAAAGGGGTATGAAAATGTGTTGAACTATCTGGAACTTTAAAAGCAATTAGGGATGCTTTTAGTGTTAGATTAGTTAAGCCATATTTTTCCTTTTGCTAACCAACAACGGTTTTTAAATGTTCCTTAAATAGTGCACTAAGGCTATCTACCTCTTTTACAAAGGCCAGTGCCAAGGGAAGGACTGCATTTGAAACAATGACCACAAAGTGAAAGGGTCCTTCTCCCATGACCTTTGAAATAAGAGGGTCACTATCTGAGAAAGGCGGATCTGTAGCTGTGTCTTGACCCCTTTACTGTGATTTGTCACAATGCAGACAACAGCTTTCATATCCTATACACGATTTCAAGGGAGGGAAAAATGACATCTTATTGACCAGATTGACCAGAGGATATGACCAAGCATAGGGTCTGATTGCTGTCCACAATTTTAGGGATGCCCCTTGCTCTTAAAATTCTTTCACATTCCTCCTGTGTGATTCTATAAAACAGCAGGAGATTGGCCATCTGTTCTTGGCTAATAACAATATTATGTGCTTATTCATTACAACTCACTTAGAGCTATTTTTCCTTACCTTGGGGCCATATTTTGCCACTTTTGATGTTGTTACCATGATACCAAACAAATATTAAAAATTAAAATGTGGAGCCTGGCTGGTGTGGTTCAATGGATTGAGCATTGTTCCAAGAGGTTCTGAGTTCAATTCCTGGTCAGGGCACATGCCCTGGTGTGAGCTCAATCCCTAGTGGGGCGTGTGCAGGAGGCAGCTGAGTGATGTATCCCTCTCATTGAAGTTTCTATCTCTCCCTTTCCTTTCCTCTATACCTAAAAATCAAAACAAAATATTTAAAAAAATTGAAATGTGGATACCCACACATAATGTATTTAGTTTTCTTGAATTCAATAAAGTTCTTGATAGTAGCCCTAATCAGCGATGTCTGAACTTGTTTTTCTCCCCTTCTTTTTTGGCTATCAGTATAACTTGTCTTTCCAAGCCATAATAATAACAGATAAAAGACTACCTGATTGGACAAGTTTAGGTAGAAGCACCTGTTCATCATTTTTTGACAGCCACAAACACACGTTTGTACTGAGGCTGGAAATCATTGTTCTAGTCATGTATTATCATAGAAATATCATTACCTTTAAAAAACTATTGCCATCACTATCTGTAAGAGCTCAGAGAATCAAGATTCCATAATAGTAAGAGGATTGAGACTGAATCTAGTGTACATTTCTCATGTAAAGAAAAAGGAGCAGAGAGTATTTCTAGATCAAGGTTGTACTCTTTGTTAGTGGTAAAGCCAGACCAAATCCCTAGTCTCCCATCTCCCAGTGAAATGATCTTTTGTTGTGGTGATAGTTCAAAGGTTACTAGCGCTTCCCTTTCTTTGAGGCTCTGTCCGATTACTTACTCCCTGTGAATTCTGAGTCAGACAAGCACTTTTGAAAAACAAATTGCATACTCAACCATGATTTCAAAACAGAAGCAGCAGCTTTGCTTCGATGAGAAAATCCAGAGGGCCACACCAAGGCCAGTCCTTGTCACCCATTTCTCCTGGCCCCACACCTCTAGCTTCCCACCTCTCGACTCCCCCAAAAGTCAAAATTAAAAAGCATGTCTGCTCCTTCGAGAGCAGGGGCTTAGTAGAGCCCTCTATCTTTTGCCATAGCAATAAACCTTTTTCAGCTTAGGAGCTGTTCCTCTGGGAGATAGTGATGCCTGATCAACAAGCATAAAACATAAAAAAAAAGAGTGTTAATTATTTTAGCTAGGAAAAACAGTATTCATATGGCATAGACATAGAGATAGCAAGGTCATATGTTTCTCAGGATGGGGGCAACTGGAAAAGTGGGCAGAGAAAAGGATAACTCTAAGAGAGACTACATACTTCACTTTTTTTTTTCTTTCTTCTAGAACAGTCTTTATTCCTGCTGGGACCCTTGGGCACTTAATTTGTTTACTAATGACATCTCCAGCCCCTGGCCTCATTTAAATGTATGCCTAAGTGTTGATTATTGGCCATTCTGGAAATATAGTGGACATTTACTAGATCAGAGCTGCCTGAACTTCAGAAACTCATGCTTAATTATCTGCCACAAAAAGAGTGAAAGGTCTCAAATAATTTTGCAGATATACCTGTGTGTGTGTGTGTTGGGATTGAATCTAGAAAAAGAGAGAGCCAGAAAACTTGTACTATCTGATCTTCTGCAACAAAGTATATGTTGGTGGTTCCTGTCCTCCTGGGTATTAAACAACTGGCTAAATGGGTAGTTTGCTTTGAATTTTATTCCACTTAAAAAAATTTAGCAGTGACGCTTCCCCAAGCTTATATTGTTAAGAACTAAGCACATCCTACCATGTTCTTCAACAGAAATTTGTAGCAACACTCTTCAGGCATTCAGCCCAAGCGGGCACTCCTTGCTAAGGTTTAAGAAAACACGAAAACCACAAAGAATGTTCACAATTATTTTCTCTAGGTTGGCAAAACAGATGCCTTTCTTTAAGAAAAGTGCTTTAGACCAACACAAAGCTATATTCATAAAAAATATATGTTGTTTAGCAATTCTGCAGACACCAGATTATATAAAATTTATTTTCACTTCAAGGATCCTACTTTCCTAGGAAACGTTTATAATTAAAATAGAGCAGGAAGACAGGCAGAGGATAACGTGTTAAAAGAAACCCACTATGCCAAGGGCAAGAGCAGTTTAAGAAACAACAATGCAAGTCCATTGAAAGGAAACCAGGCAATGTGGACGTGACTTTGTCTGGGGGTCATGGCTGGCTTTATTTGTAAGGGGCTTGTCAAATCCATCTGTAGAATGAGGATGAGGTAAAATGCAGAGATAGAGTATTATTCCAGATCATCTGTAACTTTTCAAATGCAACCTTCCTGCTGAAATTCCAGGGAGCATGTAAGGAACTCTAATAAAAAAACCCTGTCAGTCAGTCAAGAGTGTTTACTTATTATCCACCCTGGGCCAGGCACTGTTCTAGCCAATAAGAAATGATACAAAATAAAGAGTAGAGATCATCCTTATAATCTTGTGAGAGCAAATGGATTTAATCTGCAGACTTTCTCTCTCTCTCTCTCTCTCCCTCTCTCTCTGGGTGGCCAAGAAACTCAAGTATATGGGCATTCAACAGACTCATTTAGAAAATCCTGATTAAAAAAAAAAAAAACTTACAAAATTAGAAAATCTGGGAAGTAAATAGCTATATTATAAATAGACTCATACATTACATGAAGATATTTGGGTCAACAATGCACTGAATATACACCAGTGGTTCCATATGATTATAACGGAGCTAAAATATTCCCATCACCTATTGGCATGGTTGCTATTGTAACATCGTAAACTTCGTAGTGATGTTGGAGTAAACAAACCTACTGCACTGCCAGTAGTATAAAACTATAGCATATGCAGTTATGTTCAGTATGTGATACTTGGTGTTGATAATAAATAACTATGTTAACTGGTTTATGTATTTAGCATACTACACTTTAATCAGGCTTTTTGAGTGGACTGCTTTTACTTAAAAAACAAAGTTTGCTGTAACATAGTATGCTGTGCTGTGAGGACAGCAGCCTCAGAAGTCTCCTGTTTTACTGCATCTCTTGATTGCATCATTTCTCCTTGTGTTTGGCTTACTCTTGGTTTTGTACTGTAACATGCCATGCATGCTTGTAGGCTCTACCAAATAGGTACCATATAGCCGAGGTGTGCAGCAGGCTTTACTGTCTAGGTGTGCTTATGTGCACTCCATGATGTTCACACAATGATGAAATCACCTAGTGACTCATTTCTCAGAATGTAACCCGGTTGTTAAGCTGCACAAGACTGTAGATGAAAATGCATTCATGAAGCATGTCTTTTATATAACAAGTCTAAATATGCTGTTAAAATTGGAAACATTTCCACTCTCGCTCACAAATCTACAAAATATTTTTGGAACATATTTCTTGTGCAAATATGGATTCACAATTCCTGTCGAGGAGCTGCAAAAGTGGATACAATAGCTGTGTCCTCTAAAGTCAAAGACTGGGCCTTATTTATTTGCCTTGGTGTCCTGTGCTCTGTCAAGATAGAAGTGGTAAAAAAAAAAAATCAGAATAAGTGGATGCAGTAGTTGAATAAAGGTTTCACATTGGAGCTGTGCTGAGCAGAGTTTTAAGAAGAGAGCAAGAGAAGAGGTCTAGGGTGTTACAAGCAGAGGGGTCAGGTTGGTTGGTCTCAGTGGGTGTCCACATACAGGAAGTAGGTTTGGTGCCTTCACAGAGGAAGCTCCAGGTTTGGTGCAGTAAGAGTAGGTCCTTGCCCAAGCATCCCTGGATCCTTTTTCAGGGTAGCTCTCCTCAATACTTAGTAGATGACCTTGCAAGGTCAGAAAGGGCAACTCCTTAAAAAAGAGTCATTGAAGACTCCACTCCTACTGTATATCAGCATATACCTTAAGGCTGCATGCTTCCTTCTGATCCCTTCTGGAGCTTGGTTCCTGGTAGAATTGTTTGCTTTGACTTAACCAGAGATTGTGTGATATTTCTGATTTGCTTGATGTCAATTTAATGCAGCCCAACTAGAATGCAAGCTTTAGAGGACAGAGACTTTCTGTTTTCACTACCACAGTCCCAGCTCCCAGCAGAGTGATACAGTAGGCACTCAATACATACAGTATCTGTTAAATGGATGAATGTTGTTATTTTGGCTGTCTGTCTTTACTTTTTGCTTTATCCACCTTACTGCAGAGAGATGGACACTAGAGGGAAATCTTTGAATTCCAATTACCATTCTTCCTTTGGCCCAGAAACTCTGGCCAAGCCCTTTGGGAATGGGGATCCCCTTGGAATTTAATGACGAATCCTGGCCACAGGGGGCGGGGGTAGAGAGAGAGCGCTGCAGAAAGTTCTTCCTCACTTCTGTTTGCTTTTGTAGCACCCTTCACCACCCATCTTGCTCTTTATTTGGGGTTAAGGGCGCCCTGTGGAAAGGAGGCCAGGAGACTGCCTGCTTTCCTTTCCCGGCCCTTCGGGTCCTGTCTCGGGGAGCCCTGCAGTACCCCCTGACTGTGCCAGCACCTGTTGGACGGCCACTTGGCGGTCCTAGCCAGTGTGAGAGGACGCGACCCGGGGCTGCCCCTCCGGTAGGCGGTGACCCCCGTCCTTCCTCGCGGGCAGCCAGCCGGTGAGCGACTCAGCCTCCCCGCGCCGGCTGCGCACTCCGCCCGGGCTTGGCCCAAGGCCCCCTCCTCCCGTCTCCGTCGGCAGGGGGAAGGTAGAGAAGGGGAGGGGACAAACTGGAGCCTTGGCCCGCCCGGCCTTCTCTCTCTACCCCGTGCGGAGACGCCGCTCCAAGCCCCGAGGTTTGCAGGGAGCTCGAAGCGTGGGGGAAGCGCACCAGGAACGACCGGAGCCCCGCGGTGACCCCGAGCTGCCGACTTTCCTCGGTCTTGGAGGAGCGGGGGACGCACCCCAAACAAGGTGAACTTTGATCGCGGAAAACTCCAGCCAGGTGCCGGGATCCGTGCTGCGGCGGTCGGGACCCGGCGCAGACTGCGCGCCGGGCTGGGGAGCGGGCGCCCCGCGGCCTCCCTCCGCCGGTTCCCAGGGCGGCCTCGGCCCGGAGCCCCCCTGTGGCTGCTCGGCCCCGGGGACCCGCCGCGGCGCCCTCGCCTAGTTTCTTCCCCCTCCCCCTTCGGGGGTGGGGGTGGGGCGGGGGAGAGGGGCGCCCGGAGAGCCGCATCTATTGGCAGCTTTGTGATTGATCAGAAAGTGCTCGCCGCCAACTTGGCTTCGAGGCCGGCTCCGCGCGACCCTTGAGTGTTCGCCACTGTCCTGTCCCCCACACTGACAGGTGCTCCCAGCCACTCGCTGGTGACTTCTCGGCGCTCCCCCGGCTCCCCCGCGTCCCCACCCCCCTCTTTCCTCCCTCGCCTTCACCCCCACCCCCACCACTTCGGCACAGCTCAGGATTTGTTTAAACCTTGGGAAACTGGTTCAGGTCCAGGTTTTGCTTTGATCCTTTTCAAAAAACTGGAGACACAGAAGAGGGCTCTAGGAAAAAGTTTTGGATGGGATTATGTGGAAACTACCCTGCGATTCTCTGCTGCCAGAGCAGGCTCGGAGCGTCCACCCCAGCGCAGCCTTCCCCTGGCGGCGGTGAGAGAGACTCTGGAGTCGCTGCTTCCAAAGTGCCCGCCGGGAGTGAGCTCTCGCCCCAGTCAGCCAAATGCTCCTCTTCGGGCTTCTCCTGCTGACATCTGCCCTGGCCGGCCAGCTCGGGACGCAGGCTGAGTCCAACCTGAGTAGTAAATTCCAGTTGTCCAGCAACAAGGAACAGAACGGTGAGTCTCGCCCCCCACGCTCCCCCTCCTCGTGTCTCGCTGTGTGTGTTACGTTGGCATTGCGCGTCGGTGTGTGATGTACACCGGACTCGGAGGGTGTCTGCGGGCTGCACCCAGGCAGATGCGCGCCGCGTTCCGGGGCATGAGATTTTGGAGGGGACGTACAGTTTGCAACTTCGGGAGCTGCCACCAGGCTCTCACAGGGCAACAGGAGTGCCACTGTCGCCCCAGCGAGAGAGAGAGGACCTTCTGTGAGCGAACTTGAACGTCAGTTCAAACGCACACTGCAGGACCTCTCGTTGCCAGTTATAAATTCAAGAACTGCCTCTAAAAACGAATGTAAAATGAATGAGTCTTGGCATGTTTGACTTTATTCAGATTTTTTTTTAATTCGGGAGGGGCTTTTTCAGGAAATGTATCAGCTGCATTAATTGAAGCACTTTTAAGTGGAAAGGCATCAATTAATCAGTCAGTAGACAGGAAATACAGAGGTCAAGAGGCCGAGTGGACACTTTTAGGGTGAATTAAAAAAGTGCATTTCTCTTGTGCTCTATTTTTTTATAATGTGCCTTTGTGTATACATTTCTAGCGGTGTGTATTTATATGTGTTGGTGAATGACTGCTATTTTGTGTGTGCGGGAAACGACTTAATCCTGCATAGGAAATGAGAATTACTTTCAGCTTTCAAGTGTACCTGAAATGTTTAGAAAACTCTCAGATGCAAGTTCCCTTGGGCTGGGATTGCACAGAGCTGGAGAAAGGCTCCTTTCATAAAGCCAAGGGCAGCTTCAGGGTGTGTAATTTGCTTAGCCTCTGAACCCCATATGATTTACATCATTCAATTTCTAAACTCTTTTTCTCTTGATCTACCATTATGAAGTCATTTTTGAGAATGCTTTGTAAATAGAAATTTTATACTACACATGAAACCGCAATGTTAATGTAGGCTATCTAAAATTAGAATATTAAACACCCTGTTTACAAGTGGTGGCTCTTCACGCTATTTGAAAAGAAATGTACATGTGTTGAATGCTTTGTATGTCATTCATTCCGAATGCAAGAAGGCTGTCACTTCATTAGCCAGGCAAAATGAACACAAACAGCCTACCTAGAAAATCAGAGTGATGTGTACTGTATGTTTCAGTCACAGCAACTTTTTCTGTACGTGTTGGGGTGTTTCCAAGTTTCAAGTCTGCATTTAAGCTCTCTAAAGTGTTCATCTTTGAGAAGTCACAGGAAGTCCTGGAGTACACAGGTAAATTAAACAAGGATTCCTGGGGCCCGTGTGCACATTATTTGTGTTTGTGTATGTGCGGCAGTCTGTGGTATCACATGTGTCAGCCGTGGTTCATGTGGCTGCTTCTTACAACGTGCTCGTATGATGGCACATGGCACCTGCAGACTGCTTGAGTTGCTGATCAAAGGGCAGCCAAGGGATCTATCTCTAATCACAGGAGCTGCAGAGGACTGGGAGAAAGTGATCAAAGGAGCCCCCGCACCAGCTGCACCCTGGCAGGAAACAGATCAGACCAACCTTTGTTCTTTCTCATGTAAAATGAATGTCCAGTTCAACATGCTGCTTCTTACTAGACAAGCGTCTCCAGAATGACAATGCCCAACATTCCTGTCTTCTGACTTCTATTTTTTATTGTTCCTTTCCCATATCATTTCTCCTACGGCTCTGCCTTATCAAGCCTGGCTGGCATCTGGCATCTTCCTGAATCCCTTGGCGACTTGTGCCTCTCATTGTCCTTTCCATGTCATCATTTCTTGTGATCCGCATTCCACGATCACTTCGTAATAGGCCCCAGAGTTCTCAAGGGGGCATTGGCCACTTTATGGAGTAGGTTCACACCCTTGGGAGAGGTGAGTTCATTAAGCCAGGCCACACACATTCTGTTGCCATCAGAGGCTGGGCCATTGCCATTCCTAAGATGCATGGCGCTAAAAATAGCCTGGTTGTTTCCTAATCTGTGGGCACAGGATTGGGCTATGTTTAGCTCTTAGGAGGCTGGCAGCAGGAAGTAACTAGAAGTAGAGGAACTACTCACCTTGTAGTTTTTAGCCTAAAGAGAAGTGGGACAGCCAAGCACTAGGGGGCAATATAGAGCTATTTTCCTGCACATGCTCAGGTTGATTTTTATGCCTCAAGGTTCCAAGATTTGAAGATAACAGGTTGGTGCTAAAGAAGATCCCCCTTGGAACGTGAACACATTTGCTAGAATGTGTGTGTGTGTGGCTTTCAAATTTTTCATTCCCTCATGTGTGTATTTTTTTTTGGCCCTCAGATTGAATTATGATTGATTTTTAATTGAAGTATTATTGCTCTTCTCAATTCAGATTATTGTCTAAATCTAAATACAAACCCACCTGAGGGTGTCACATAGAAAAATGATATTAGCCCTGTTTGTGCATGGCACCATTTTGTGAAAGGTCTTCTAATGCTAAATATGAAATGTCCATATTGACCTGTTGTGATTGTAGTTCATTTCTGCTTTCAAGGACTCCGCCCCAATGATATTCTCTTCTCTGGAGCATTCCAAAGTCTTAAATGATGTTGACTCAATCAAATCCCAGGCCTGCTCTGTTTCAATATTAACTTGGTATCTCAAGAGGTGTTATACAATATAAATGAACACAGAAAACAGAAAGAAACTCATAGATACAGAGAACAGACTGATGGTTGTCAGAAGGAAGGAAGGGTTGGGGCACTGAGACAAAGGTGAAGAGATTGAGAAGTACAGGCTGGTAGTTACAAAACAGTCATGGGAATGTGAAGTACAACATAGGAAATGTAATCAGTAATATTGTAATAACTATGCATGGTGACTGGTGGGTACTGGAAATATCAGGAGGAACACTGTGTAAAGTTTATGATTGTCTAACCACTGCACTGTACACCTGAAACTAATAATAAAAAAAGGAGAACAAAAGATGTGTTATAAATGTAAATTGATTGCTATAGCCAGTGTTAGATATTTGGAATTAGACAGGAACATGTGGAGGAGCTTCCAAATTAGTTTTGAGAGATCAGTGTTGTTTACTGTTATTACTTTCTTGGGTTTTAATGTAATACTGTATTGTGGTTCCTGCCACTTTATCCTCTAATATTATAAGTTGTCTTTGTGTCATTCATTCTTAACCTGACTTCCAATCCTGAAGTCTCATATATAAACCAACGTCTCCAGATGTAGCTTAAAGAAGGAGATAAAAGATAAAAACACTGACTTATGTAGGGTTTCTGGTCTATACATTCTGTATGACCATGGGAAAAATTACTATTATCTGTGTGCACTTATTTTGGAGGAGAATGCCTACCATGGAGTGAGTAAGTTCTGGGATGGCATTCTGAGTTGTAGCTGAAAGAAAGAATCACATACATCAAAAACCAAAATAAAACAAGGCTTACTTTATTGATTGCGAATCTCCATCACAAAGTTCTTGATGGAGTAAGGCCTCATCTACCTTGCACTATTGGTGAGTGATTTTAATTCCATTCACCTGAAACATGCTTCTTAGTGCTCTCATTTTCTATAACCATTTTGAGTGAGGATTCGACATATCCCTATGTTAGTTAGGGTTGTCCTTATCTGCCTTACTTATTGTGTGTGCTCTTTTCCTGGAGGCCTTTGTGGCCTGCCTACAGGCCATTTACTTCAACGACAAATGTTCCCCTAGTAATGCATCCTAATGCCTTTCTGAGAACCTGTATGTTGTGTTTATGGCTTTTCTGTCTCTTTTTTCCCCCATGCCAGCTCACTCTTCCCCTGCTGCTTTTGTCTCTGTATCTAACAAAACTGTGCCCACTCCCACCCCTTTTTTAGGTGGCAGCTCCAAAGCTCTATTTTACTGAAAAACAGATGATCATGAATCCTAGAATAGCATCTAAGAGCAAATAGGCTCTGACGAAGGCCTAAGGGGGTTTTCCTTCCAGTTAGTCTATAAGTTGCAATGTGTGACCTTTGTGACATTTATTTTGGTTGTTAAGAGTTTTTTATTATTATTTTTTTTAAAAGCAACTTCCTCCTGGTTCTCTGTCGGTTTGAGATAGTTGAGGAAGTTGAAGAAATGAAGTGGCATTATGTAATGATGAACATATCTTTTCACAACAGGTGACAAAAAAGTCCCGTTCTATTTTATGGTAACTTTTCTCCCCTAGCAACTGTTATCTTTTACATTGAACTTGATATACTCTGTATTTACCTCTAAAAGGTAATCAGAAAGTACCAGGGTCTGGAAGAAGCTTCAGGGACTAGACATTGACTTGTTAAATAGTTGTAAACAGACTCTAGGGTTCCATACTAAATTTTTCCCAAAGGGGCAATTTTGTAGAGCTCTGTCTCAGGCTCCCAAGTCTTAGCTTTGTCTGTCCTTTTTTCTTTTTTCTTTTTTTCACTCTTAGTAGTGTTTTTCCTAGCTTTGTTTTTATGTCATCCTTCATGAAACTTATTTCTTACACATCTTCTTTATCTTCTCTTCCACTTCATGTTTTTCTCCCTTTGTACTGCTCAAATTGTGTTTTATCTACAAACATGCACAGTTTTTGTAGAAACAGGATTCTAATGATAATGTGCTATGTGTTAAAGAAATTATAATTGAACCAATTTATATATACTAGAGGCCCAGTGCATGAAATTCATGCATGTGGGGTGTGTATCCCTCAGCTCAGCCTGCACCCTCTCCAATCTGGGACCCCTCAAGGGACCCCAGTGGGATCGGGCCTAAACAGGCAGTCGGACATCCCTCTCACAATCCAGGACTGCTGGCTCCCAACTGCTCGCCTGCTTGCCTTCCTGATTGCCCCTAAACACTTCTGCCTTCCAGCCTGATCATCCCCTAACCATTCCCCTGCCAGCCTGATTGATGCCTAACTGCTCCCCTGCCAGCCTGTTTGCCCCTAACTGCCCTCCCCTGCAGGCCTGGTCACCTGTAACTGCCCTCCCTGCAGGCCTGGTCAGCCCTAACTGTCCTTCCCTGCAAGCCTGGGTACCCCCCAACTGCCCTTCCCTGCAGGCCTGGTCACCCCCAACTTCCCTCTTCTGCCGGCCTGGTCACCCCTAACTGCCCTCCCCTGCAGGCTTGATCGCCCCCAACTGCCCTCCCTTGCAGGCCTGGTCCCTCCCAACTGCCCTCCCCTGCTGGCCATCTTGTGGTGGCCATCTTGTGTCCACAAGGGGGCAGCTATCTTTGACCACATGGGGGCAGCCATCTTGTGTGTTGGAGTGATGGTCAATTTGCATATTACTCTTTTATTAGATAGGATAGAGGCCTGGTGCACGTGTGGGGGCCAGCTGGTTTGTCCTGAAGAGTGTCCCAAATCAGGGTGGGGGTTCCCTTGGGGTGTGGGGTGGTCTGAGAGGCCTGTGGTGGTTTGCAGGCAGCCACACCCCCTGGCGACCCAAGCAGAGGCGCTGGTATCTGGTATTTATTTATCTTCTATAATTGTAACTTGGTACCCTTGAGCAGAGCCAAGCCTCCTGCTTGCTCTGTGGCTGCTGCCATTTTTGTTGGGATTTATTTATCTTCTATAATTGAAACTTTGTAGCATTGAGTGGAGTCTAGGGCTGGCCAGGGTGTGTGGAAAGCTTGGCTTCCTCCATTACCAGGGAAACTCAAGCCTCCTGCTGGCTCCGTGGCCACAGCCATCTTGGTTGAGTTAATTTGCATACTTGCTCCTGATTGGCTGGCGGCTGTGGCTTGTGCGTGTAGCAGAGATACAGTCAATTTGCATATTACTCTTTTATTAGATAGGATAAAAGCCTAATATGCTAACTGTTCCTCTGACCGTTCAACCAGTCCCTATGATGTGCATTGACCACCAGGGGCCAGATGCTCCAACCAGCAGGTTAGTTTGCTGCTGGGGTCCGGTTGATCTGAACTGAATGAGATGGGCTGGACATGCCCTTGAGCCCCCCTACAGTCCCTCCACAGCCCTGATTGTGCACCAGTAGGCTCCCTCAGCCTGGCCTGTGCCCTCTCCCAATCTGACCCCTCAAGGGATGTTGGAGAGCTGGTTTCGGCCTGATCCCCTTAGGTCAGGCCAAGAGACCCCACCTGTGCATGAATCCATGCACCAGGCCTCTAGTGGATTCATAAGACCCACATTCTCACACCCCAGCTCCCACAAATGTTTTTAAGACTGCTAACAATTTCATCATAGGTTTCTATTTGTATCAACCCAAATGGTGACAGTCATAAAAGTCACTTCCTTTACTTAGTCTAATTTTGGTGTTTCTGATTATTTTATTTGGAAGCAATATATGTAGCTAGAATATCTCTATAGAATGATATAATTTCTATGAAACTCATTTAGTAAGCAATCTCTTTGTATCATATTTTCACCACTGCCTCCAACTGTGATTTTTTTCCCCAAATTTCTCTTTCTTATTGCCAAAGGACACCTCTGCCAGTTGATTTTCAGTTAGTATGCACCATTACTACTGTTAGGGTAGCTGAAGGAGTAATGCAGGAGGCCAAAAGTGGTCAGGGATTATACATTTATTAGGTCATCTGGAAACCCAGATGGGCTGAGCCCCCAAATGGCGCCACCCCCCAGGGACAGGGAGTCAGATTTTAAAGGACTCCAGGCGGGCTTTTTTGGCGGGGAAGTACCTGGGTGGGTCTGGATTCTGGGAAAGTCCAGAGGGGAAAGATAATGGTATTAGCAAGTGGAATGTGGTCTAAGCTAAAGGGAATGCCCATTGTGAAGTGGCCTAAAGGTCAGTTCCCAGGGGAGGGGTATCGATTGAATTATTTGATCAAACCTAGCAACTACCTTACAGATTGTTAAAATAGTGAAATATTCCCAGTGGGTTAGGCAGGAGCCCTGCTACTCTTCCAGGACAAATGGACCATCTAATGAATCAGAAACTACAGAGTCAATGCCTGGCACCATTCAGAACCTCTAGGACACTACTCCAACCCAGCTGGCTTTCTTCCTGATCAATCAATATGCCTGCCATACTGATTGTTAAGCATTTTGACACTTTTAGCTCCAGATAATAGTTCAAACTCTTATCTCTTCTCCCTGCTTGGCAGCTCAAGTCTAACCCATGGCTGGAAGGGCATGGAGTAAGGAAGGGTATGGCCTCTTTCAAGTCTCTTTCTTGTAGGGGCTTTGGTTCTAGGTCCTCAAAGTTTGGGGCCTGGTGTGTGAGATGGGGATGGGAGATATGGCACACATGACGTAGGATTGCAACCCTTAGTTAGTTGTTCCTGCTTCCCCGGGCAACACAGATCAGCTGCGTTTGCACGGGTAGCACCTTCCTATCATCTAGATTCAATGAATCGCCTTTTCAGAGAGGTGTTTTTTTTTGTGACCATTTGGTCTAAATTAGCCAGCCCTCACTATCACATCAAGGTTACTGAACTACATAGCACTTATCATTCCTTGATATTCTTCTTGTTAGTTAGTTAGTTAATTAATTGTGAACCTACCTCAACCACCAACCTCACAGAATGTAAGTTCCCTGAGAGCATGCACCTAGTCCAACTTTTGCTCTGTGTGAGAGCTCCAGAACCCAGAACAGGTGTGGATATAGAATGCACCCAATAAATATTTACTGAATGGTTCTGGATGTAGTTCCATATTAGAGCAAGACTATGATGTTGACTAGAATGGCAGGCCATCTTTGAAGATTTCTTCTTGGTCTTGGAACTTCTACATTGTTCTACTTTTTTCATAGGAAGATAAAATTGTTCATTTATTGCTTATGTTAAGATATGCAAATCAGTCTATTACTCTACCCCCTTATTAAATACAGCTGACTTTTAAACAACATGGGTTTAAGCTGCATGGGTCACTTATACAGGGGCTTTAAAAATAAGTGCAATAGGTCCTTCATATCCCAGGTTTTGGCATCTGCAGATTCAACCAACCACGGATAGAAACTGTATTTTCACATTCTCAACAGCAGATTGCCAACCATGGATTGAAAATACTGTTTCTTGAATTCCCAGATGCAAAGGGTCAACTGTAGTTAAGTTTTGGGGGAGTCAAAATTATGTTTGGGTTTTTCACTGTGAGGGATCGGTACCCCTAACTACTCTGCATTGTTCAAGGGTCAACTATATGCCATGTTTCTAGATGAGTATATACCAAGTAAGTGGGGAGATTTCCTACAACTGGTGCTAGCTGTTCTCTTAAAAGTGTCATTGCTGAGTGTACCTCTATATTTTCTGAAAATAGAATTATGATATGGGCCATTGACTATTAAGAGTGGTGAATTTTGAATGACTCATATGCCTCCAAAATCAGTGTGTTTTCTTCCATCTTTTGCTTATGGCTCACTGATAACTTGGATAGGCCAGAAATGAGCAGTGAACATGGTGAGTGGAATGTTAGGACTGGAAGGTCCTAAGGAAACTATCCTCACTGATGTGTAAAGTGAAGTTTAGAGGGTTGAAGTGACATTGTCAAGGTCACTGTTGAATACAACAATGTTAAACTGCTAAAGTGGTGGTATAGTGTTCCTTATGTGAGAACCAGTTAGGCAAATAGAATTCTAGTTTTAAAATTCCAATGCTTCCTATGAAAGCATTTCTTGATTATTTTAGGGGGTTTCATGCTTTGCAGGTTGTAAAAGGAGGTAAGACTCCCTTGATTTGGAAACATTCTTTACAAGATCAATAAAGAATACAATCTCAAAATAATCATATTTATTAAATGGAACAGATAATCTAATGTATAGTATAATACTTCTTTTAGGGTGAAAATATGACAAATTTGGCAAATGACTTGAAATATTATCTTTGGAATTGTTACTATTACATGATAGGACATTATTTTAAGTAGGTGTACCAGGTTCATGGATGAATGATGTTTATTTGAATATTTTGGTTTGTTAATTGGTGATGATAAAGGAGATGGTTGACATTGGAACACACGGCTCCATAAGGGAGGGTTTTTAAAAAGATAATTTTGAACATTTGATTTAGCAAGATGTCTCAGTGGTAAAAGTACTATAGGGATGAATAAGAAGCATAGCCTGGAAAGCACGGCCTGTTATTCTTTGGAGTGGATTTCATGAGCGATCTTCATTTTTATTTACACCATATTGTATAGGATAATCGTTACAGAGGTTCAGATTTCACTTTGAAGTCAAAAGCATCAGGAAAGAAATTCATAGCTGTGGCCTTGAATAGATTGCCTGAAACAGGATTCATTTACTTTTTTGAAATTTTTGTTTGTAAAGTTCCTAAAATTGAGGGCCAAGGAGCTAAAAGTTATAAAGAAGAGTTGAATTAATTACATCTTTCCTTACAGCCAATTTGTTAAGTGTGATATAATTTGGTCTCACGACCTCATTTTGTTTTTTATTTCCTGAACATACATTTTAAATTGAGTTTAGCCAATTTGATCAATGATCTGACTTCACATGAGACCTCGTATGCCATCTTCAAGTGGTGATTTCCAGAGCCCTGGTGACTGAGCAGCTTCCTCCCTGGACATTTGCCTGGTTTCTAAACCGAACCATCTTTGCCGGGATGGCTTTGGTAATTCAGCTTTCTTGGTGCTAGACTTAGCTCCACTTTTATTTTCAAAGTATGATTTTTTTTATACTTTTCTTTTTTCCCATTGAATGGTGCCTGAGCCATTTCTCAACCAAATAAGGTGTATTGGGTTGATGCTGGGTTTTGGCGGGGGATGGGGAGGCCCAGAGGCAAAGTGGACCTCTGTTTTCTTGAGGGAAACCAACACCCCCAAGCAGCACAAGGCCAATTAATGGTAAGTACAAGGATATAGATTTGCATTACTGTTATGTACACTGTGTACTGATAAGAAATCAGTAAGAACTCCCAGGAAGGACACAAAAAAGGCAGGCTTTGGATGCATTCTTTGGGGGGTGTTGAATGGGTCTAAAGAGTTCTTAATGAGCCTCTGTGTTGTGTGTGTGTGTGTGTGTGTGTGTGTGTGTGTGTGTGTGTGTGTGTTTGCCTCTGGTTTTATAATGCTTACAATAGTGACTCCCCAGGAGTGCCTGTCAGGTGCTCAGTGTTTGCAGACAGTATACAGTTTATCTTTATAACCTCACCATGAGGTATGAGGAGAAACAGCAAGACTTTGCAGGCTCAGTAGCTTAGCCAAGGTCCCGCAGATGGTAAACGTTTGGACTTAGGTCTGACTCCAAGCCAGGACTCGGAGCCACGTGCCTCTTCCTTCGCGAGTTAAATGGTCTAATGTTTTATTAGAACATTGTTTTTTTATTCAGCAAATATTTACGAGCATCTGCTCTTGGCTGCCCCAGGTACTGGGGCCATGAAGAACGCAATTCTGTCCCTGCCCTTGAGAAGTTCTGTCCAAGAGGAATGGCAGAGCCTGTATTTTTCATCTCATGGTCTGTTAGTTCTGTGTTCCAAGTGCTATGGGAACACAGTTGCTTCAGCTCAATTCTAAAATCCTCTACTGATGGACTAAACGGTTGATTCTACCTGGAAAAGAAGTGCAAGGAGTAAAGTTCCCATAGAGGAAGTGACTTATTTTGAAGTGGATCGGAGAGGGAAAAAGAGGGAAGCATTCTAGACAGAAGGAACAGCCTGCTAAAGGACAGAGGCCAGCAAATGTGTATCGTGAATGAAACAAGAAGAGCCTAGTGTTAAGCATGAGTAGAGGCAGGAAAAAAGTTAAAAGGGGGCCTGGGTGTATGTATTCAAAGGCCCCAATGCTGTTTGCAGGGCATGCTTCCTGCAAAACTTGCTGTTCACTAACAGGATAAAAGGAAATGTTGCCCTCATGTTTCAGATTTAGTAAAAATCCTTGATTTCTGGTGAGTTTCTAATCAGGCATATAGTAGCAGAGCTCTGCTTTGGTGTGTGTAGTGAACTGCTTATTGTTGGAATTTTCTCCCAGTCATTAGGCATGTTTGGATGTTCTGAACTGGTGAGAAGGGCAGGCTGCAGAGCCTCAGTTACACTCAAATCAGCTCAGCCTGTGTCCACACTACTCTCTATTGCCTTCTTTATGTAAACAAAGAGCTATTTTCACACTTCATTCACAAAATGGATGGCATGCAGAATGAGCCTGGCTGAGGGATCAGGAGATTGTGATAAAAGGGAGGCAGTTTGCAGCGCACTGAATTAGTGTAATGAAGCTATTACATTGCAAGCAGCAAAGAAAAGAGCCTTGACACTTTTAAGGGAAAGAATTTAAAGTTTCGTGGCAAATTAATTCCTCTACATGGAGTAACTGCATCCCCTTTCTAGTGAAGGTCATTCTGGTCCTGGTATACAAAGGCTAGAACTATATTGTGTTATTTGAGGATTGGAAAGAAATGGATTATCTTGGTGGCTGTGTTATCTAGCGGTCCTGCCTTTTTTTGTTTTTTGTTTTTTTGTATCTATATGCTTTGCATTCTAGGAAAGCCCTGTTCATGAGAGGGTACTATTTTAAGGTTTTTGTTATTTGCAAGATGGAGATAGGCTTCTGTACTTAACCAGGCCCAGCTGGCCCCTGCACCTGCCTTCTGGGTCTCCACAGCGATCAGAAACCCTGAACAACCGAAGTTGGACTTCTGAGGTACTTATCTCACGTTGTTGCTGGCAGTTATTTTTGTTGGGTATTTATAAGGACATCTGTTTTTTAAAGAGTCATATTATTTATTTTTATTTTTTTTCCACTGAGTAATACATCACAGTCTGTTTCTCATAGTGCTGTAGGCATTCATAGCTTGAGGTGATTAGAAGTGCAAATTGCAAATCATTAAAGCATTATAATTTCTTCTTTTTTTTTTATGGCAGCAGGCAATGTTTAAAATCTATGTACTAAGAAGGAACATTTGTTTGAAATGTGATTAAATTGTGAACAAACAGGAAGAAAGATTCAGTTGCCTACTAGAAACTTCTAACTGGGCTTGGCAAAAGGGGAACCTGCTGGGTTTGTTTCTGACTTATTCTTTCAAACCGAGGCATGGTGACAGGTAGGGTGCAAATTGTTTAAGAACACAGGAAATAACTTCTAGAGTTTTTAGCGTGTTCTGTGGGAATATACTAAAGACTTTTTGTTACTAGAGTGTGATTTGCTATCATACTGATACTGTTGTAATTAGCTAGTTATTAATAATAGGAAAGGAGAAAAGGGGAGGCCAGACATGATAGGGATGTCATTTGGGCAGCTTCACCAGGAAGCTGCAGTTTCACACTCCCAAGGAACCACCAGCCCATTCCCTGTAAAACACTGGGGGCAGAGGTCCAACAAAAGGTAAATGAATGCATGCACATGAAATTGGGGTGACTAGGACAGGTGCCTGTTAGTTACAGCTGGGAACAGAGATCATTGGCCAGAATGGTCGCGGCCACTGCAAGCTCACGAAAATCTGGGAATACATAACCTCCCAAAAGGAATTCACCCTCTTGTTCCTGTTGGCTCATAGGGTTCTCATTTCTGCTTCCTTGCATTCGCCCGTGTTTCCTCCATAGCCATGTGGTCCTGTGGACCCCAGGTACAATTCACTGATGGACTGCAGCAGGGGACACAAGCTAAGCTAGCCCGATGCTGCACTGTATTGTCCCAACAAAGGACAAAAACTCTGGACACTGACTCTGACTCTAGTCCTATGGAAGCTACAGCTACACTTCTTCCTTGGCAGGACCAGGGGGAAATGAGACCTTGGACACTCAAGGATTTAATTTCACTCAAGTAAAAATCACTCATTCTCCTGTGCGAGTCTCAGAAAATTATTTTTCTCAGGATATTGCATAAATCCACTCCCACTAGCAACAGGTGGCAACAAGGACCTCTCCCCACCAGTAACAATTCCATCCATTCAAAGGACAAATATGTGAACACTATAAAAACAACAAGGAGAGTTGAATGGTGCTAGTCTGGAAAGCATAGTTCTGCACCTCCAGAGCCAGAGATGGATTGTACAAGAAATAGATCTCTTCCACTGGAAATATGTTTATGGAGTAGATAATAAAGGTATTGGGGGATGCTTCTTATTAAACAAGTATGTATGTTGTTATTGGCTTTATTTTTATTTATAAACAAAAATACATTCCAGTTTTGGAGGCCTGTATGAAAATGAATTGTCTCTAGAATACAAGAGACTAGACCTGATGGCACACTGGTGTTTCTGTAGTTTCACATGCAGTGTTATATGTTATAGATATGTAGTATGCATGGGCAAAAGCATATCTTTACTTTGTATCACAAATTATTCCTAGAAAAATCAATAATCTAAAAATAGCAGGTGGTTCTCAGGTCAAAATCTGGCGAAGATACGGGATGTTGAGAGAGTTGAGCTGTTTCATTGATAAATGCTAACCCTTAAAGAAGTGGTTGTAACTTTTGTTTTCTTGGGAATATTAGCAGGCTTGAGGTTTATAGGCATGGTTAAGAGTGTAAAATTAGAAATTAAATATTCCATATGCTTATTTTTCTTCAATGAAGAAAATTTATCTTTAACCTGTACCGATAACATTTAATAGGCATCAGTTGGGCACTCCATTAAACTAACTGCTTTCAAATGGTTTCCTCTTAGAACTAACGTTTACATCCTAGGAAATCAATTAGGATGTCTGGATTTCACATTTCCTTGCAATCTTTGTTTGCAGTCATTTCTGAATGGTCAACCTACCATAACAAAACACTCAGAGGTGCAAATCTTCTGGAAGAAGTGCAAAGGCCACACTTTTACTTGGAAAAATGGAAAAAAATAGAACTTATTTAACATATCTCCCCAAACTTTAAAACTACATAAAGCACAGGAAATACTTTTGGTGTGTGGGAATGTGTGGTGGTTCCAAACTACAAACATTGTATTGAAAATTTCCCCGGCAGTGGTGAATTATATGAGACCATGTCCATCTGAGGAGAGCTTGTTTAATGGGCTTGTGGTTCTGGGGTTCATTCAAACACTCTTAAACAAAATAAAGGGAATGGATGTAATAACTTCTTTATAGAAAGGCCATAAAAAGGTACAGAGCCATGTAAACAAATTGGGTCATTTACTAGATGTGTAAGTGATAGATCTGCAGTCCAAACTCAGGGGCGTGCATGAAGTTTTAAAGGATTGTGATCATGTTCTATCTTGACAATGAAGTTACTAGCCTGTTTTTGGTTTGTTTGTTTGTGTTTGTTTAGTGCATGAAAGCCCATTATTGCTGTTTTATACTGCAGTTTGAAAACACAATTAAATGTTTGAGCATTTGCACTTATGTTTGTTCAACTTTGGACAGTGGTTAGAAACCCACATGTGAAGAGTTGAATTGACCTGGTTTGGGGTAGCACTGGTTTCTGTTCAAGGGAAATGTAATGATTGAAATAGAAATATTCCTTCTGGGCTCAGACATATCTAAGCTAATTGTAAAATAATCATTCTGGCTCACAAGGGTAGAACCATAACTACAACTATGTAAAGTAGAAATCCAACAACAGTTATAATTTGCAGTCACTGTAACTCTGCCAGTCTTAGAATAAAACTGTTATTTTAACCAATCTATTGTGACATTCATTTGTCTTACTTGAGATGTGGTAAGAATTCTTGTTCCAGGTTGTCTTGCTTTAGAAAGCTATTTTATTGCATTAGGATATTAGTTTGCCTCCTCTGAAATTGGTATAATGGTGTATCAGAATGTTCCAAGGAAGGGGAGGAAGGTGAGTGGGACTATAAGAATGTGTGGCACTAAGTATTGGGGGTGATGACTGGTGGCAATGGAAGCCAAAAATAAATTTGGAAATTGAAGTGAGGAAAGGAAACAAAATAATTTCTATGTTGATACCATAACATTTATTCATTCTGTAATTTCTCTCAATCAGGGTTGGCTCCCTTGGTCTTAAAGGAAGTGGATTGTGTAAGAAACCAGTAAAAATCAATGAGCCTTTCTAAGTTTTAAAAACTGATGGCATCATACCATACTGGCAACTTTTAAGTGTTACTGCTAGAAGTTTGGCAGCGGAAATAACGGCTCCGGCTCCACAGGCCTACAAAACAACGGACAATGGTGGATGTTATAGTTTCTGTGTAATGTGTGACTTGCTATTTCCTTTTCTTTAATGAGCAACTTCAGGCTAGATGGCCTTATGTCTATGGAAAGCATAAATTTGCCTATAAATTAGATTCTATGTGATACTGAAAACAATTCACATCTTTTGGCTTAGTTGCCCACTCACCTCTTTCATAGAGCACAGAGCTCTGCTATCTAATAAAAATGTTCCAAACCAAGGTGTATACCACTAAATGATACTAGTACCTGCCTGAAACTCTGACGCACGTAGAAGACGCAAAGTTGATTTAGACTTAGTGGCTGCTTTCCAGTATGTAGTTTATAGCGAAAAGGGGACATAAGACATGAAACTAGCTCTAATATGGAATAAAATACATTGTTGGTGAGAATTCAGAGAAAGGCAAGATTAGTTACAACAGAGCCGTTAGAAAAGGCTTAGAAAAGTTGTTAGAGGGGAGGGGCCTGGAAAGATGACCAACATGTGTACTTTCAGAATCCAGGGCAGGGTAGGGTAGATTTTAGGACATGGGAAATAACCACTTTAATGTCCCTTTATCTTTCTTGTGCTGATGCCCTTAAAAACCACAAGAGGTGGGGGGAAACCACTGCAAGCCTCTGAGTTCTCTGTTGTGGAGCTCTAGCATCTGTTGCAAGCATGACACAGTGTTTGTTTGTGTGCTTTTTTTTCTTAGCATCCATTAAAGCCACATTGAAATGTGTTGGGATGGGGGTTCAGGTTATAGCAATTTTTTGTTCAAGAAGAGAATACACCTTGTTATGCATTTTACACACTCTCCAAAGAGGGCTGTGTCCCATGTAGGTTTGCAGAGTAGGTGTTATGTGTACTCCTATCATGGGAAATCCTTCCCATCATTATTGGCAACCTGTACATGGAACTGATATGTTGAAAAACCATGACCCTTGGGGCTTCATCAAAATACTACTTATACTTTTGTTGCTCCTGAATTTTACAGAGCAGTGGGAAAATCTTTCCCTATTCCAGGATGAATATTTTTGCCAGAACATGGTTTTTCAATTCAGTAAAGGGATACAGAGATACAGAGGCAAAGAAGCATTGAACAGACTGTCAAACTACATTGGGAAGACAGGGAGGTTGGGCGAGGGGGGCTGTAAGAGACCAACTGAAGGACTTGTACGCATGCATATAAGCACAACCAATGGATACCAGACACTGGGGCCGGGGGGAGGACGGGCAGGTGAAGGCATCCAGTGGGGGGTAGGGGAGGTCGGGGGGAGGTCATTGGGGAAAAAAAAAGGAAACATATGTACTACTATTTGTATTACTTAAAACAATAAAAAAATATTAGAAAAAAGAAAGAGATACAGAGTTTGGTGGTGGGGGTGGGGGTGGGTAAGAGATCAACCAAAGGACTTGTATGCATGCATATAAGCATAACCAATGGACACTGACAGTAGGGGGGTGAGGACATGTGCTGGAGGGTGGGAGTGGCCGGGGAGAGGTCAATGGGTGGAAAAATTAGACATATGTAATACTTTAAACAACAAAGAATTAAAAAATAAAGAATTGACATTATTAAAATGTCCATACTACCCAAAGCAATCTATAGATTCAACACAATCCCTATTAAAATATCAATGACATATTCCACAGATCTAGAACAAATAATCTAAAAAAATTTATATGGAACCAAAAAGACCCATAGTAGCTTCAGCAATTTGAGAAAGAAGAACAAAGTTAGAGGTAACACAATACTGGATATCAAATTATACTACAAGGTGATAGTGATCAAAATGACATGGTACTGGCATAAGAACAGGCATATAGAACAATGGAATAGAACAGAGAACCCAGAAATCAACCTAAGTCATTACACTCAATCAGTATTTGACAAAGGAGGCAAGAGCATAATGGAGTAAAGACAGTCTCCTCAAAAAATGGTGCTGGGAAAATTGGACAGATACAGGTAAAAAAATTAAACTAGACCATCAACTTATACTATACACAAGAAAAAACTCAAAATGGATAAAAGACTTAATTGTAAGTTGTGAAACCATAAAAATATTAGAAGAAAATATAGACAGAAAAATCTTAGACTTCTCACATAGCAGAATTTTCACAGATACATCTTCTAGGGCAAGATAAACAAAGAAAAAAAATGGGACTACATCAAACAACAAAGCTTCTGCACAGCAAAAGAAACCATTCTCAAAATGCATTGTATGGGTCCTGGCCAGTTTGGCTCAATGGATAGAGCATCGGCCTGTGGACTGAAGGGTCCCAGGTTTGATTCTGGTCAAGGGCACATGCCTGGGTTATGGGATTGGTCCTTGGTGGGGAGTATGCTGGAGGCAGCTGATCAATGTTTTTATCTCATCATTGATGTTTCTATCTCTCTCCCTCTTCCTTCCTCTCTGAAATCAATAAAAATATATTTAAAAAATGCACTTTATGGGAGAAAATATTTGCTAATGATATATCAGCTAAGGCAGTGGTCAGCAAACCGTGGCTCACGAGCCACATGTGGCTCTTTGGCCCCTTGAGTGTGGCTCTTCCACAAAATACCACGTGCGGCCGCGCACGAACAGTGCGATTGAAGGAGTACCCTGATTAAGTTAATAACAATGTACCTACCTATATAGTTTAAGTTTAAAAAATTTGGCTCTCAAAAGAAATTTCAATTGTTGTACTGTTGATATTTGGCTCTGTTGACTAATGAGTTTGCTGACCACTGAGCTAGGGAGTTAATTTCCAAAGCATACAGATGGCCAAGAGACATATGAAAAAGATGTCAAAGTCACTAATCGGAGAAATGCAAATTAAAACAATGAGGCATCATCTCACACCTGCCAGGATGGCTACCATGAGTAAATCAACAAACGTGTGCTGGCGAAGATGTGGAGAAAAGGGAACCCTAGTATAGTGCTGGTGGGAATGCAGTCTGGTGCAGCCACTATAGAAAACAATATAAAGTTTCCTCAAACATTTTAAAATTGAACTGCTATTGGACCCAGTGATCCTACTTCTAGGAATATATCCTAAGAAGTCTGAAACACCAGTCAGAGAGGATATCTGCACCTCTATATTCATGGCAGTGCTATTTACAAGAGCTAAGATTTGGAAACAGTCTAAGTGTCCAGCAGCAGATGAATGGATAAAAAAGAGGTGGTACATTTACACAATGGAATATTATGCAGCTGTAAAAAAGCTACCTTTTGAGATAGCATAGAGGGACCTAGAAAGTATTATGCTAAGTGAAATAAGCCAGTCAGAGAAAGACAAGTATCATATGAGCTCACTTATATATGGAATCTAATGAACAAGATAAACTGACAAACAAAATAGGTCCAGAGGCATGGAAGCATGGCACGCACTGGTGGATCTCAGAGGGAAGGAATGATAGGGTGCGGGAAGAGATTAACGAAAGAATTTCACAGACAATAGCCAGGGCCCGGTCCCTGGGGTGTGGTGGGGTGGGCAGAGGGTGAAAAGGGATAATGGGGGGTAATGGAGAACATCTGTAATACTCTCAGCAATAAAGAAAAATTAAATAAACAAACAAATAAACTAAAAAACACGATTGTGATTTAGAAATAATTGCACAGTATTTTGGAATAACTAAAACTACAACTGTGACAGCTGGTAATACCTTCCCTCCCTCCCCAAAACTGCTTCTGAGTGGGAGACTGTCTGAGAAAGGAGGTGGGGTGGAGGGGCCAGGAAATAACTTTGATGTGTCTGAGAGATTCCGCATTCATGGAGCAGCCTTTTACTCCCTGCTTTGCTGTCCTGGTACCTGTCTTTTATTTATTTATTTATTTATTTTTAATTTAATAAATCTTTATTGTTCAGATTATTATAGTTGTTCCTCTTTTTTCCCTCCATAGCTCCCCTCCACCGGGTTCCCACCCCACCCTCTGCCCTTATCTCCTCCCCCACTGTCCTCATCCATAGGTGAATGATTTTTTTCCAGTCTCTTTCCACACCCCCACACCCTTTTCCCCCTGAGAATTGTTAGTCCACTCCCCTTTTATGCCCCTGATTCTATTATATTCACCAGTTTATTCTGTTCATCAGATTTTTGATTTACTTGATTTTTAGATTCACTTGTTGATAGACATGTATTTGTTGTTCATAATTTTATCTTTACCTTTTTCTTCTTCCTCTTCTTAAAGAATACCTTTCAGCATTTCATATAATACCAGTTTGGTGGCGATGAACTCCTTTAGCTTTTTCTTATTTGTGAAGCTCTTTATCTGTCCTTCAATTCTGAATGATAGCTTTGCTGGGTAGAATAATCTTGGTTGTAGGTTCTTGCTATTGATCACTTTAAATATTTCTTGCCACTCCCATCTGGCCTGCATAGTTTCTGTTGAGAAATCAGCTGACAATCATATGGGTGCTCCCTTGTAGGTAATTAACTGTTTTACTCTTGCTGCTTTTAATATTATCTCTTTGTCTTTTGCTCTTGGCATTTTAATTATGATGTGTCTTGGTGTGGTCCTCTTTGGATTCCTTTTGTTTGGGGTTCTATGTGCTTCCTGGACTTGTAAGTCTATTTGTTTCACCAGGTGGGGGAAGTTTTCGGTCATTATTTCTTCAAATAGGTTTTCAGAAGAGAGGTTGCTCTCTCTCTTCTTCTGGCACCCCCATAACTTGGATGTTGGTACGCT
Organism: Corynorhinus townsendii; assembly: GCA_026230045.1. NCBI lineage: Eukaryota > Metazoa > Chordata > Mammalia > Chiroptera > Vespertilionidae > Corynorhinus > Corynorhinus townsendii. Next base: position 104,695,375 of record JAPDVU010000006.1, on the reverse strand, counting down.
TGCGGTTGTCTCAGAGGCTCCTTACACTATCTTCAAATTTTTGGATTCTTTTTTCTTTTTGCTTTTCCAATTGAGTGTTTTTTTGCTTCTTTGTATTTCAAATCTTTGACTTGACTCTTGCTGCCCTCTAGTCTGCTGTTAGGTCTCTGTATAATATTTTTTATTTCAGTCAGTGTATGTTTAATTTCTAGTTGAACCTTTTTCATATCCTTGAGGGTCTCGCTAAATTTATCGGCCTTTTCTAGGAAATTCTTGAAAAACCTTATAAACCTTCTAGTGGTTTTGAACTCTATATCCAGTCGTTTGCTTTCCTCCATTTCTTTCATTTGTGATCTCTTTCTTTGACTCCACATTTTCTCTGTTTACCTGAGTTGACAGAGTAGCTTTGTATGGTAGGTGTCCTATAGGGCCCAGTGGCTCAGCCTCTCCCAGTTACCTGAGGTGGACATTTTTGGTGCACCCCTTTGTGGGCTGTGTGCACAGCCTTGTTGTAGTTAAGTCTTGATTATTGTTGGTATCACTGGGAGGAATTGACCTCCAGCAATTGGCTGTGAGGATCAGCTGTGTCTATGCTGGGAGAACTTCTGTGCTGGAGACACCCTTATGAGACAAGACTTGCAAAATTGCAAAAGCCTCTGTGCTCAGCTTGGATGGGGTGGAGTCTCAGGGTGGAGCAGGCAGCCTTGGCTTCCCGTCAGTCCTGCCCTATGAGGCCCCTGGGTCTCAGTGTCCCTTGGTAATTGCTGCAAGCACCTCTGAGAGAAAGCTGCCCTCGAGTTTCGCCTGCTGTCAGACAGTTCAGTTTCTCCCCAAATGAGTCTGGATTCCCTGAAACTCGCCCAGAACTGGAGTTCAGCATAGTCAGGAGCTTCCATCTCCCTCCTGCTTTAGAAAGCCAGCCATGCACTCAGCCGCCTGTACACTCAGCAGTCAGTCCTCTCTGTGTGTGCGTACCTCTGGACCTCTGCCTTCTGCAGCTCCCCTGAGTCTCAGTGTGCTTTCTCTTTTCCTGACAGTCTAGATTCCCCTTGAATGGGTATGGGTTCCCAGAGTCTCACCCAGGACTGGAGTTCAGCGCAGTCGAGAGCTTCTGTCTGCCTTCTGCTTTAGAAAGCCACCCAAGCACTCAGCCGCCCTTCTTCTCTGCACATGTGTGTCTCCATACCTCAGCCTTTTGCAGCTCCTCTGAGTCTCAATGTGCTTTCCTCTTTCCTTCTAGTTGTAGAATTTCCACTCAGCTAACTTTCCTGTGGTTCTAGATGGTGTCGGTTTTGTCTTTTAGTTGTTGTTTTGATATTGTTGTGGGAGGCAGCAGTTATTTACCTATGCCGCCATCTTGGTTTCTCCCTCTTTTATTTATTTTTTAATCCTCACCGAGGATATGTTTCTTTTTAATTGATTTTGAGAGAGAGAGAGAGAGAGAGAGAGAGAGAGAGAGAGAGAGAGAGAGAGAGAGAGACATCAGTGTGAGAAACATTGATAGGCTGTGTGCCCCTATTGGGGATTGAACCTGCAACCTAGATATGTACCTTTACCTGGAACTGAACCTTTTGGTGTATAGGACAATGCTCCAACAACTGAGCCATGCTTCCAGGGCCCAGTACCTATCTTGTTTGTACCTAAGCCCCATTCTAGCATCCAACTACATATATATTTAGAGGACTCCCTATTTCTCATAGTCAGGCTTAGTTTCAGACCTCCAAGTCTGAGTATGCAACTTAAAACTAATAGTTTTTGTCCTGTTTGAATATCATTCCCTACCACAATATTTAGGATGTATAATAAAATGATTAAGGAAGCACATAATTATGGGAAAACTAATTACTGAATATCACATTTCTATTTTTAAGTAAGTATATTTATATTTGTAATTTCTGCAGTCTCACCTTCATTACCCTAACCCAGGTATGGTTATCTATACTGAGGCAAAAGTGTTCTTACTCTTTTTTCTAAATTAGGCTTTTCTCATGTCCTCCCACCTCCACAATCTATAATACTAGTATATAGGAGATGGATGCCAGATAATCTTCCTAGAGTAGAGTTTTGGTTCTGTTGATGTCCATCCAGCTTGGATCACTGTTTCTCAAGCTTCAGTATGCATATAGGCCACTTGGGGATCTTATTAAAATGCAGATTCAGATTTTGTAGGTCCTTGGTGGTAACAGAGAATTTGCATTGTAGCAGTTTCTCAGGTGCTGCTGCTGCTGCTGCTGGATTGAGGACCACACTATCCGTAAAAAAGAGCTACCCTCGTGTCCTCCTGGTCTGCTGTAATTTCACCTTAGTCTTTCTAATAAAAAGATTGCACAAAGCTGATCTCTGTTCACCACAGAGATGACTTCATACTTTTGCTCTTGCAACTCTTTTAACCAAGAAGTCACTTTAAGCCAATAAACATCCAGCACCTTGTGTTTCAAATGCCATGTCACATCCTGAAACGAGATCATCAAAATGCAATTCTTCGAGTACTTGTGATACATTAGAGATCTACTTAGAATACCAAAGGGACACAAAGATGTTCCATTTCCAGGTCATGGCAGGCTTCTCATCTGGCCAGCATTTAAGTTATATCTTGCAGGATAAGGAGAATTCACTAAAAAGGAAAAGAGTTCTAAGCAGAAGGCATAGACTTGTGAGAGAGCACAAAGTCTATGAAAAAAATCAGCTCTGTTTGGTGAGAAATAAGATTGAAAAAATATGCATTCATTAGGAAGGACACTGTCTGACATACTAAGGAGTGTGTTTAAACATTATCACATAGGTCTGAGGGAGAAGGCTGTATGTCTTCCGTAATGGTAATAACCTACTGGTTAGGGGATTTTCCCCCATTTTCATATTTTTATGCCTGTAATAGATCAGTAACTATCCATTGAATGATCCAATTTGGATTTTTTTATTGTTTTGTTTTTTTTGCATTCCAAAAAACTAAGGTACATGAGGATGATTATAAAGGATGGAGAAGCTAAAAGCTGGGATGCCAGTTTGAAGGCATTTGCAACAGTTCAGCTACCAGATGATGAATACATGGACCAGTTACTGCCTGTGGGGAGAAAGGAAGGGTAACCATTATCTCTCCTTCACTTTGCATTTTTAAAGCTATGTATTTAAGGCCCAATCTGATTGGTGCCCCCCCTCCATAAAGCCTTCCTGTTCCTCTCAGTCTGGGATGTCTACCTTGTGTGAACTCCCCAAATAGTGTGGAATTTAATCCTTTCTACCTTAAATTTTAATTATACATGTGTCTTACTTCTCATAATTTTCAAGTGTCAGAGAGTAAAATGTTGAATAGGCTTTAGCTTAGTGCCCCAAGGGATAGTAGGTTTTTTAAGTGAAGTGAAAACAGCCCACTTAGACCTACCACAGCCAGTTCTGTTGTGGTGTTGGGATTTGTCCTCATAGGTCATCATAGATGTGCTCTCAAGAAGTCATATGCCTTATTTCACAACTGAGGGGTGCAACTAGTGTCTGGTTTCATTTTGAGGAACTAAAAGGGGATACACAGGAGGTCCTCTTAATCTTTCTGCTTAGACTGAGTAAAATGAATGTACAAAGAACCTTATTGGCAAAATTATAATGATGACTGCTTAGAATGCTATTTCCTCACCAAGAAAAGAAAGCTATCATTTCCAGGAAAATTATTCTTAAGCAGGGAACTTTGTGATAACATTTATTGAAATCAATGTATTATAAGAAGAGCATGGTTATCAAAAGGCCGTTTTCAATTGTTTTTCATTATTTCCCCCTTCTGGTTAACAAAAGACATGTTCTTATTTTAGGTTGTTTTTTCTCTTTCTTTTTTGCTTTGAGATTTTAAGATTGACAACTGTGATTTATACACTGGAAGACAAAAACCTTGAAAAAGTCATTGTTTCAAAAATCACTCAAATAATTTATTTTTTCCTCTTGGAAATAAAGTTGATTTGCTCGGCTCTGATCATATGACATTATGGGCAAGTAGTCCTTAGTTCTGGCATGTGTACAAAACAGAAGCAGACCCTGGAGACAGAGAGTTCAAAATTCATGGCAGTAAGTGCATGTTCAATATGCCAGTATTTTATGGTGTCACAACCAAATTAAAACCATACCCTCTGCTATTTACATAAGTACAATGCACAGCTTACACACATTTATGCCCATGTTTCTCGGTCATTTTAAGACAATACTAATGTCACATTTGTTTTTTTCCTTTCTGTGAGGGAGAGTGAATTGTCTTCACTTATATTCATTTTGAAGTCAGAATTAGAAGGCATGGTGTTTAGCAGGGGTGAAGACTGGCTGTGTTTTCCATGTGCAATGTATTCAGGCAGTTGCATCCTAGTACTCTTAGTGCCTATGCTGGGGAGAGTTAAACGTATTGGCTGATGAGAGGGAACATGGACTGTTTCTTAGATAGATAGGTACTTCTCGATCTTTCATATCTAGTGTTTTACTCATGCTATGAGAGAACCTGTTTTGAAAAACAAGAAAACTTACTTTGAGTGAGAAAACATATTTTATGTCTTTTTGTGGCAACTTTTAAAGTACTTCCACCTGGTAAATTTTTAAGAACCAAAAAAATTTCAGAAGGTTTGTTGGAAGTACACCTTATTTTCTTACTTTTATAAGATAAAGAAATTTAGTGATTTAAACTATAATAAATAACACTACTGTGCATTTGTATAGCCATGTAAGTGGCAACGATAATATAAAAACAACACAGGTATTATTAGAAATATGTTTTGGAGAAAATACCATATCATGTTTGCTTGTGGATATGACATCTGAGTCTGAATGCATTTTTAATGATCCTTTTGAGAGTACTAGATTCTTCCTAGATTCCTTCTGATTCTACATTACCTAAGACTGTCATCTAGAAAACAACCTGGACAGGAGGAAGATTGCTCTACATCTTTAGTAGGAGGACAGTTTGGCTCTTTGAGAGAGAGCCTTATAAGTTAGTATCCGCTGAAAATTTTTCACAGTTGGTGATGCAATCTTTTGTGCAAGCGGGGGAGATTTTCTCATTTACAGGATAAAAGAAACATTTCAGGAGTAACCCCCATGTGAGCAAATGAAGCTTGACAATGTAAATCTTTCCTTTATGATGGGATGGAATCCAAGGTACTTAAGAAGTTATTTTATTTCTTTAGTTCAGTAATTTAAACATTGTGCTTAGGCTCTTTTTGGGTACTGCAAACGTTTATTTTTAAGATTTCCTTTGGTGTCTCTTTAAAAAGACAAAATTCAGCATGTTTTCTTTATAGATACTTTTCTTAAACATAGATGGAATAGGAAACTAACTTTTCTTTACCTTTTTTTTCAGACTAATTATTCGATTGTTTTATGTCCAAAAATTTAAAAATGATCACAGATTCTACTGATATTCTTATATCTTATTTTGGTGCTAAAAAAGAAAAAAAATATGCTAATGACTCCAGGTGTTTAAATGTTGTACAGAATAATGAAAAAGTGCCAAGGAAATGTTCTTGGTCATACAGAGGTGGAAACCTTTTTTCTGCCACGGGCTATTTGGATATTTATAACATAATTCATGGGCCATACAAAATTATCAACTTAAAAATTAGCCTGCTATATTTGGTCAAACATGTAATTAACTCCCCTAATGTCTTGGCAGGGCCAGAGCAAATGATTTTGAGGGCCTTATATGGCCAGTGGACCAGAAGTTCTCCTCCCCTGCAGGTTGAGGAAGATGACTGGCTTTTGAGTTCATTAGCAGGTTAATTTACTAAATGCTTCGTGTTAGAATATCTCATCAGCAATGTCTGAGGAATTGGATAGAATTGGCCCATACTATTTACATTCTAGTCTAGCTGCCAAAATTGATTTTCCCATTTGTATGTGACTTAGGTCTTTGTACTGGAATAAATGCCAGATTAAAGAATAGATTATATTTAAAAGTTAATAGAGGAAGTTCTAGTACTCTCAATAATTTTAATGAGTAACCAAAAATACACTTATTTAAATGTCCTTGAATATTTCTATTTCATTTTCTATATAGTAATAAATATTGATATCTACCTCAGTGATAATTGACAAATAAATGTTATGTTTCTTAAGAAACTAGACAGTATGCTATACATTTGTTTGTAATAACCAGTTTATAATTTAGCTTAGCTTTATCATTATTGTGTGACTTGAAATTATGTATTTCTGACTTTCATGACACCTCTTATAATTTAAAGACAATGCCATATTTATTTAAGTGTATAGATGTTGATAAAATCTGGTATATTTAGTAAAAGCTCTAGAAAAAAAGTTTTGCTTATTTGAAATACTCAGTGTTTAAAAAGTCTAGCAGAATTATTCTTTGCCTAAATATATTGTGTCTTATAAGTGGGGCATTTTGTTTTTTTAAATTTCAATGTACATATTAAAAGAGGTTATGCTGTAATTAAGATAATATGATCAATGCTTGTCATTTCACTAATTTGTGGGGAGGAAGTCTAAAGCAGAATAATAACTTCTGGGAAGGATTTGGCTTTTTCTCTTCCAGTTCGACATTTCACTGACAGTCTTTTTACACCTCAAACGTATGCTAGAAATGGCCCAAAATATTTAAATGTGGAGCATTTTAGGGGCCTGAGTACATTTGAGGATTTAGGAATAACTTACTTTGACTCCTTGTGCAATGAGTTTGCAGTAAAAACGTTTTTTTACTGCAAGGATTTTTGTCTTTACAACTAGATGGAGTGTGGATATCCAGGCTAAGATTTTGTCTAAATTGTGAAAGACCTGTCTCTGGCTAGATTAATATCATAAAACTAAGACAGGCTCAGGAATAGAGGCAGGAGTTGCCTTCTTTTCATTGTCATGTACCATTTGAATTGTATTTGATAGATTAGAATCATGACTTTGAATATGAAACCACTCAGCAATCCTGATTAACTTCTGCCCTATGAGGCAATCTCAGAAGAAAAGTGCCTTTTCAAAAGATTGTTCAGTGAAATAAGCCAGTCAGAGAGACAAGTATCACATGATCTCACTCATATGTGGAACTAATGAACAAAATAAACTCAGGAACAAAATAGATCCAGAGACATAGAAGCATGGAACAGACTGCAGAATCTCAGAGGAAAGGCGGGGGTGGGGAGGGGGGGTGGGGGGGGGAGAGGTGGTGGGGGTGTGGAAAGAGATAAACCAAATAACTTGTATGCATATATGCATGACTCATGGACACAGGCAACAGTGTGGTGAAGGCCTGGGGTGAGCTAGAAGGGGTCAATGGGGAAAAAAGAGGACATACGTAATATTTTCAACAATAAAGACTTAAAAAATATACACACACAAAACCAAAAGATTGTTCAGTAAGAAACGAAAACATTAAGAACCCCACACCCGCTAATCACAACTTGCGTGGTTAATAGTGACTTCAAAATTAAAATATTCGTAAGATGCTGGCATATTCACAAGCAACCATATATAAATACAGAAACATGTATATTGCACATTTACACTTTTAAACTATTTGCCTATATTGATTGTGGCAGACACTCAAAATTTGAGAGAGCTAATAAGTGACTTTTTAAAATTACAAATGTGAACTGCTGATTTTATTTGTTACAATGACATTAGTTGGCATTTTCACTTTGACGTTTTTGCCAGTTTTTGTCAATTTTACATTTCATTTTTAGTTACTTAGCAATTATAAACATTTTAGAGATATATGATTTTTGAGTGTGAATAAGATTTTCCAACTCAACACTGCTTTGCAAACTTGCTATCAAACTGTAGGGGAGGAGAAACAAAACCCTTTTCTCTAACTTTTTAGGTTCATTTACTATTGTGTGTGAATTAAACTGACAAAAATAGATAAACAGGATAAAAGAAATGCGCATTTTGTTAATATTTTAAATTTTATGTGCACAGGGGCTTCACAGAAACTAATGAATAACCCAAAGAATCAATTAGACTCTGCAGCTTACCAGTATATACCATTTTAACAAAGGGCTATAAATTCTGGGAAAGGTACTAGGAACTATAGGGGAAACTGATGGAAGGTGAGGGTTATTTCAGTCACGTCTGTTTATGCATACTCATCTTGGTGTCTGCTGTCCCTCTCTGGTGACAAGGGTAGCTCTCTTCATCCTGATACTGCAAAAGGGGAGATATTTATGCCACCTTCACAGATGGAAATTTATGCTCTGCTTTGAGGCAGACAAAGGGAAGGGCAGAGAACTTTCCCTGCATCTGTTGATTCTCAGTTACCTCCAGCTCAAAATATTCCCTAGGCCAAAGTGGCATATTTTGGGGTGGCATATTCAAGACCCCTCCATAACATTGGTTACAATATTTGGCTTTTTCTAACAGTCTATGTCGTCTATGAAAAGCGGCCACAGGTGATGTTTGTGGTGGTTGGGGATGCTGGTGCTTGTGTACCTCTAAGTAATGCCACTCTTATTTTATGGGCCACTCCTCCTTCTGAGGGTAAAGTTGAAAGTTACAAATAATGTGTCATCCAGTTTTTAATTGCTTTAACCAGGACAGACTCTATACTACCATATGTATTTCCTCAAACGTGGTCCTGGGGAAGAGCAGGGGGAGCAGTTGCACACCTCATTTGTGTCCTTCTTAATTTCAGTAGAAAATCAGATGCCATTCGAGAAATGCACAGCTGGGAAGTGTGAAGTCTTCCGACTCATGTTTCGGCTTTGCACAAGATAGAACATTTCTGGGGCTGGGAAGGCATTCCGTTTCAAACTGCCAGTCCTCCCCTGCACTTCTCCCTTGAATAGGTAGTTTTCTCTTTGCACAGACATTCTTCTGGGCTTAGCTGCTGTGTAACCTCCTCACCCCTCATTAATAATTTCCTGAGGTTGGTTTGTTATAAAGAAACATTGCTGCACAGTGTGTGTGTGTGTGTGTGTGTGTGTGTGTGTGTGATTACTTCTTAATAGCCAACTCAAATGTTATTAATGCTCTGAAGGGAAAAAAAAAAACCCACACAAGTGAGCATTAGATTCCTTCCCCATTAATTTGCATGTTTAAGCAAGGAGATAACACCCTTAGGCAGAAGGTAATGAGTGTCTTTTAACTTCTCTCCATTATTCAAATTAAATAGTTCATTTTCTATATTGTACACACATTTAAATGGCTTGAGTATTTAAAGGAATAATCATGAATTTTTTAAAAGCTTCTTAATATTAGGATACGAGGGAATATATTTGTGTCTTTTAGGTTCGAAACAAAAGAGATTTTCTCTCTCTGGTCTTGAAGAAGTCACCAAGGGACTGAGTGTGTTTGGAGATGGGCATTTGGGTCTCCACTTTTCCATACTGTAATTCGTTTTTACCTTTCTCATGTTTCAGCTACACATGCCATCAGTGAGGCTAACCCTGGTCCATGGTGGCCAGTAGAGCAATAAACCTCCCACGAGAAATACTGTCAATTACAGAAAGTTGTCATTACTTGTGGGATACGGGATTGTGATCAAAATGCTATACCCCCACGGGAAAATGCTCACACTGCCATGATAACTGAAAAGTTATGGCATAAATAGGATTTAAATATTTTTATGTATGCCCGGACACATTTTACTTGTATGTAGATGGATCAGAATGAAATATACTAAAATGTTATTAGTATTTTATCTACTAGGGCTAGAGGGAAGCAGTGAGGCTGTTGATATTTTACTTGCTAAAGTACATTTTTGTATTCTCTATATGTTCTATAATGATCTTCTATTACTACTATAGCAGAAACAAAGCTTGCTAATTTTTCAAACAGAATTTAAATGGGGGGATGGGGGTGGGGACAAGAAGGGGCAGACACAAACAATAGCATTTTCTTCTCTTCTAAAGGAAAGCACCTAAAATGCAAGACTTGTTTTCAGAATCCTAGGAGATGGCATTCCTAAAGGTGGCCCTTTGGGGATAAGATTTAAAGTTGGCTCTTAGCTTTGAGGGTAGATGTGGATACAGTCAAAGCAGGAAAGCTGTTGGGGCAGTCGGCAAGGGAGAGTCATCACAACAATTATCTCTGTTGTTTTTGGCACTTTCCAAGAAACGTTGTTTTCACAAGACCTATGAGTTTTGTCTGGGAAGAAAGAAGATAGCTGCCAACATTTGGCACCATATGGGGTTTTCTTCTTTTTCCTTTTTTTTTTTTTTTTTTTAAAAACTTAGTGTGTAGTCTGCTCTTAAGCCTTAAAGATCAAGAAAAGATTGTGTTTTTTTGTACACTTGTTGGGAACATCTGGGGCAAGCCATTAGGTTACACACCATGGGCTCTGTTTACAGACAAGTGTGTGATATAAACCACAGGGGAAAAAAAACTGCCTTTCTTTGCAGCTGCATGTTATAGCACATGGTGAACCAAGGTCTTGTATTGGCCATATAGACTCCCGCTTGTCATGTCTTTTGAGGTGAGTAGATTGAGAAACCGTATATTACTAGCATAGGGCATACAGTCAATAATATTGAAATAGCTATGTATGGTGGTCCTGGCAATATTGGGGGAGGAACACCTTGTACAGTATCTGATTGTCTAACCACTACACTGTACACCTGAAACTAATACAAAATAATATTGAATGTAAAAAAAAATAGATAAGCTTTAGATAAAAAACAAAACAAAAGTGTACGTCACTGCCTAAGTACAGAATATTCTTCAGACGTCCCAGCAGCTGGCCCTTATTGAGATCAGACTGCCTCTGCGGGTGCTGCCTTGACCCAGAGGCTGGGTGCTTCCTCACTGGCAGTACATAAACTCATCTGTTTTTGAACGGCCTTTTATTAAATCAAGAACAACAGTCATTTCAAACTCCAGGTGTAAAGCGTGGAGAAATTATTCCTCAAGGAATATTATTTTGTTTTTGAAAGAAACACTACAGTGTGTATTTATGACACTAAAGTTCCAATCCAGGGAACGGAGGAAGAAGACGAATAGCGATGACTGTTTTTATGCCTGTGATTGAGATTATCCCTCGAGTAGGCACCTATTTTGCGATATCACCCTCATTTATCTAACACTTAATGAAATAAGTAACACATTAAAAAACATACACCCACAACTGTTTTGTTTCCTGAGTCTCATTTTCTCGTGCTTTTTCTATCCTTCATTGTCACGCCATTATTTTGGTTAATTATTATGGTTCCACGTTTCAAATGTAAACTTTCTGCAGAGTCTGGAACTCCTCAAAGTGCACTGCCCTGTTTTTTTGTTTTGTTTTGTTTTGTTTTCGTAGGGAAGCAAGTGCTGAAGCTACCCTCTATGCAAGCTGTGGAGGGTGGCCCAGCCATGGCGGAGGGTTGGGGATCATAGCTGTGTATATACACAGATTCTTAAAAAGAGATCCCTAGTCAGTGGATTATTGCGTGCCACTCTGATCTCCTATCCTGTTTACTGCCTAGTGACAAGAATTAGAAGAGATCAGGGGGCAATTCTGTTTGTCCTTTCTGCTGATCTCCTTTCCTGATGAGGTTTAAGATTGGTAATGGTGACTCATTACCACAGCGCTTCTAGGGTGTCTGAGCAGCGGGATGATGCACATTCTGCTTCCACCCTTCTCAGCATTGAAAGCAAGATTATTCTGGTCCTAAAAATCCGGGAACATGCCTCGGAAGTGATGTAGGTATGATCTCGTCATTTTTTTTTTCTTTTTCCTAGAGGTGAAGTCATTTTCTTAGTCATGGAAGTCTGGGTAGCAAGACTTGAACACAAGTCTCGCCCTGGTGTCTGGGCTCTATCGGCCTCATTATGACATCCTTTTTGGTTCAAGTTGTCTTGATACATAGTGAGCTCTTGAGAAAATGCAGAAGCTCCTCCATCAGTGACCTTAAAAGTTTGAGCTCACTGCTGCCCTAGCAAAGAATTACCACACCTATTAAGTGAAGAAATAATATCCAGTCCATTTTTCAAAACAGGAAAAAGTCTTGCTTTGACATCCTTGTTTGTAATTTTTATTGATAAATAATTGAAAATCACCTTTGGTGAAATGTATGGCAGACTTTAAAACGGGTTGGTGTCTTTTTCTGGTTTATACATTTTGTATTTCTCGTTAGCTTTTTCCCATAGACTGTGAAACCAGAATAATTACGGTTACCTGAATTTGAACACACATATTCCATATTCTAGGTGATAGATAAGGAAACATTTCAGCATTTCACCTGAAATTTCTTGATGTTTAAAATTATTTTCTCTATACCTTCCCTGTCAGATGTGAATAATTAGTAATACTTTCCACCAGAATCACAGTACTTCTTTTGCATATCTTTGGGCTGTTATAATAGGGAGGACATAACCTACTTTTACCCATTTTTTTTCATAAATATAATTAATGCTCTGTAGTTTGCAAGAAGAAATATCAAGGCTAAATCATTCTTTTGAGATGATAAATACTACCCAACTAAAGATGAGAAGAAGACAGAATATGAACTCTAATTTCTTAGTCCTTTCCAGGTGATACAGACAAGATGTGATTAGCTCATAGTGGCAGAGGGCTGGGATCCTCCTAATAATGGGCCCGGGACTCAGGAGCCCCATTGAACTCATGCGGGGATCTCATCATAGAGAGTGGTACAGAATTGGATACTTTTCAGATTAGAATTAAAACTAAACTGCTGAGTCTGTGTTGTCATTAAAACTCCCAAGTTGCTTTTTGCAAGATTATGTGTTGTTAGCCAGTGTGTTGGCCACATGAGTAATTGCTCTGTCAATTGGGCCCTGCATGCTCCTTTGTACAAGGTCATCACATCCACTTTCTGAGTTAAACTGTCACAAAGTGAGAGTGGCCTCTTTAACAGAAAGGGGTGAGCACTTTAATTTATAAACTCATGCATTGATCAGTATTTTCCTCCTGCTTTGCAGGAAACAGTAGTTGTTTAGCTTCTATAAAACGCAAGGTATTGGTCCCTCTTTTCTTTTAAATCTTTGGCTAATACTTTAGATTTTTGTTCAGAAGAAAGCATATCACTGTCTTAAATTTTTCCTACTGAGATTTTACATATATAAATACACACACACACACATCTACACTAATAAAAGAGAAACATGCATATTGACCATACCTCTGTTATGCCCACAAGCCACGCTCACCAGCCAATCAAGAGCGAGTATGCAAATTAACCCAACCAAGATGGCTGCAGCCAGGGAGCAAGCAGGAGGCTTGGGTTTCCCTGGCGATGGAGGAAGCCAAGCTTCCTGGCCTTCCCTGGCCTCCACTCAAGGCTACAAAGTTTCAATTATAGAAGATAAATAAATCCCAGATACCAGGGCCTCTGCTTGGGTCGTCGGGAAACATGGCTGGCCTGCAAACCACCACACGCCCCTCTCCTAGGCCATCCCACACCCCAAGGGAACCTCCACCCTGACCCAGGATACCCTTCAGGGCAAACGAGCCGGCCCCCACCCATGCACCAGGCCTCCATCCTATCTAATAAAAGCATAATATGCAAATAGACTGTCACTCCAACACACAAGATGGCTGCCCCTATGTGGTCAAAGATGGCTGTCTCCATGTGGACACAAGATGGCCAGCAGGGGAGGGCAGTTAGGAGGGACCAGGCCTGCAAGGGAAGGCAGTTGGGGGCGATCAAGCCTGCAGGGGAGGGCAGTTAGGGGTGACCAGGCCAGCAGAGGAGGGAAGTTGGGAGTGACCGGGCCTGCTGGAGAGGGCAGTTGGGGGGGACCCAGGACTTCAGGGGAGGGCAGTTGGGAGGGGGGCAGGCCTGCAGGGGAGGGCAGTTAGGGGCAATTAGGCTGGCACAGGAGTGGTTAGGCATCAATCAGGCTTGCTAGGTAGTGGTTAGGGGATGATCAGGCTGGCAGGCAGAAGCAGTTAGGGGCAATCAGGAAGGCAGGCAGGCAAGCAGTTGGGTGCCAGCAGTCCTGGATTGTGAGAGGGATGTCCGACTGCCCGTTTAGGCCCGATCCTAGGATCGGGCCTAAACGGGCAGTCGGACATCCCTCGGGGGGTCCCAGTTTGGAGAGGGTGCAGGCTGGGCTAAGGGACACACCCCCTCTGTGCATGAATTTCATGCACCGGGCCTCTAGTATGTATAATAAAAGCCTAAGCAACCATTACAGCAGAATGACCAGAATGAACAGTTGCTATGATGGAGCAGACACTCAATGCAGGAGCTGCCCCCTGGTGGTCAGTGTGCTCCAACAGGGGGAGCGCCGCTCAGCCAGGAGCTGGGCTCACAGATGGTGAGAGCAGTGGCAGTGGTTGGAGCCTCTCTTGCCTCCACAGCAGCCCTAAGAAGCAGCTAGCAGGTGGGTGGTAAGGAGCAAGGGGTACTGGACTGTGAGAGGGATGTCTGACTGCTAGCTTAGGCCCATTCCCTGTGGGGTTCCAGACTGTGAGAGGGTGCAGGGGTGGGCTGAGGGAGTCCCCCTCCCCCCAGTGCATGAATTTTGTGCACAGGGCCTCTAGTTCTTATTTAAATAAACTTATATAAATACGTAAATATATATATATATATACATATATATATATATTTACGTATTTATATAAGTTTATTTATTTCTATCTTGAAATACTAGGAGATGTGTAGTCTATTCATTAGTCTAGTAATGGACAGGATGTGAATAGATGCTCTTTATTCATTTATTATTTCAACAAATATTCCCTGTGCATGTATTACATATGTAGCAAGATGCTAGACACAGGTGATATAGCAATGAACAGAAGGTACATATCCTCTGACCTCCTGGAGTTTACATTCTAGTGAGGAGAGAAAGATGACCACACACATAAGTAAACTGTTGGGATGATGGAACATGATCAGTGCTGCATACTGGGAGAGAGGGCAGGTGTCATGGTAGAGAATGCTGTAGTTTACAGCGGGTCATGGGGAGCCTCACTGAGTGACTGAGCATAGACCTGAGAAGATGGGGGTGAAGGCCTATGTGGGACCAGTAGAGGAGGCAAGGCTCTTAGAGAGGAGTGTACCTGGAAGGTTGAACAGCAGGGGGGATAGCTGGAGTGTGGTGAGATGCATTTTATAGGGATTAGTAGAGGCCCAGTGCACAAAATTCATGCACCGGGGGAGGTGGTGTCCCTCAGCCCAGCCTGTACCCTCTCCATTCTGTGACCCCTTGAGGGATCCCTCTCACAATCCAGGATTGCTGGCTCCCAACTGCTCGCCTGCCTGCCTTCCTGATTGCCCCTAACTGCTTCTGCCTGCCAGCCTGATCACCCCCTAACCACTACCCTGCCAGCCTGATCGACGCCTAACTGTTCCCCAGCTGGCCCGATTGTCCCTAACTGCCCTTCCCTGCAGGCCTGATCACCCCCAACTGCCCTCCCCTGCAGGCCTGGTTACCCCTAACTGCCCTCCCCTGCTGGCCCAGTCACCTCTAACTGCCCTCCCCTGCTGGCCTGGTCACCCCTAACTGCCCTCCCTTGGCAGCCAGTTGCCCCTAACTACCCTCCCCTGCAGGCCTGGTCACCCCCAACTGCCCTCCCCTGCTGGCCCAGTCACCTCTAACTGCCCTCCCCTGCTGGCCTGGTCACCCCTAACTGCCCTCCCTTGGCAGCCAGTTGCCCCTAACTGCCCTCCCCTGCAGGCCTGGTCACCCCAACTGCCCTCCCCTGCAGGCCTGGTCACCCCCAACTGCCCTCCCCTGCAGGCCTGGGTTCCCCCAAACTTCCCTCCCCTGCAGGCCTGGTCACCCCCAACTGCCCTCCCCTGCAGGCCTGGTCCCACACAACTGACTTCCCCTGCAGGCCTGGGTCCCCCAACTGCCCTCCCTTTCTAGCCTGGTCTCCCCCAACTGCCCTCCTCTGCTGGCCTGGTCACCCCCAACTGCCCTCCTCTTCTTGCCTGGTCACCCCTAACTGTCCACAACTGCCCTCTCCTGCAGGTCATCTTGTGGGGGCAGCAATCTTTTACCACATGGGTGTGGCCATCTTGTGTCTTGGAGTGATGGTCAATTTGCATATTACTCTTTTATTAGATAAGATGCTTTCTGCTGAGTTGAGACTACACTGTAGAGGAGGAAGGGAAGAAATGTAACAGAGACAGGTTATTCCAGCATAAGAAATTCCATTTAATAATAAATATAGTTAACACCTCTGGAGTGCTTACTATACACCAGGCATTCATTAATACATGCTTTACATGTACCAATTCCTTTAGTCATTACAGAAAATCTATGAGGGCAAGTATTATTTCCAATTTAAGAAAATGTAAGCCATTTGGCCAAGATTGGAGCAGGGATCCCAACAAAGACACTCTGGTTCCAGGGTGCATCTCCTTAGTCATGACATTATCCTGCGTCTAACATCCACTTTACTTTGTTAGAACTAAAGCTCTCCTCTGGTTCGGAGCTGAGCAGACTTGCTCAGTTTTTATCACTTCTTAAACGTGGCAAAGTCAATGAGGGCTCTCAATATCTAAAATTTTTTTTCTCCCCAACACCACATATTTGTTTTAAGGAAAAGCCTGGGTATTTGGGATGAGAATCCCTTATGAAGAAAAATCAGAGTGTGAAAATATAACTTCATGTAGCTTGGAACGGAGTTTATTCTGGATGACCACTTGCCAGTTATGTGATCATGTAACTTTTCTGAGTGCCTAAGTCCCTAATTTGTAAAATTTTAAAATTAAGAAGTACCTTGTAGAGTAAAATTAATGAAAACTCCTAGATAAATGTCTGGTCTGCTTAATACATTTGACTTTCTCTGCCTATCTTCCTGGTTTGATAATTTGAAAATGAACAAGGATTTCTAAAAAATAAACTGGATATAATGAAAATGAAAAAGCTTCATGCTGGGAGGCTAGCAAAACCAAAAATCCAAGGTAACTCTACAGGACATTTAAAAAATAATCTGTGTGCATCTACTTAGATCAGGGCTTTTTAGACTTGGATGTGCATTTGAGCCCTCTGGGATCTTGTCAAATACAGATTCTGCTTGGGCAGGCTGGGGTAGGGCCTGAGATTCTGCATGTCTTATAAGCAGATGTGATGCTGATGCTGCAGGCCTGTGGTCCATACTTACTAGCAAGGACTTAAAAGAATAGATTTAGGAAGCACCATGAGATATTACAGTTACTAACACTCAGGTCAGTGTCAGTGAAATATTTTATCTGAGCTTCTCAAAGGTAAACTGAGCTGTTTCACAGGTATTTATTCCCCAGGAAAGGCTGTATTTCAGTCGCTGCTGATCTCTGTACTACCATATATGTGATCCTCTGGAGGTTGAGCCAGACTTGCATTTTATCTTACCCATTAGTACCAGTTAACCTTGATTAGAAGTGGTAGAGTACTTAAGCATTATTGGTTGTGTAGGTTCCTGGGAAAAAGAGTTTGAGTCTCTCTGGATTGTGAGACCACTAAGCACAGATGTTTTATAGGCACTGGCAAGATAGTTATATAAGACTAGAGGCCCGTTGTAGGAAGATTCCTGCCACAGGGCTTCCTGCCAAGGTCTGCTTCCTTCCCTTCTGCCCCACCCCGCCTGATTCCCTCCCTTCTCGCAGCCCCACTTGCTTGCTTCTCTGCAGCTTCGCTCCCTTCTGCAACACTTGGCTTCCTTCTACACTCTTTAGTCTTTGCGCTACCCCAGGATATGCAAATTAACCGCCATATTGGTTGTGTTAATTTGCACATTTGCTCCTGATTGGCTGGTGGGTGTAGTGGAGTGATGGTTAATTTGCATATTATTCTTTTATTAGGTAGGATGACTGCTAATGTTCATGTTAGCATTAGGATGGGTCTTTAAGTCAAATACTAATTATAGCTGAGAGCAATAATTTGAGATCTCCATGATGTCTTTTGGACACATTACCAAGCTGAAATCTTAGAATTTCCTGAATTTTAAATGAAACTATTCATTGTATTCACAGCCATATCCACGTGTTTGCTTTCTGATCACAGCATTGTACTTATTCTCACATGCATACACACACAAGCCAAATATTATGTACCTATATTATTCTGTTCCTTTGATTTATTGCTACTTTGGGGAGGGATCTGTTCTGTGTTAGGTCCCAGTAATTTGTGCACTTATTATTTTTCAGAAGTTTTCAAACTTTAGTCTTCTAAGTTACTAAGAACTATAAATGGACAGGGCATTGTTATTGACCACAAATAACATTCTTCTTTATTCCTCAGTTTTCACCCAGCTGCAATGTTACTAGAAAAAAAGTGCCTATTTATGGGAAATGTGCTCTCTCTCCTCCTACTGAATCTTAAAGGCTTATTTTCAGATACTTCTGGAGCTGCCACCTGTTAAATTATAGCAACCGGATGCTTTGTAGATATTTTTACCGTGAAAGAAGATAAGCTAGAAAAAGAAAATACATTTGATGTTGGAAAAATGTCACAGATTTTTTGAATCTAGTTTGCATGGAGCCTTTGGACCCTCCTCTTCTGGCCAGCCTTCAGGAGTGCCTGTGAGCACAAAGGAATGGCATGTATTTATACTTCTGTAAATAAGATCCTGTATACTTTCCACTGAGAACATGCAGGCAGCCCTTTTATGGTCAACAAGGGGTTTTCCCTCTGGCCTTTAGGCAGACCACAGGGCTAGGTGCTCAAGAATGTATTTTTGATACTGTTCATAGGAATGGTTTCACAAGCTGTTCCCCTTTATGAAATCTTAGAAGTGGTTTTGTTCTACTTACCTTTCTTTGTTCACTAATAGGTAATCTAGGAACTTTTGAAGGGTTTTATGTAAAAAGTCAAAGTTTATTTGTTCAAAGTTACCTTTTGTTCAGGTTAAGTTGTCAGTTTTGTAATCAGTTCTGCTTGCAAAATAGACAATGTCATCTTATTATTTTATTCCCATCTTATTATGTTCATAATTGCTAGTGTTCCTTCAAGAAATATATGGTATCTCATTTTATCACTTAAGTAACTTCAAAATGTGTCTTTGATGAAAAGTCCCTGCATTCATATACCCAAAGAACTTATTAACCAAAATGAAAGTTGAAAGAAGATAATGGGTGAATAATTGTAGAAAACATCATTGAGCAAGGACATATTTAATGTTTTCTTTTGATTTGATATTTAATCAGATAATGTTAATATTGATCATAATAACATTATTTTAAACCTGATCCACTCTACGAAATCATAAACCTAATGATAAACCACCCTTTTGTTCATAACCCAATATTCCTGTGAAAGATGGTTGGATATCTAGCTTTGAATCCAGGATTTTCTCTAGAACTACAGAGTAGAGTCTGTTGAGAGGCATTCATTTTCCGTGGCTGTTGGCCCCTCATTCTCTTCAGTTTCTCATTTTGGAGGGAGTACTTCATTTTTAACCGTTTTTGACAAGTTGCTCAACTGCTTGGAAACTATTTTAAATAACACTATTTATAAACTGTGTATATTGTTAAAGAAAAGTTCTTCTCTCTTCCAGCCCTCCATCTTACACTCATCAAACCCATCCTGTGAGATCTCAGGTCAATAATCACTGCTTTAATATGGCCTTCCTTAGTAATTCACTCAGTACTTACTGAGCACCAACTATGTGCTAGGCTTTTGGTCCTCAGTCTTCTTGGTCTCAAGATCCTTCTGCTCTTATGAAGATTATTAACAATTTCAAATAGTTTGTGTTTGTGTGGATGATATTCATTGTTATCATATTAGAAATGAAAACTAAAAAAGTTCAAACATATTTATTATTTTATGTAGAAATAGCAGTGATAAACATAACATTAACATTTTATGAAAATTATTTTATATTTTCCAAAGCAAAAACAATTAGTAAGACGAGCAACACTGTTTTACATTTTTTTGTTTGAAAATCTCTTTAGTGTTTGGCTTACTGGAAGATAGATGACTTCTCATATCTGCTTCGATACTCAGTCTACTGTGATATCACACATCAGCTAACCTCAAGAAAACTTGACTGCACACTTGGGAGAAAATAGCATTAATCTCACAGACTCCCAAAAGGTTCCCAAAACACAGTTTGAGAACCCTTGTGCCAGGCCATGGCTATAGACCAGTACTCAAGGAGACACCAGCCCTGGCCTTTCTGGATGTGGCATTTACTCATAGTACTGTGTAATTTTCTTTCTTAATTAACACTTTCAACTCTTCCACTACAGTAAAGTCTCCAAATAGGCAGAGGTTCCTTGTTTTTTATTCTCATTCATTGGTTTATTTTTCTGGTTTACATTATTAAACATTTATTGAGTGAATAAGTAAAATAAACCATTTATAGTGTTGAATATATATTTTCTAATTCTATATGTAGGGCATTCACTCTACTAGTATAGACTTCAAAATCTTAGAGGCTTTACTATCTCTGGATTAAGTGTTATCCTTTTTGAACTTTTTCAGGATACTTGGAAATACGTACTCAAGTACTTAGACAGGAAATGATATCTTCAAATAGGAATATAATTAATTTGCTGTAATAAGATGGTTTTCCTTATAGTTGCTTGCAACTCAGTAGTTCGATTCTTTATATATGTATTTTTAGTAACCCACACTGTTCATCATTATGAAGGCCTTTCATATGTGAGGAATCTATCTGGATGATTGTTAATTGTTTCAGACAACTTAAGGTAATGAGAAAACCAGTTTCTTTTCTTTTTTTTCATGGGATTTTGAGTAGGGAACAGTGGTTTCAGAAAGTAATGTTGTAGACAATTTGCAATTGTTTACCAATTTCCTTGACTTTCTTTCCAATAAGCCACTAACAGCTTTATATGTTGTAAAGCCCAGTTCCATCTTTATTCTGCTTTCTGTTAACTTGAAACTAGTGTCAGTGCTGACCATTCTGTATCATGTGGATAATATCTAAGATATAAAGTTTGTAGAAGTAGGAGTAGTTAGGAATCAAGATTATTATACAAGTGCTTAGAATTAATATGTCTTACAAGGATATGTTAATTTGATTTTTTCTAAAGGAACATTGATGGTGATAACATCTTTTATATGTATTTTGTTTAAACAAACTAAGATATAAATATAAATTGTTTTCATATATTTTATTTGGCTCATAGTACAATTTTGAAGTGAATTCTTCATTGCCATTTAAATGAAAATGTGTGTTTTCTTACATATAAGATAGGTATAAATTCATCTTTTCAAGCCCTCTTTTATGAGTCTCATTTCATTTTTTAGGTTTATGAGAGAAAATTCAGTAAGTGAGAAGGCTTTGCTGATTATAGGATTTTCCTTCATGTAGGATTGAACTTGCTTGTTATTTCTTGTTTCTATATCTGACTCATTGAGTTATTTTTCTGGTGAATTCATGCTGTTCATGATGTCAGCATTACAAGTTTACACACATGTTATTGTATAATATAATTTGAGATCATATTTGGAACAAGAATAAAACTATCACTTTAAAGTGGTGATGTAGTAACTACAGTAGAGGCTGGAGTGAATTGTGTGGCTTGGCATACTTTTGAGATTAAGAATAATGATATGTAAATTACATATTAAAGGACCCCCTTGATTAATTAATAATGTAGGCCTAGACTTTATTCATCCAATGGCCGAGATAGGAGCCATTATATGATTTGGGTATATTCCTGGCCTGACATCTAGGGGTGGGGTGGAGGTTGTGGGGAAGAAAGAAACTGGGAAGAGATTAACCAAAGAATTTATATGCTTACTAGGGGCCCAGTGCACAAATTCATGCACCTTGAAAGGAACTGTGGGCCATGAGGCTGTGGTGGGCACAGGGGCAGGTCTCGGCCCATCCTCCATGCCCCCTCCCTGTTCCCCCTCCATGCCCCCTCCCTGTTCCTCCCACCATGGACCCAGGTCCCCTGTCTGCCGGCAGCCCTGCTCCCGCCACTGCCACTCCCACATGCTGACAATGCTGGCCCCTCTTGCACCTGCTGATGGTGCCAAGTGATCAGGGCCAGTGTCAGGCGCTGGCAGCAGGTATGAGAGGGGCCACTGGGTCAGACCACGGTGTATGGAGCAAAGAATTTTCAGTAACCACCAGAGGCTCACCCTGATGACAGCACCAGTGCTCTACCTTGGTCTGGTGCTTCTGCTCACCTGCTCCACCATCCCTCCACGGCTGATGCCCGCCATGTTCCATGCTCACCCCTGGTGGTCAGCACATGTCATAGTGACTGGTTGTTTGGTTGTTCTGCCATTCAATCTATTTGCATATTAGCCTTTTATTATATAGGGTATGGCTAACCCAGAACACAGACAATAGGGTGGTGAAGGCCTGTTTCCCAGCTCCCATTACCCCTCCTGGAGCACGTTGGAGGTAGTATCAGTGGGATGAAAAGGAGGGACATCTGCAATACTTTCAATAATAAAGGTAAATTAAAAAATAAAAGAAATTAAATAAAAAAAAAAACACAAGTGAGTCCTGAAGTGTGGTGGAAATTGTCTTCTAAGGTTCTACTTCTCCAAATTCTGAATTATTCTTGAGATGCAGTGAAATCTTAAAGTTTACTCTCAAGGAAAACAGTTCATATCCTGCACAAACAAAAGATGGATACCTTTTAAGATTCAACTTGTGGAGATGGTGGACTTATACAGATTTATAACTAATAGACTGATAGAAAGTCATAGAGCTAGCAAGTAAGTCAGGCATTTTTTAGTATTATCTGACTCCAAAAAAGTGGTAATTAATATTTTAATATTAACCTCCAATGGCTTGATGTTTATGTATTTTACATAATTGGGAAAGGAAAGACACAAATTATCGCTTCACATGTTCATGTTTTACAAAGTGTGTACTTAACATTTTAATTTCCTTGAGAGTAAGGACCTGTGTTTTTAAAAATAATGTATCCTGTTGTTTAACATAATATATAACATATGCAGTTACTTCTGGTTATCTGTAGTAGTTATGGTGTATGAAGTCAATGCAGACACTGAATTAGAGAATACTGAACTATTGCTCTTAGGGGAAATACAGGATCAGGTTCCTGCAAGCCCCTGGTCACAACATTGTGGTCATTGTTGTCAAAGGCTCAATGCTTCACATCAATGCTTTTATGTGTTTTTCTGTTTAAGGATAACATGTTTAATTTATATTGTTGATTCATTAACTAGAGCTCATGGGCACTGTAATTCATGCCTGAAGGAAGCTTATCTAACACATGTATTTTCTCCGTAAGACACATCACAGATCTCTTGTGCTTAGGACACTAGACAGCACTGCAGCACCTGACTTCGGGTTATTTAAAACAATGAAATCACCAGCAAAAAGCACAAAAATGTGGAACACGTGTCACTAAATACACAGCAAAAAGGACAGTCATTTACACGTTGAGAGCTGAAACCAGAAGGCAGAATGTCACTCTATTCCACATTAGCTGGATGACTCCAAAGGTTTTGCCACTCTGCACATGTACATGTCCCTAAATGGCCATGAAAGTGCTGCATATTGTTTTCGGAGTTGCAACTACATCTTAGCCAATAGACAAATTAGCAAATATGGAGTGCACCAATAATGAGAATCTACTGTAGTTGGTTTGAGTATTTTATTAAATATGTGAGCCAAGCCCTGACTTATGTGACTAACTTGTTAGAGCATTAGCCCATGTACCAAAGGGTCTCAGGTTCAATCCCTGGCCGATTTGGCATGTGCAGGATGCAATGATAGATCTCTCTCTCTCTTTCTCTCTTTCTCTCTCTCTCTCTCTCTCTCTCTCTCTCTCTCTCTCTCTCTCACCTTCCTCCCTTCCACTCTCTCTAAAAGAAATATCCTCAGGTGAGGATTGAATACGTGAGCCACATTCCATTTTATAAGACGGGTGCGTAGCTATTTTCTAGTGATGTCTACTTCAGGCCAGCATTTATTAACTTTCTTTCATTAAGGTTTTATGTAAACCTATGAGTTAGACGACTTTCTTGTATAGGTGAGGCAACTCAGACTCACAGAAGTAATGAAACTGGTCCATGGTCTTACAGTTAGGTGTGAAGTGGCAGAGTTCAGATTTTCAACAGGCCTATCTGACTCACCAGGTGATGATTATGATTAAATATTAACTCATTCCACACTTTTTTCTTCCATCTTGAGCACAGATATAGTGTGACGTATCTGTGTTTACTTCCTTTAAGGAGAAAGGTAAATATTATACTTGCCTGGGTATCTGAAAGCTAAACCTAAGTGCATTCATTTGTAACATTTTAAAAAATGTTGCTCTTTGAAATATGAATTATAGAAAATGTGGGGGAGAATTGAACAGTCAGACTCCTGATCAAAACAGGCTCTTTGGCAAATTAAAAGTTTCTAATAATAGATTAATTTACAATTACATTAGTTAAGTAAATGCCATCCCCTCCTTTTATTTATACATTTTCAGTGCTATTTTTAAGTCAGATCATATTCTATAAATGCACATCATAACCAGGTGTTATAGTTACTTTTAAACATGTTGCTGTAATTTACTTTTAATGAAGAATAGATGGAACAATTTTCAAGGGAAAGATGATTCAAAAATAAAATTAAAGCACACTCTACTATCTGAGAGTTTCTGTTCTATCAGATGTAGCTGAAAAAAAACCTCCTATAAAACGTAATGTTTAAAATTCATGCAAAGATATGTCCCACAGTAAGTATAAACCATAATTCTGAATAAATATCTCCACTTTAGTTTAAGAGGATAGTTATCTTAGCGAATGTCTGGGTGGTCCAAGGTTTCAGGGGACGCGAGCTTTCGAGAAGCAAGGGTCAGCAGCTCCCTTTCTAATACTAACAGCCTTGCATTTGTCCATTGTCATGGCCTTGTCATGTGCCAGCTGCAATAAACAGGTCAGGTGTGATGTGCTTCAAGATTACCTTGGGCTGTTTTTCCTGGACAGTAATAAAAGAATCGCTGCTGAACCTCTGCCCGCATAGCAAGCCAGCGTGATTGTCATGTGTCCTGAAGCGTAGGCACTAACCAAAGAGGTTAATGTGATCCCGGGCAACTTAAGCCTGCATGGATCTTTGTCTATAATTTAAGTGTTTTTCTCAATGGTAATAGAATATGCTTTGCCCTATCGCTTCGAGGCACACTTAACAATCTTTTTATTGTCACTGTGCAGTTATCTTTTCAGAAGCTCTGCATTACTCTTGGGAAGGTAATCCAAAAATGTTTTAATAACAGGAAATGTTTGCCATTTCGCCCATAATACAAAAGAATTCATGTGTACTGGGCAGCTGAGTCATACATCTGGTTTCAAGTTCAAAAGGTCAGGCTTCTGAGGCTGTCACATCCTTTGCTTTCACAATTCTTGTCAATTTTTTTCTGTTCAGAATGGCTTTGCTGCATTCCACACTTTGCTGTCCACCTCCCGTCCATAGGTAGCAGGGTAGGAAAGTTAAAATACATTATGAGATTACTAAACAGGGAAATTAGAACCGTAATAAAGAGATAAGAAAAAAGTGAGGCTGGATTGCATATATAATAATAGTATAAACCTAGATTTCTTCATCGTGGTTATTACTACAAAGAGTGTCAGCTTTATAATGGGATTTCATTTTTGTTTATAGTTACAAGACTATTGTGGTAATGCCTTATTTAAGGAAAATGTCTTTTAAGATAATGTAAACAATTCATCCTATACATTGCCTCTCTCCCCAGAAAAACTAATACTAGTATGGTCTAGCCCAGTGGTTGGCAAACTGCAGCTCGCAAGCCACATGTGGCTCGCGGGCCGCGGTTTGCCGGTCTGTTGACTAATGAGTTTGCCTACCACTGGTCTAGCCTACAGGTCCTTCACTGATCAAGTTTAAATATTTTGTTGCCTTCATCCAAACCCCCACAGATATCTTAAGTCCCTATTGTTCTGAAATCCTCTCAAGTCTCCAAATTTGCCTTTTTGCACAATTTTTCACATACTCTTTTCATTGCCAGAAATTACTTTTCCACGTTTCTACCCCGAAAAGTTGTCCAGCAATAAGGGTGAACTATCTAGAATGTTTTCAGTTTAAGCTGTTTTTGAACAAGGTTATTTCTTGAAATGCAATTCTCAGAAATGCTTTCTTACAAATTATGTAAGTTTCCCAGTATTCACACAATGCTATACAGGTGAGGGAGAAATTAAAGTGTATGTTTGGGGGATTAGAAATGTGAGGCTAAGGACAAATGAATTCCATTCATACCCAGTTCATTTTGTTTAAACCCCAAATCCAATGACAACCATTTGATGTTCTAACATCTGGTGTACTATCGTCTGTGCACTGAGGATTTTTCATCATTTCTACTTGTGTGGGCCTCCTGAGCAAGGCTCTGCACTTCTCAGGACACGACAGGTTCTGGCCTGTCAACACAGAAGTCTTGAAAGGGCCGTTTGAAAGTAGGAGAGGTAACTTGATGTGAAATCAAGTATTTAAAAATGTTATCAACTATTCCTAATATCCAGAAGTAGCTGAAGAATAAGTAACCAGGGACTATTTTCCATTCTGCTGTGTTCTGCTTAAAGGTTGAGACTAGCTCCTTTTTTAAAAAAGCTGACCTGAGTTAACCCTTATTGAACAGTAAATCATTCATGGAAGGAGGAGAAGGGGGAAGAGGAAAGACTTTGTCTCTTTGGATACTTCTTTTGTGTTTTGATGCTTTCCGGAAGGCTGGAAGAAGAGAAATTACAGTTTCAGATGCCATGGGGCAAAAAATCAGTGTTGTTTTTCCAGCTGGAGAGTAGCTTTATAATATTACTTTTTCCCCCAGCTCTTTTTGTTTGCTATGAAAAATTGATTGTATGAGCCATAAAAATTTCTTTATAAGATGTGATGCTTTTTATTCATTTTATTTTTCTTCCTTTTCTTCTCCCAGGAAAGGTATGTCACCTAGAGAACTAAGGATGTAGAATGGATTATATTTTCAAAATTTCTAAATTTTGAACAGTGTTCAATTTTCTTTGAAAATACACAGGTAATTAGGTATTAGATTAACTCATCATTTCTGTAGTATTTTTATTATTCTTCAGTCATTTTCCGAAGGGTTAACTGATGTTGTATTTTCTTGCTGCTTGTCATTTTGCACATTTTTTTTTAAACTAAGGGTTTCTAAGTTGTTGAGGGTCTATAATGCTTATCCTACAAAGCATGTCACTACTTCCTTGTCTATTGTTTCCAGCTGACCCTCCTAAATGGCCTGTCTTGGATTCATGTATTGCAATTATTTATATATTTTTATTTCTTTACATTTATCATTTATTTGCCTGTTGTGTTTTCTTTGTGTTATTTTGTGTGGCTTTCTTGTGCGTGCAATCCTGTATTGTTAACATGACAGTGCTCTTGAGAACCACTCTAGAGATAAACATTGGGTCCTTCAGAAATTATAAACTTTATTCTTATGACAAGCAATATGAGAAAAAGGGGACTCTCTTGTACACAGTGTTTTTCAAATATGGGTAAATTCTGTATTTTTTTTTTTTTGGAGCTGTGTACTAAAACGTCTTTAAAGACCACCATAAAAGGATATTTCTCATAGACTCTTAATGTCACAAAGAACTGAACTGATGGATTTAAAATGAAATCCATCCCAGACTATAGAATGGGGTGAAATGTTTCTTTGCCTACGCCTTACTTTGGTCATTGGGTCTCAGCATATCCCTTGGTACTTGACTCTTCTCATCCTGTGTTTCATCTTCTTAACCAGCCCAGGTTTCATCCTTTTCATTTATACTGACCAGTGACTAATTCCCACCTGACACTTCTAACTGTAATGAATGAGTTTTTAGTCTTTAAAGAAAAAACAGGAGTGATAGATGGAAAAGGTGCTATAAAAATGATCTACAATGTGGCAAAATATAACCCAAAATGGACAAGATAAGTGAGAAGTGAATTTCTAAGTGCATAATAATTGCTCTTAGCACATTCATACAATGGGAAATAATATTCTATAAAATGGAAGTGAAAGGCAATTATGGCTTTTAAAATGTTTTTGTAAACCCAACCAAATATATATTTGGCACCATAGAAAGTGAATTATTTTCTTATGTGGAATACTTTCAAGATGTATTTAATGAATCTGGTATTCTAGAAATACTCGCCACCTATCCCATTCATATATTTTATCATTTAGCAAATTGAACTTTTTAAATGAACACCATACTCCTTCCAGTGTCTCGTCTCTGTGGTTTTCTTCTTTAAGTCTCTCAGTCTTGAAATGCATCCATTACCTAAGTCTTTACAGGGTAAGCTCTACAAATTTGAACAGGCTTTTAAGCCCTAGCTTAAATGCTCTTTCCATTCAAAACCTTTTGTGATTTTGCCAGGTGGAAATAATCTCTTTCTTCTCTGAGTTTCCATGGTCCTTTTTCTGTATCTCTTATTTAGGACAACCAGCACAGTCAATCTTTAATCTTTAAGGGTTTCTAGATCCTTCATTCTTAAAAATGAGGATTAATGTATGGTATACCTTGAAACTCCTATATTTCTCAGCATCATTCTGCAAGTCTATTCAATATTAAATAAATATTGAAAGACTGAATGAAAGAATGAGTTGACCATGATTACTGAGGTACATTTTACTGTGATACAATAAAATTATTCATATAAATTTATTATTTGCAATATGAAAGTCTGTCCTTGGATCCATTTATTCTTTATATCTGATGTTGTCCTTAAGTCATGTCATCTACTCTCTCTCTTGCTTTCAGATGCTTCATATGTAGAGGGCACCCTTATATCTAACTCTCATTCTGATGTTTCTCTGCTTCCAAACTTGTATATTTACCAGTGTCTATCTGTAGATACCTGATCTACATCTTAACTTTAATATGACTAAAACAAACTTGGCTTTTTTTCACTAATATACTTCTCTCCTCTTTTTCCTTCTTAGTAAAAGGTACTACTGCCATTACCATATACAGAGTTGCTAGTGAAGACAGTATGAAGAATTCTTGATGCCACCTCTTCCCCACCCCTTTTTGCATATTCAGCTCATCATCAGGTCAACTTTCTCCATATCGACCACCACCACCACCACTCCTCTGCAGTGGTATACTAGATTTATTGTTTACACTCATGACCTCACTATTCATTTGTTTCCAACAGACTAATTTTTTAAAGTATGCAAATAAGATTGTGTTAAGCTTGTACTCCCCACCTATGTCATCTTAGTACCATTAGAATAAATTCTAGTCATTTTATTCTGGCTTCCAGAGCCCTTTGGAATCTGATTTTATACTAGTCTTCCCCTCTGCTCTATAGAGTCTGGCTAGGGGACCTTCAATATGCACATCAAAATTGATCCTGTTGTAGCAATTTCTCCTGATTAGACATTTTTACCCCAGATTCTTTTTCCCCCCACTTAGATTCCAGCATAAATGTCACCTCCATAAGATGCCCTGCAGGCCCACGCATATACTCTGCCCTGAATTCTTTACTTACAACTACAACACCGATATTTCATTCCCCAGGCACTGTCTTCTTCATTAGTGAGCCTCCCCTTGCTGCCCAGAAAAATGGACCTTTATATCTGCAGTCCCTCATCAGCAGATTCAACGAATGGCAGATCAAAGATGTTTGAACAAAAATGTTACATAGTTACTAACAAATGCAATGTAGTTAGGCTTGTGATGGTTGCATCTGTATTGAACAAGTACAGATATTTTTCTTATTATTACTCTCTAAGCAATACAGTACAACAACTATTTACATAGCCTTTACACTGTATTAGGTATTATAAGTAATCTACAGGTGATTTCAAAGATATGTGTAGGTTTTATACAAGTACCATATTATCCTATCTAATAAAAGATTAATATGCAAATTGACCATCACACCAAGACACAAGATGGCCACCCCCATGTGGTCAAAGATGGCTGCCCCCATGTGGACACATGATGGCTGCCACAAGATGGCCTGCAGGGGAAGGCAGTTGTGGGAAGTTAGGGGTGACCAGGCCAGCAGAGAAGGGCTGTTAGGGGTGACCAGGCTGGCAGAGAAGGGCAGTTGGGGGAGGCCAGGCCAGCAAGGGAGGGTAGTTGGGGGGACTCAGGCCTGCAGGAGAGGGCAGTTGTGGGCGATCAGGCAAGCAGGGAGGGCAGTTAGGGGGACCAAGCTGGCAGAAGAGGGCAGTTGGGGGAGACTAGTTCAGCAGGGGAGGGCAGTTGTGGGAGACCAGGCCTGCAGGGGAAGGCAGTTGGGGGGGACCAGGCCAGCAGTGGAAGGCAGTTGGGGGGGGACCAGGCCTGCAGGGGAGGGCAGTTGGGAGCCAGCAGTCCTGGATTGTGAGAGGGATGTCCAACCGCCCATTTAGGCCCAATCCCACAGGGGTCCCAGATTGGACAGGGTACAGGCTGGGCTGACTGACACCCTCCTCCCCCGTGCATGAATTTCATGCACCAGGCCTCTAGTTTTGTATAACACACTAGAGCATCTATGGATTTTGGTATCTGCCAGGTCCTGGAACCTATTCCCCATGAATACCGAAGGACAACTGTACTTGGGAATTGAGTCTTTCTCCCCCATCAACTCTCAACCAATGCCCGATAGGATTTGATAAATATGTTATCCAGATCCCCACCCCTCAGATGGGAAACTCAGAAGCATGTATGTGTTCACCGAGTCCCAGGATTACCCCACAGGGGCTACTTGATTTCCTTGTCTCAGTTCCCCACCCTCATGCCTGATGTTCCTTCCACCTACCAAATAATCTTTTTGCCCCTAAATTGTTGTCCAAAACTCTGCTTCTGGAGGAGTCGAAACTAAGCCACTTTCTGTGAGCACCGAAGGACCCGCCATATCTCTATCACGTCACATCATTTCAATTCTCTGCCTGGCACATACCACTAGCTGATATTTCTCTTGCTAGATAAAAATGAGTAAACATTTTTTTCCCACAGTAATTTAAGAGTTGGGAAAGCAAGAGTATTTTTCTCATGTCAGTTTACCAGCAACTAAATGAATGTCTTATGTATCACAGGTACTGAATAAATGCTTAATGAAGAAGTGAGGAATGATTTTACACAGAAAAAAGGCTCCAATTTCAAGAATGCAAATTGCAGTTTAAAACTGTTCATCTGCTCCTGAATAGACACTTGACTGCACACTAATGAAGTTTTGAACTTTTATAAGAATGAGCTTTTTGGAGGGAGGGAAAAAAAAGGCTATTCATTTGGCCAACATTGATTGGGTGGCTCTTCTGTGCATTGTAGGCTAGGCTGCTTGGCTGAGGTGGCATATTAAGCATTTCCTTAAAAGAATAATATTTCAACTGATGTAGGTAGGCATGGGGGTTGTACGGCATTTTTCTTTTTTTAACAAATTAAGTGTCAAAAATTCCCAACTGTGTATCTTTTCTTTAATTTCCTCTCCTCACCACAAAGCTGTTTGTGTTCCAGTTGGTTGTCTGACCCATGCCCACTTCCACGTTTGCTGCTTTTCTGTCCTGTATCTTTCTCCAGACCATGAGCTGCAGACTTGCAGGAACTGATGTTTTTGAACTTCTTTGTTCCCTGCTTCTTGCATGCATTAGTAAGTGATGAATAAATATTTGCTGTCTGATTAGATGTTGTCTGGTGGAGTGTGGGTTTGTGCATGGGTCCATTTTCAAGAATTATGTAGGTTATTAGAAAACACACACAACAACCTAGTAGCAATTGTTGATCATTATAATGACATTGAATGGTATTCGGAAAAAGAATCTTTGTTTTTATATTTCCTTTAAAAAGATGGCTTGATGAAAATGGCTTTTGAGTTTTCTTTGAAGTTACTTATTCGTTTGTTTACAAATTAATTGCTTTCTGCAGTGTTTCCCTTTAGTGCTAGTAATGAAAAGTATTTAAAAATAATTAGTAACCCCATCCAGTCCTGATTTTATAAGTCTATTCAATGAATAAAAGTGAATAGTGTGGTTATTTTATCTTTATTGTTTTTGAACTAGTTTTCTTAGCTTTTTTTTTTTTCTTAAGGTTCAGAGCATGGAGCTTGATTCATAGACTTAAAATAATCTTTATTTAGGTTTAGCTGGTATATAACTAGGTGTAGCCTTTTTAATAGTATACTATAACTGAAAGAGAATGTGAGATGTAGACACAATGAATTAGTAATTATATCTGTTTATGAATATATGTTAATTTCCCCCCAAAATTTAATTTTTATACAGGGAAGAAATAAATTAATCTATATTCCTTTTGGCCACATGAAGTACTTTGAAAATCAATGAACTAAACATATTTTTGGGGTATTTTAAATGAAGATTTTACAAAGTCAAAACAGACAGCAATGGCTTGGAATTTCATGTCTGATGTACAATATTACCCCTAGGGGCTTTTGCATGTAAAAAGCTAGAAAATTCAAATGTTTTGACATTTTATCATTAGAAAAGTCATTCTTCTAGACTATTTGAACTGAAGTCATTATTAAGAAAAGTAAAATAGTAGTCATTGCAATGGGAGACATTCCATTACCCTTTTATACATTTATTGTGTACATTATTTGTTACTTTTCTGGACATTATTGCCATGGGTAAAAAGGGTATTTCTGTACTTTTTTATTATAAGAGCACCATCTTATTAAGTTAATGGAAATAAAACTAATTGATGGCATGCTGATAATTTGTTATGCCTCTATTGAATATTTTTAGGCCCTTGACTCTAAGATGCACATTTTTTACACTTCCTCATTGCCAAAATTGTGTACCTTAGAATTGGAATATTGTCTTCTTTCTTTTTCCTTCAAAGCTGTTATTAAGTCTATGATGTACCTTAAAGTCCAGGATATCTTGGGCATATTAATTATATATACTAGTAAAGTATAATTCTTTTTAAGTGTGTAGTATAATGATTTAAATGATATATATTTGGAATATAAAAGACCTTATGGTATCAAATGGCTGACTAGTGTACCATTATTTATTTTACTGAAAAGACAGCTGAGATCCAGAGAAATTAAAAGAATGATTGAAACAACAAATACATTTATGAATAGAATAAGCGGGCATTAGTAATGTTGATTATCTAATCCTTTCCTATTTGTCTTCTTCTTTGCATGTTCTCTCTACCTTCTTGCATTCCCACTTTATTGCAGCTCATTCTCCCACATCGCTGCATGTAAACATAGTCATCAATGCCCAAGGGCCCTGCCTACCTTATTGAAAACCACTAGTCCTTTAAAGTTCATACTATTTTATCATACTAGCCTCTGCTCTACTTCTTGTCATCATAGTAACACATCATATCATGTGATAATTATATATTTTTTAATATTTCAAGTATATGGACCTGGGTCCATTTTGTTCAATGTTGTATTCTCAATGTCTATTTTATTATTTGGATAGGTGAGGCACTGAATTAATAAATGAATGAATTATCCAGAACAGAGGTGGTGAAACAAAGGATTCTGTTCTTCAAAATTCAGTACCTATGAACAATATTTAACTGAAAATATACTTTGTATAGGAACTGAACCAGGAACCAGAAACATAGACATGCACAAAATATACAACACCCGACCCTCAGAAGGATGAATCCTTGTGAAATCCTATGGGTTTCTCTTCTTGGGGCCCCTTACACAGCCAATGATCTTTAATATTTTACGTTTAAAATACATTTTTATTGATTTCAGAGAGGAAGAGATAGGGAGAGAGAGAAACTTCAATGATGAGAGAGAATCATTAATCAGCTGCCTCTTGCATGCCCCCTACTGCGGACGGAGCCCTGGCATGTGCCCTGATGGGGAATCGAACCTTGACCTCCTGGTTCATAGGCCAATGCTCAACAACTAAGCCACACCAGCTGGCAGGCTATTGGATTATTGATCACCACTCCTCTCCTGGCCTTCCTGCATTCTGTAATTTTGTGCCATGTATGGGGCAATGTCTTTCTCCTCTACTGGCACAATGTTGTTATATATTTACAGTCTTGGGCATAAATAAGGGAGGTGGACTCACCATGGCTTGGAAAGAAAACAACTTAAAATTTCTTAGGAATCTAGAATTTCATGACTGCTTGTCTCATGGGGACTATCGTTCTTTGTCTTATTCCTTAGGCCCAGCTTCTGGTCATGTTCTTACTGTTTCAGGGATCCTTTCTCTATTGCAATCCATCTTCCATCTCGACTTCTGTCTCCTGAAAGTTACACATTTTTGTTATTTTGTTATGCAGAAACAATTAACTTTCAGTCTACAACCACTAAGCTCCAACATGCCTTGGCATATATAACAAGGTTCATTATATTTTCCCAAACAAAAGATGCACTTAAGCAGCTACCAGACCATACACTTTTAGAACTGGAAAAAAATAAAAAGGTTTATGATTACAGTTTTCATTTAAGTTGGGCCAGACAAATTCTTAGACAGAACTGTTCCCCACCCAGGGGACAAACTGCAGGGGTGTGTGTATGTGTGTGCGCTCCCTTCCTAGTAAGCTTTTTTAAAGCAGAGTTTATGTACTCTCAAAATACAAACATTTTCTAAAATCATTTAATTTTTCTTTTAACTGGGGAAGTCTGCTGATTTAAGCTAATTTTAAAATTATCTTGACACCGCCCTAACCAGTTTGGCTCAGTGGGTAGAGCATCAGCCTGCAGACTGAAGGGTCCCAGGTTCGATTCCGGTCAAGGGCATGTACCTTGGTTGCGAGCACATCCCCAGTAGAGGGTGTGCAGGAGGCAGCTGATCAATGCTTCTCTCTCATCAATGTTTCTAACTCTCTATTCCTCTCTCTTCCTCTCTGTAAAAAAATCAGTAAAATATATTTAAAAAAAAATCTTGGCACCAAAGACATTTTTCTTGAGGTAGTGCAGAGATTTGGAGAAACTGCAGAATTTGGAGTCAGACTCTTCTGTATTCAAATCCCTGCCTACTACTTTTTAGTTATTTGACCTATAGCCACATAGATGTCTATGTTCAGAAGTGGTATAATATCCACCTCATGGAATTATTAAAGGGACTAAATAAGATAACGTTTAGGCAATGGCTTACTTTCCTATGTATTACATGTCTTACATGGATTAAACAGTCAAAACAGGGAAGCTGATCATAGGCTTGTTTGTTAATAAGAACGGTTGTTCTAAGAAAGCTAAAATATTTTGAAAATCAAATTGAGCCTTATTCAAATAACTCTGTCCAAATTAGTCCTGTGTGGTCACTATTCAAATGACTGGAGAGAATCACAGTTGACATTATCCATAGAGGGGCTAAGGACACGTTCTGGGCACCAACACAGAAGCATATCATCACAGTACTACTAACATTTGTTATATTGTTTCATGTTCTTCAGATGACAGTTTCCCATGCCAATCAATTTTTATTCTTTTTATTACTAAAAATAAGAAATAACCATACCTTTTGTGCTTCTAATGATAAGTTGTTCTGTTGTGCTGTTTAGCAGCTGGCATCTTATATATATATATATATATATATATATATATATATATATATATATATATATATATATATATATATATAACTAGAGGCCCGGTGCATGAAATTTGTGCATGGGGTGAGGGAGGGTGTGTGTGTCCCTCATCCCAGCCTGCACCCTCTCTAATCTGGGACCCCTCGAGGGATGTCTGACTGCATGTTTAGGCCCCATCCCAGTAGGATCAGGACTAAACAGGCAGTCGGACATCCCTTTCACAATCCAGGACTGCTGGCTCCCAACTGCTCGCCTGCCTGCCTTCCTGATTGCCCCAACCGCTTCTGCCAGCCAGCCTGATCACCCCTAACCACTCCCCTGCCAGCCTGATTGATGCCTAACTGCTCCCCTGCTAGCCTGTTTGCCCCTAACTGCCCTCCCCTGTAGGCCTGGTCACCCCTAACTGCCCTCCCCTGCAAGCCTGGTCCCCCCAACTGCCCTCCCCTGCAGGCCCAGTCACCCCCAACTTCCCTCCCCTGCAGGCTTGATCACCCCCAACTGCCCTCCCTTGCAGGCCTGGTCCCTCCTAAATGTCCTCCCCTGCTGGCCATCTTGTGGTGGCCATCTTGTGTCCACATGGAGACAGCCATCTTTGACCACATGGGAGCAGCCATCTTGTGTGTTGGAGTGATGGTCAATTTGCACATTACTCTTTTATTGATAGGATAGAGGCCTGGTGCACGGGTGGGGGCCGGCTGGTTTGCCCTGAAGGGTGTACTGGATCAGGGTGGGGGTTCCCTTGGGTGTGGGGAGGCCTGGGTGAGGGCCCTGTGGTGGTTTGCAGGCTGGCCACGCCCCCTGGTGACCCAAGCAGAAGCCCTGGTGTCTGGTATTTATTTATCTTCTATAATTGAAACTTGTAGCCTTGAGCAGAGAGCAAGGCAGACCAGGGCTGTGGAAGCTTGGCTTCCTCCATTGCTGGGGAAACCCAAGCCTCTTGCTCTCTCCATGCTGCAGCCATCTTGGTTGGGCTAATTTGCATACTCACTCCTGATTGGCTGGTGGGTGTGGCTTGTGCATGTAGTGGAGTGATGTTTAATTTGCATATTACTCTTTTATTAGATAGGATTTGCATACTTTTATATAATACATATATCTTAACTCTAAATTGGCATGTCTAGACTTAAATAAAGAATGATGTTTATATGAAGAAAACTGATAGTTAAAATCTTTAGTAAGTTGCCTTTAATAATATAATATATTTCACCAACTATTCTATAAATTAAAATGTTGTGATGACAGTGCACTATAAATCTCTCAATATTTTATTGTTTCTATTAATATTTTATTATTGTCTTAAATCTAAGCTTTATTTTGTGAAATGAGGTATAAGGGAATGAAGTCTTCAGACATTGAGGTTAAAAGATGCAAAATAAGAAGAAAAACGTGTCTCCATTTCATCCATTTTAGGGTACAAAACCCCTAAAGCTTTATATTTCATTTCTCTGGGTACAGATTCCTAAAGTTTTAGGCACATTTGGACTTTCTTTGGCTTGTAGTTTTGGCTTGCATGATGTATTATATAACTGAACCCATATACAAGCAAATGTGTAGCTTATGGATTTGGGGATACACTACCACTCTTTGTTTCCAATAAAGAGAACAAATACATGCAATTAAGTGTTAACATGTATCTGACATCTACAGTTTGGTGATTTTTGCACACCCTGTTAGTCGATACTTACTGCTATCGTAACCATCATTTTGACCCTTGTCACTATTGATTATTTTTGCTTTTTCTTGACCTTCGTACAAATAGAAACACAATATTAAATGTCAGTAAAGTACCTTTTAATACTTCAACTTTGAGATTATTGAATTAGACTGAATCACTAATACATATCTTCAAAAAGTTACCTTAAGGGGACCCTTTTCCCTTCTCCCTACTGGGGAGTCCATTCTGTGGGACTCTTTCCCCCTCCCCATGTGGGAGTCTGTACTTATTCTTCAATAAATCTCCACCTTTGCTATAAAAAGAAGTTACTTTAAGTAATGTGGACATATTACATGTATAGACAGATGTAATCATGGGCAAGTTATGTAGTTAGGAAGGCTAATAAATTTTACTTTATGTCAGTCATTTTTAGGGAGTTGGGAAGGCTTTTATCCCTCTAATTCTTAGCAAATAAAATATTTTTCCGTTTTCTTCTCTTTTGAGTACTGCATTTGATGCAAACTTTAAATGTATAGATTTTCAACATTTTATGGAAATGTATTTATATCTTAATACTTGATTTTTCATTTGGTAGATACTATGGTCACTAATTCAAGTGAAAGTTATTGACACTAGAATTTCTATACAGTTATTTATATTATTAATATGTCTTTATGGAATAAATTTGGAATTGAATTAAATTACATAAGGCTATTTTTAAAAAAATATGTTTTTATTGATTTCAGAGAGAGGAAGGGAAAGGGAGAGAGGAATGTAAACCTTAATGGTGAGAGTAAATCATTGATCAGCTGCCTTCTGCTCACCCTCTACTGGGGATCTAGCCCTAAACCTGTGCATGTGCACTGACCTGGAATCAAACTGTGACCTCCTGGTTCAACTGTCGACACTCAACCACTGAGCCACACCAGCCGGGCAAGACTTTTTTTTAAATAAATTTTTAATATTTATAAAGAACCTGTGTTCTACCAGGTTCTTGATAAATATTAAAAAGCTATTGGTATATGTTGTATTTTTAAAAGAATAATCCCCAATAGACTAACATTGCCTGAAGTAGAAGTGACTTTAAAAAGTACATATCACATCAAACATTTAAACTGATATCCTTAAATCTATACTGATATAAACAGATATACATAAATGATTGAATAAATAGGTGAGGAGGATAGACACATTTCCGATGTGGAAGAAAGCTAATAATTTATGCAGAAACTTTGCCCTCAAACAAGTCGAACATAGCTCCCCAGTACTTAAGTGTGAGCTGTGCATCATAACTTTCTTCCAAAGAGTAAAGTAAAGAGGGGGGAAAGAGTAATTTAGCAGA
Source organism: Corynorhinus townsendii (assembly GCA_026230045.1). Classification (NCBI taxonomy): domain Eukaryota; kingdom Metazoa; phylum Chordata; class Mammalia; order Chiroptera; family Vespertilionidae; genus Corynorhinus; species Corynorhinus townsendii. The sequence goes on along the minus strand of JAPDVU010000006.1, from coordinate 104,657,195 downwards.
GGGGGAAGCTGACACATGTTCTTAGCCAGGTGACAAAGAATAACATCAATAAGACATGTTGATAATATGCATTCTTTATATACTGTAATATGAATGACATTTTCTTCTGTTGTGTTGTTCATAAAAATTCCTAACCCCAGTCTAACATGCAAAAAACATCAGGCAAATCTCTATTGAGGGTAATTCCATAAAATACCTCAAAGCTTTCAAGGTCATCGAAAAAAAAGAAAGAAGGAAGTAAGAAAGGCAGAAAGGCAGGAAGGAAGGAAGGAAGGAAGGAAGGAAGGAAGGAAGGAAGGAAGGAAGGAAGGAGGGAAAAGAGAAGAGAGAGAGGGAGGGAGGAAGGAGAGAAGAAAGAAAAGAAAGGCATGTTTGTAAAATTGTCATGGTAAACATAAGCCTAAGGTAATATAGTGACGAGATATAAATGTGATATCCTGAAACAGAAAAAGGACTTTATGTAAACACTAATGAATTCTGAACAAAATATTGGCATTAGTTAATAATAAAGTATCTATATTGGTTCATTAATTATGACAAATGCACCATAGGAATGTTAAGATGTTACTATAGGCGAAAAAAGTTTAGGTTTTATTGATACTCTGCACTATCTTCACAATTTTTCTGTAAATCTAAAACTTTTCTAAAATAAAAGGTTACTTAAAAATTATATGTAATTGAGGGAAAAAAATTCCAGTTGCCAAATTTAATTGAGCTATGAGTGAAGCTATTGTGTACTCCCCTTTCCTCACCTTGAGACTCCCTCAGAACAGTGCAGAAGGAGAGCCAGAAACCTGTCCGCAAAGAGGAAATTATAAGAGCATTATGAATCAGAAGTCTATTTCCACTTTAATTATATCCCCAAACTTCAAAGATAAACCTTTGTCCATGCTGAAAATATTTTAAAAGTACATCATAAATCTTTTTTTTCAATTGTCCCCCTAAGCTACCTTCCAAGAATTCTTAATTACAACTCAGTGAAAAACCAGGAAGTCAACTCCCATTACTCATCTGTCTACTCTTAAGATTATAGTTTTACATTCCATTGTATCACATGTTTTACAAGTGATTATAAAAAATATAGTAAATCAAAGGGAGAAAGTGATTAGTCCTACTTTACATTACATTACACAAAAAAATGGGCCAAACCACCCCTCACAATGACCCATGAACATCCTAGAATTTTAAGCAAGGGAATTGAAATTCTATTATGATCTTTAATACAAATGGATATATTTATAATGAAAAGAAGAACAGAAAAAACTTACATTTACTATTTTCAAAATCTAAAATATTAAGAGATCTAAATAAGCAATATTCTGAAGTTTTGTATTGTTTGGGTACAACGAGCATATAAAATGCTCTTTTTTTTTTTTAATTTTCAACCTTATAACTCCAGAAGTGCCAGCTTGTAAAATGTATTTTATGTTTATATTGCATGTATACATATAGGCATAAATACATGTGTAGATTATAAATGTATGTCTTTACATATACTTATATACAAACACACACACCTCTCCAGAAGCAGACAAAAGAAGGACCATCTTTCTCCCTGTAATGCTGAGGTTTCTGTATTACCTTTGGTCACTGACACAGTTGTATCATGGATATGTAAGATGAGCAAAGATGTGTTTGAGGTGATAGACCTGTAATAAATTAAGCCCACATAGGACAATTATGTTCCTTTATTTTATTTCAGAGATAAAATGCATGATTTGAATTCCCCTGGGTTATATGGAAAGACTCTTCTAATGTAATTAAAGTAACATTGAGCTCCTTAAAATGCTAAATAGATTTACTTTGATGTTTGGGCAAAGTGTATTTTTTCAGTAGTGAATCAGAAGTTGGATGCAGATATTTCTAAATAGTTAATGGGGAGGGCAGAATTAATATATATTTTCTACTCCAAGTTGAAACACCTGATAATTTAGAAGATCTGTATTTCTGTTTTATACAGATTTGGAGCGGAAGTGTAGTATTTTAGACAAAATAAGAAGCTTTCTATCTCTTCCAATTTTTAAAAATTTTCCCATGAATGTTGGCATTCAGTATTATTTTATGCTAGCATTAGAAGCTTTTGATGTCTTAGGCTCAGATATGAATCCTGGCTCGGGTACCCGAACTCCTGTGTTATGTGGGTAAATTTTGCTAATCTCTTTGAGTCACATTTCAGTTACTCATTAGCAAATTATGGGTGACTATCTTATCTATGTGAAACAAAATAAACAAACGACTGTGTAAAATGCCTTAGCAAGGTGTTTGGCACATAGCCAGAATTTAAGAATGATACTGGAGCCACTTAGGGGTTTAGTGAGGATTCAATGAAATCATCACTATAAAATACCTAAAACAATATCCGGCATATGGCAAACACTCAAAATAAGGTCTTTATTATTCAGCAGGGACTCTTAGATTGCTATGCTCTTATTCTCTAAGAAATTATGACGAATTCGTTTGATAAGGCTTGAAGGTTACATTGGAAATCAGTGTTTATTTCAGGTTCTAAGCCTGTTCCTAGACTGCATCTGGATCCTTTTGTATTTCACTTTGTGTAAAGGAAGCAGAGGATCTGGGTCTGCCAGCACCCCAAGGCCCCCCAGAGGTTGCTGCTAAGATGTGGAATTTCAAACCAGGACAATTTTCCTCTTCCAATGTTCAATTTGCTTTAAAAGAGCATTTTCTTTTTAAGAGATGGTCTTTAGGTAATTTTATTTTTAACTCATGCTTTTATTCAGCAAATATTTATTGGGCAACTATTATGCCAGCCATTCTGCAGTGAAAAGCACAGATAAAGGCTCTCATTGAGCTCATTCCAATGGGGGTAAGCAACCAATAAGCAATACCTGCAGCTAAGTCGGGCCGTGAGGAGTGCCAAGAAGGAAAAGAAAGCAAGAGTAACAGATTAGGGAGAAAGATAAACATGACGGTTGGCTCATGCTCTTATAGCATCCAAGAAAGTCCTCTCCAGGAGGGACATTTGAGCTTCAGGTTAGAGTAGCTAGTTGGAATTACTGTAAACATGTACGCATAGATGGAATTTCCTTAAAGCTTATTCATATCTTCTAAAGTTTATGCCACACAAAAATCTTAAGAAAGAATTCTTATTTGGATATAATAAGTGAGGGAGCTAGTGCACCAAGAGGTGGCTAAATGGTCGTTATTTTTATTAAGTAAACTAAAGACCCCATGCACGAATTCATGCAAGAGTAGGCCCTCCTTCCCCCTGCTGCTGGTACCAGCTTCCCTCTGGCACCTGGGACCTGGGCTTCCCACACAGCCCCGGCTTCATCTGGAAGGACAGAAGGATGTCTGGAAGGATGTCTGGTCTAATTAGCATATTATGCTTTTATTATTATAGATGGTGAGTTTGTATGGGGAAGGGAACTAGTAAATGAAGGACACTTTCTGCATGTTATTTTATTTAATAGTCACAATGGTTTAAAGAAGTTTTAATTAGTCCTGTTTTAGTGGCAATAGCGGCTCAGTAAAATTAAGTAATTTGCCTAAAATCACTATATATATATATATATATATATATATATATATATATATATATATATATATAGGGAGAGAGAGAGAGAGAGAGAGAGAGAGAGACAGAGACAGAGAGAGACAGAGACAGAGAGACAGAGAGACAGAGAGACAGAGAGAGAGAGAGGAAGGGAGAGAGAGATAAAAACATTAATGATGAGAGAGAACCATTGATCGGCTGCCTGCTGCACACCCCCTACTGGGGATCAAGCCTACAACCCCGGCATGTGCCCTTGATCAGAATTGAATTTGGGACCCTTCAGTCTGCAGGCTGATGCTCTATCCACTGAGAAAAACTGGCTATGGTTCTTTGCTACATTTTAAAATTAATCTTGAAATTATGTCAAGAGATCCTACTGAGTTTGTCTTCCAAAAATGAATTTTCTAGTCTGCTTGCTGGATTCAGTAAGGCACACTATTTTGCACACTTGGATTTATTTTTATTTCTGATAATTTTACAAGTGTATTGTCTTAAATTGCCATGTCTATCCAATTAATTTTATCAATCAAAATTAGTTTTTTAATTTTTGAGTCACTTTCATTCTTAATATATGTTTTTGAACTTGAAATGTGTTATTTTTAATTTTACATTTGGATGTATTATTCTACTGTTCACAGGCAAAAACTTCCGTCATGCTTACTTGCTAGTGTGTATCTGTAGTAAGTATAGATGTAGAAGAAGTACTTAATTTTATTATCTGGGCACATGGCAAGTTTTACTAATAAGCTCTTTTATCACTTTTGCTTAGTTTGGTCTCCTCCTTCTCCTTCTTCTCTGTTGTGGTGGTGGGCTTCTAATTGTTGTTTTCACTGACTTCACTGACAGTGTGTCCCTCCTTTAAGACTTAAATGTATGCATACATAGGACAGTAAGGCAATAATATACTTGGTTTGTTTGTTTTTTTGTAATTATTATAGGTGTAACTTGAGCATATGTAAATACCACAGAGATGAAATTCTTGGAAAATGAAACATTTCTTCAGAATCAAGAAAGATTGGATATTGAGCTCAAGAGCAATGGGAGGGTAGATTATCCAGAGCATAAGTAGAGGAACTTCAACTTGAGTAGGGAGACAAAGGCCTCTTCCTAAAGGAAAGAGGAAACACAGGCTGTAGTTGGAGACATTCTGGTGAAGAAGTGGAAGAGAGAGAGCAAGGAATATAGAATCCAGGTTTGTCCATACCAAACTCATTTATCTTATCTTCAATTATAGGTTTTGGTAACTTTCAATAGTGTAAGTTGTTTGTTAAGATAATATCTCATCCATCTCATGCAAAATCATAGCTCTTTGATATGAAGTTTATAATTTTACTTAATCATAAAACCACACAGCAACATTAATTACTGGAAGTCTCTGTCACAGTGAGGGGTCAAAATGAATCTTCAAAATGTAGTTTTTATGGGTCTTATGAATTAAACACTCTTTTTTGGTTTGGTGATTGAGTTTGCTCATAGGAATCTCTAAAACTGGAAATAATTTCAATTGTAAGTAACGTGTATCTACAAAAGTACTACTGCTTATTAATCTAATTATTGATTGTGAGCGTTCTTGAAACCTATTGTAGATCATTAAGTTGTAATTAACTTATATTTTCAACTTGCATTTAATGTAGATAAAAAGCTGTATAATTTTGCATTCTTGCTAGGCTCTCTTCTAATTGTTAAGGTGGAACTCATTCAGTCAGTGTAATATATGCAAATGATTTTATAATTTTAGGGTTAGAAAGGGTATGTATGTGCAAGGAAAGAGAAGGAAGAATGAAAACCTAAGGTGTGTTGAGTTTGAAAGAATGATTTTGACAATACTATAGTTATTTCAAACAATTCCTTTGGGTAATTATTAAAGAAAATGTAGCTTTGAAGTAACTAAAAAAATGTGACTTATTCACTTTCTTTTGTAATCAAATGCCTTTCTGTTTACTACAATAAAACATTAAATATTAACCTCACTGCCCCTAAATGTCCAAATAAGTTTCTCTTATACTTCCTCTTTGATGTAGAGATCTGTACACTTAAAGATTTTTTTATTATTAATACAGAGGGGTATTGACTGGTTTTCTTTATTGTGGATATTAAATTATACTTCTTATAAAGTGAGTGAGATCATTTCTGCCTAAAGTGATGCCATCATTTTAGCAGCTGGTCGATAGACACATAGTGTTTTCTTGGTTCAATTTCAATTCTTAATAGATTATCTTCCTTCTCCCCAAAATCCATTTCCAGATATGGTACTGTACTGGGTGGTACTTAATGCTGGCACATTTTTCTCATGAAGGGTCTTTCAGTGGCTGTTCTTGTTTTCATGAGCTTCATGGAACTGGATGGTTGAATTATTTTCTGCCTTCTAACTAAGTCAGCTGCTATAGTTACTTGCTATTCACAAAGCACAATGCAGTTTTCTTGTTATTTTCACCTCTTAATGCACATTTAAAGTGTTATGTGTATCACTTTTCTAAATATGTAACTGACATTTTAATTTCTTCCTATTCAATGTTATGTCAATCTATTAATTACAATTGCATGATTTAAAATTGTGCTAATAGTTTGCCTGGTTATGTTGAAGGGGTAGGTATGGTATAGGGCTGGAGGAGTTCATGTCAGATGGTATTTCTCTTACAGTCCAACCTATAGACCTTTGTGACCAGGAGCATGTAAAACTCCTCAATCCTTAGGTTTCTAAAGTGTAAAATGAAGATATCACTTACTTCTCAGGTTGTTTGGGAAATAAATTAGAATATATGAAATCATCTATCACTCTTTCAGTCATAAACTTTGGTTGAGAGTTGTTGATTCTCAAAAACTTCTTTGAGACAATAATGATTTTTATATCTAATCTTTAGATACTCTAAGGTTACTAAGTACATTTGAATTATGCTAATAAAGATTATATTATCTCCATATTTCCAATTGTGTGTTTGGTAAAAAGGTACCAGATGTTTGCTGTATTAGTTGCTTTGGTTAATATTTAATTAACTAGAATTTCTTAATCCTGGTATTAGGTTTTCATTATTATTCAATTTCTCTTTAATCTGTAATTGAAATGCCATAATAATTTCTAATCTTACGTACTTGTGGAGATTTACCTAAATTACCTTCTTTTGAATCACTGATTGAAAGTGGATTAATTATTATCGTAACAACTTTAATATTTAATGTATTAGTCATGTTTGATTTCCTAGTAAGTCAACATTTTCAGCTTTTCTATTTCAACATTTCATTCTTCCTTGTTTACTTTCTTTTGCCTTTCTGTGTGACTTGTTTTAGTCATGGTTTTATTTAAAACTACTTAGGCATTTTACATATATTGTATGTAGTACTGTATAGACATAGACATACATACATATACATATATTGGATATTTCTTTGAAGGATAAAGGTAGATTTTTTCACTTTTATGACACTCATGGTTTTTTTTCTGTTGATTTGTTACCCCTAATTAGATGTAAGAGCATTTCTATTTTTGTATTTAAAAACTAGGTGGAGCCTACATCCTAGTTGGGTCTGTTGTCTTCCCTTATGAATAATAGGGCTTCCACTTACTAGCAAAAGATCTCTCTTTGGTCAATAACTAAAGTGACAATCCTGGGGAGAGTCCCCTATATGGTGCACATAGTAGCGGGTTTTATGAGGGTTACAGAAAAATATGTCATCTGAACTCAAACAACTTTCCCTTTCCTTGCAAATGCAAGAGTAACAAATATAAAGTGGACAATACATAATTGAATGTAATTTTATACTAGTTTGCATGCAGAATTAGTAAAACGCTGTGAAAGTCCCTGAGTATAATAATACCAGAGAAGGTTGATTGAAAAATTTTGGGAATGGGTCAAAATCTAGAAAAATGGGACTAAAATGAGTGAAGAACCTATTGCTTCATTTTTATTATTTTTTCTGTTAACTTTTCAGACAAGATCTCTGTTTTCTGGCTTGTTAATGAGAGAACCCTTAATTTCCTATCTGGTAAAATCCCAATTATTCTACAACGTCATGCTACCAGTTTCATCTTCTGTTCAACAGATTTCTTGTTTACAACCTTCCTCTGAACTAGAGAATTAATAAGGTTTGAATACAAGATTTTGGAGGTTGAATTAATTATGTATATTTTCTTCAATTAACTGATTAGGTGATGAATTTTTTAAATGGATGTTTATTTTTTAAAAAACATCAATGCCTTTATTATTTTTTTAAAATATATTTTTATTGACTTCAGAGAAAGAAAGGGAGAAGGAGAGATAGAAATACCAATGATGAGAGAGAATCATTGATCGGCTGCCTCCTGCATGCCCCTGACTGGGGACCGAGCCTGCAACCCGGGCATGTACTCTTGGCTGGAATGGAACCTGAGACCCTTCAGTCCGCAGGCCAATGCTCTATCCACTGAGCTAAAATGGCGAGGGCTAAATGTATGTTTAAATATGCACTGTGTGCATTACAGTAATAATTGGGCCCGCCCCACTGGAGCAGATTTTTTGGAAAGGGGTGAACTATAACATATTGTTCAAATAGTCTGTGACATCTTAATGAAGAGTCTTAAATCCTAGGCTTTAGCATGAATTTTTGGGAAAACTAAATAATTAAAGTGCCCAGTTAAGAACTTAGAGTGGTAACATAATTTTTGAGATTTTACATTGTATATTTAGACTATAATTAGGCTACTTATTTCTCAAAATATTTTAAAATAGTCTTCAAGAAACAAAGTCAAGATTACTTATTAAAGTAAAAATAGTTTATCAAAACTGTAAAGGGGAAAAGAAAAGCCAAAGAACATACATGCATAGCCCATGGGCACGGACAACAATGGGGTAAAGGCCAGCGGGAGGGAAGAGCAGGGTCTGGGTGATTGGAGACAAATGGGGGAGTGGGGGGCATCTGTAATAACACCAACTCTAAAATAAAATATAATTTAAACAAATTGTAAAGGAAAATTTAATTGTTGCTAATATATTTATAGCAATAAAGTAATAAATTTGGGCATTAATTTTTTTTAGCCATAAAATAACAAATGTGAAAAAGTGATTAATTAGTTCAACAATTTGTTCTTGAGCACCTTTTGCATATATAGCACTTTGGAAGATGTTAGGAATAAAAGGTGAGTAATACATATTTGTGAACTTCAGGAAATGCACAATCTAAATGGAGACCTCAAAGTTTAATTGCATGAGAGCAAAAATTATTAGAGAAAAAATATGTAACCTTTAGTATGATTTATATGAATGCGTTTAAAATGCAGTGTTTATGTATTTTTATTTAATTTTTACCTAAGATGTTGAAACACTTTGAGTTTCTAAATTATAGTAGTTTTGCTTGCCCCTTGAATTTCTCAGTCTATCTCACTGTTGAATGACAAGCTTAGAATCCACCAGACCAGTGAGCACAGGAACAGTTCCCACTATTGTTTCAGCAAGAATTTTTTTCATGGTGATAAATGATTCCATAGGCAGATCTAGTAGATATATATTATTTGTATCCATAGGGACCGTCTCACCTTAAATCACAGGACTGAAGTTTAAAACATGTATTGCTACTGCATTATGTAATGAACAGAATATCTCTTTTCACAAAATTATACTCTCTTCTTATCTTAACCTTTCCCCCCATTACAATTTTTTGTTGACTTGCAAAATATTTTAAAAGAATTATGGCAGATACTGTTATTCTATTTCCAAATGGACTGTATTGCAATACAAAATATTGAGAAAGCATGTTATAATGTCCTTTTAAGATTTTCCTGATGTTGCCTAATAAATCTGTGTGGTAGAGTGGGTAGAAAGGACTTGGTCTGGTATGTGCCAGATATCTATAGAATTTTAGTCCTAGACCCTTAATTGGAAGGTCAGGTCCACTAAACACACCAGAGAGTATATAGCTGTGAAAGCCCAGAGGCCTGCACTAGGGGACGGCACTGTAAGTAAATAGCTTGAGTGATAGCAGTGGAGTGCTCTGTTAGCAAACAGTAGTGTTGTCCAGTGTGTGTCTCTGTGTGTGTGTGTGTGTGTGTGTGTGTGTGTGTGTGTGTGTATAGTCCAATTCATGTCAGCATCTGCTGAGAAATTATAAATTCAGCTGAAGTCCTTTGGTTGAATAGTTCATTTATGGAGTTCCTTGGGATTTTATATCCTTTTTAGGACCTCCAGTTTATCATTCATCAAAGATAAGGACAGCATTCTGTTATGATTATGTTTTGTTTTTCAGACATGTGGTAAGAGAAAGGATGGTGCCATCAGAGAAAATTAAATACTAGTAAAAAAATCATAACAACAAAAATTAAATATAAACCCTGTGTAACAACTACTTCTAGGAAGGAGACCATTAAATGTGTTGCATTTTAGTTGCTAGCTTGACTTCAAAGCTGAGTTGAGAAGCGTATATCACTTTTGTTAATTGTGCCTCAACTAGAGCCTAATCCACTTAGAGAGTCACTATCATTATTGTCGCAATAGCTGCCACTGTTGGTGTCTCAGTGGTTTCTGGCATTTGCTGGTGCCTTATGTGTGTTTTCATTCACCTTCTGAGGTAAGTATTATTCACAACCACCACCCGCCTGCCCCCCCCCCCCCCCCATGTTATAGATGAACTCCAAGTTCAGGGATTTTAATTGTTCCTGGTTATATAGCTGGTAGAACTCATCTTTGAGCCTAGTCTTGACTGTGCTTAGAGCTTGTTAATGCTGGTTTGAAGACAACCAGCAAGTACTTTGTGTCTAGGTAAAACAGAACGCCCCATTCATCATGAGTGTGGCATTTGGAATAACAGTATTGGTTTCTGTTTGTGTTCAAGTTTTTAAATTATTAACATCTTTAATGTACATTGATGCTGATGGAAAATTCATTTATAGCAGGAAATGACGGACTTTTTAATTAAAGATTTTCCTTTGGTATAAATGAATGGTGAATTATTCAGCCATAAAGTCAGCTACCTTTAGTCATCACCATGTCTTAGGCCACATGCTCAAGAATAGAGAAAGGTTTATATTGTTTGTCTGAATTTACACTTAATTTATTTAACTGAACACTATACAATTTGCCTGAAAGGTTAACCTGAGGTCGTTCCACTGGCCAGGTGGAAATCACTGTTCCTAATGGAATGGTGACTCAGGGATAATGTTGCAAGGTTTTAAAGGTAATGTTCCCAGCTTTGCCAATTCTCAGGGGAAAATGCAATATATATTACCAAATGCATAGATGTAGAGATACAGAAAATTGAATGTATATGAGATATAGAAAATGTAAATATTGAAATAATACATGTAAGGGATATTAAGCTTATAAAAACATTCTTTAAATATAAATTTGCTCTTACGTTGCCTTAGTAGTATTTACATGCAACATTGTTAAGGTTTTCTTTTTCTTTTTTTACATTCGCCTTCTGGTCAGTACATTTAGGAGGCATGTATTTCCTTTGTGTCATAAACTCAGTCAAGAGGACTGAGCCATCTTGCTCCAGCTTTAAGGAGATCCCCAGTTTGGTGACAACAGCAGACAAAAGGAGGTGCTTGGACTTTGGCTTCATGGGAACGAAGTCTTAGCTCTCAGTAAGTTACCCATGCATTCTATGGTGGGCCAGGGGACTGCTTAGGCAGGGCTTTACAGGAAAACAGACTGATTAGCTATGGAAGGTGGAGTGGAATGAGTTAGGTGGAAAGGACATTCCAGAGGCAGCAGCATGTGTCAAACACTGGCGCAGTGTGGCCTGGGATGGGGAGGTCACTGTAAGTTGGTTCCATTGGAATGATGGCTGCAGGAGGCGGATGATGACTTTCAAACTAGCAGAACCTCAAACCTCCGGTAGGAAGGCGCTCTTTCTTGCGCTGGTCAACCCCCCTGACTACCTGGCCTCTCCCATGTCTGGATGAGTGAGCAGGCGCCTTTTCTTCCTTTGTGATCTGGTACCTGGCTGCTTGTCATGGTTCCCTCCATGTGTCACTACTTCTAAGTGACACCCCCTTCCTCTGTGCTGCAGCCACCTCACGTGCACCTGCCAGAGCAGTGCCTAACCTCCTTGTTATCCCAGAAGCTAACAAAATGTAGAGCACTCAGCATGTATGAACTTGGACGGCCTGCCTGGGTAAAAATCAGTCAATCAATCAATAAAAATAATCATCAGTGAATCAATCAAAATAACCAAGAAAATCTGCATGCGCACTTCCAGGTACCATACACCTTTTCCTCTAATGAACCAGTACTTGGACCCTTCAACATTGAAAACATCGCTATTTGCATACAGCTTTATTAAACCCTTATAAATAAAGCTTGCAAGACTACTATTTAAATGTAAACCTGAAATAGATCCCATTCCTAGAGAATGCCAGTTGGCTGCTGTTGGAAATTGGGCATACTCCAAGATTAAAGAAAACAAGACAATATCTGTAAGCTTCAGAACTCCTTTCAGTGTGGAGTTTGACATACTAAGCTGGTCCCTTTCATTCTGGGGAGTTGTGTGTACTGGACCTCTCTTTGTTGGCCTAAGTGATCATGGCATTGAACGAAAAACTCAAGTTTTACATGTAAACTCCAAGTTACAATATTGGCATCACAGACTCTATGCAGGTGATGATGAATGTTATAGGCAGTATGGCAATAAAAAGCATTGGCCTTGAAATTTATACCAGTTGTAAACCCAGTTTTAATGCTTGGGCAAATCACCTAACTGCTAAGCCTGAGTATTAATGCATGTACAGTGGAAATAATATCTGTTCTTTCTCAATAATCCAGGGCACCATGAGGATCAAATGATGTTGTATGTCTTGAAAAGTATAAAATGCAATATACACTAGTTTGGGTGTATAATATAAAGTTAATGATGTCTGGGGAAACTGCTAGGCCTGTATGTAAGATTTTGTGGTCACAACTGGGTAGTTGCATAGACGAAAAGATGAGAAAAAAACAATAACTATGAATAGAGTTAAGTAATCATGGCTAAGGGGAGAATAGGCCTCTGTCTGGGCAGGAAAATGAAATTTCTGAAGATAATAGCTTTGAGTAAAAAATGAGAGGTTTGCAATCATCCAGAAAAATGAGCATCTGAATCCTTCATCACACAGTAGTGACACACGTGTTTGTTCTCCCAGAGTTCTGAGGGAAGTACACAAAGAAATCATTACACACCGTGTAGTTCAACAGCAGAATAACCTGGCATTTTACAGATTGACTTTGAAAACACTTTAATTTTTTTGCAAGCATGTAGTTCTTGGAAAAATGGTTCCCTCTCTAATTATATTAGAGCTGTTTGTGCTCTTTTTCTTCTGACATGCTGTGAATACTTAATGTAGGTAACCATCAAAGATTCACACACCAGTTGGTAAAGTATGCAAAATTGACCAATAATAACTATACTATATTGAGTGTGGGGAGGTGGGAAAGGGTGTTGGAGGAAAAAGGAATGAAATACTAAGAAATAATGATGTGAATTAAAAAAAAAAGAAGAAGCAAGATTGAATGTTGTGAGAAGAAATCAAAGCAATAGATAAAAGAAATCAATAAAAAAGGCAGAATATGCAGGAAGGGGACTTCTGAGGAAAGATTTCTGGGTGATGGACCAAGAAGAAAAAATCATCATGTGATGGGGTGGGGGGTGTATTTTGATCTCAAGCCTAATTTTAAGAAGGAATTTATAATCAGAAAAGAAATCAGAAAGAATCTTATTTATTAAGGGAGTTCTCACACTAAATTAAATTATAAATATTTGTGTGGTATAAATATGTGCACAAAGTTGATTTCTAAAACAATGTGTGTGTGGCAGCCAATGAATTAATCACAGCCTTAAATGACACATCACAATATTGAGCTTTTAAAAATATTATTCTCTAAATACCAGGATCAATGCAATCTGTCTGATGAATCCATAATGAAGGAGACAACATATAGGGTGGCACCAAAGTAGGTTTCCAGTTGTTTGTATGGAAAATAACATAATAATTAATAAATAAGAATATAAGAATAAACTCTGTGTTTTGTGTGATCACAATAGTAAACACACTTTGGCCCCTCCCTGTGCTATTGGGGAAACGGGGCAGGGCTGCTTTTGCGTTACTTACTTTTCCAATGGTGAAAATACATGCTACTGTTGACAGTCAGCGGCCTCTTCATGGGTCCTCTGTGAGTTGACATGAATTTGAACTGCTGTAACCTCATAGGACTTTCTAATCTACAGTACACATACACACAATAACCATGTTTGGGTTTCCTATTGATATTTATGAAGAAGAGATTTGTTTCAAAGTATTTGGAAGGGAGATTTCTATTAGAAAGCTTTTGACCTATTAGAGGAATGGGTTGTCAGTTTCCCGCTTTCCCTCAACCAGTTTAATCTTGAACACACATTTGTCTATTCTTGTCCTGTCATTGACATGGACTCCTAAATTTTCTCTAACAGTTGATTGATTCTTTTCCTTTTTTTTTTTAAGAATGTTATTACTTTTGTGACATTGTCAGTTAACCTGTTACTGAGAAAGTATTAAAATATATGACTTTAGATGGAATATTAATCTCTTATTTAATGATTACCTACATAACCTGTTTTTATTCCTGAAAAAGAAATCAGATTCCAAACAGAGTCACACAGTAGGTTTGAAATGAGTAGTTCAGTGTCTTCTCTGCCTTACTTGCCAATAAGTAGAGGAGTTAACAAAGTCTTTCTGTCAAATGAACAGTTAGACTTTTAAATAAATAATTGGTATATATGCACTCCTAAGTCAGATTTTCATGCCTACATTAACTCTAATACTACAAAAACTCACGGTACTCTTCTTCCTCACATATAAAGAATTCATGATCTAATGAATGTTTGAATAATTTTTCTCAATAGTAAGTCATATGGCTTTATTTTAGGATGTATATTATGTGTATATCATCACTTAGGATATTTCTAGCTGCAAATTAACAGAAGGCCCAACTCATGACTTAATATTGTCTCATCTAACAGGAAGTTTAGAGTTAGGGCAGTTTCAGGTTTTCTTAATTCAAGAACCCAGTGACATCATCACCACATTCTTTAAACCTTTTTTGTCTTTCACCCTCAGCCTGTAGACTTTAGTTACACCTTAGACTTGGCCCAGCATCACATCCTCACAGAGCTGTGTCCAGACGCAGAAAAGGAAAGCTTCTCTACAAAAGTGCAGTTTCCCTGTTATTGTCCAGAACTGAGTCTCATGACCCTACCTTGAATAGTTACTAGCCAAGAGACAACAAGACCACCATTCATTGTACTAGTCCTATATAATAAAAGCCTAATATGCTGTGTCCAGTAGTCTGTTCAGCCAATCAAAGTGTAATATGCTAATGATATGCTAAGGCCGCTCAACCGCTGACCACCAGGGGGCAGACAGTCAACCAGTCGCTATGACATGCACTGACCACCAGGGGAGAGATGCTCTGACTGGTAAGTTGGCTTGCTGCTGGGGTCTGGTCAATCGGGACTGCGTGAGATGGCCCAGACAAGCCCTGGAGCCCTCCTGTGGATCCCTCCCTGACTGACCAACCTCCTGCATCCCTCCCCAGCCCCAATCGTGCACTGGTGGGGTCCCTCGGCCTGGCCTGCGCCCTCTCACAATCTGGGCTGAGGGATCCCCCCTCTCCCCCACACACACCAAGTGCAGGAATTTCATGCACTGGGCCTCTAGTTCATTTACAATTCACTGCAGGGCTGGAGAGATGTTCAGCCTCCCCTAAAGGATTTGGCTACTTTGAGGAAGAAGAGTAAATTCAAAATCTTGCTAACAAAGTAGAGTGATTCTAGAATGATAGTTGGGTTATTAACAAAGTTGTGTCTGCCAAATATCAATTCACAATATTTTATATAACCTGATAAATTTTAAAAAACACACCTTATGTAAAAAAAAAATATTAAAATACCACAAGTCTCCACTAAACTATAAGTATGTGGGGAGAATCATTAAGGATGAAGTAGCAGTTAATCTTTTGGTCTTTTTTGAATACTCTACTCAATTAAGGACAGTTTGGCATTTTACTGACAGACAAGTGATGTCTAAAAAAGTGCCCCCCCAAATATTCTTAGATTAATAGTTATGATTTTATGTAAGAGACTTTGCTGTAAGTTACTCTTGTTTTTTCTTACATAACCTCCCTCACTTTTTATCCTCATCTAAGTTCCTATTTCATTTCTACTCATCCCCGGGTCTCATTTTCTATTCAACTTGCTGAAGCTTAGCTTTTGCAATGCAAACTTTTAATAATTTAACAAGCATTCTACATGATAACTATCAACCCAGGAGCTGTGAACTGTAATGTAAAATTAAATATTAGTCTAAGTGTGCTAGGCTACCTAAGAAGAATTTTCAAAATTATTTTGCTATATTGGAATCTGAAAATAAGGAGTATAGAGGCCTAAATCTTATTACACAAAAATGAAATGGCAGCAGTTGGAAAACAGAGGACAAAATTTTTATTTTTATATGGCATTCATATTTAAAGTTTTAGAAATTTAAAGTCCTAAATACACATACTGCTTTTAAAGGGTTAAATATTCTAAGCTTCATTAAGTGCATTTCAAATGATTATTATAACCTAGAAAGTGTTGAAACTACATTTTCATTGGTCTGTTTACTTATGTAATTCCCAATATTTGCTTTAGGACACATATGGAATGCAAGATTTCATTGGATACAATTAAAATACAAGAGACAAGATAAAATAAGCATACATATCTATTTATAGAGCAAAACTGGTGATAAAACATTTAGAGAATAAGTTTTTATGTAAGCTATATATGTATATGTATACATATACATGCCCACACATACATATGTGCATGCATGGGTCCATGTTTCTCATATTCTAGTGCTTAAATTCAGACATTCATTCTGAAATGTCTAACTCAAGGAATATTATCATTATGGTCTCTCCAAATATGCAACAACTGAAGCAACAGTGCTAGTGATATTATGAACATTTTTTTCATCTAAAGGTTTATAGTACACATATCTACATGACAAAGATTCTTTTTATGAGAGGTTTGCCTAAGCCAAGCCTGAACTCCCAGCAAGTTGAGGCCTACAGGTCCTGTCATTCTTTTCTAAGAAAACATTGATAAGATTCTACTTTTGTAGAATCTATTAGGTGATTTAGTGTGTTTTATGACAGCAAGGTAATAATTTTGTACAAGTACATATGTAAAATCACTTTCACATAAAATATTTGCTGCAGAGAATTTAGGTTCCCTGTTTGCTAAGCCTTGGCATGCCCGCCCCTGAGGTTTGGGTCAGATAAGCATCTCTTTAGCCTCTACATGAAAGTGCTTGTCTAATTCAGCATGACATTTCAGAGTTAAATCAGTGGGTTCTTTCTCTCATTTTTTTTTAGAGAACTGGAACTTTTAAATTAACCTGAAGTAGACATTATGTAGCTAACACAGCTGTACAGACAAAACAAAGCTATCTACAATAGCTATTTTCTAAATGCAAACACAAACTTTCTTTTTGTAGATGACAGACTTCTGATATTAAAAATTATATCCAGAAAGATATATGTACATATTTAAACCAGCTACAGAAACAAATATTTGAGTCCAATTAAAATATAGTCTATTTTTATATTCCTCAGTGTAGATGTGTTTTAAAGAATCACATTCTTTGGTTTCATGACCTATTTTTATTATAACAAAAAGGAGGGAAAATGAGGATGAAGAATTCTTTAAACTTCACAAATGTCAAATGTACATTATTTCAGCCAATTTTTAAAATTAATATTAAATAAATGTGATATTGTTGTGAAATATAAATATATTTAAATGTAAAAATACATGAGAACTAGGTTGTATTCATTAAACTCTAAAATTCATTCATTTGCAGTTTATGTAGATGAAGAATTTGGATCTGTATTCCTTCATGGTTAACCAGACTGAATTTTGACTAGAGCCAAGAATTTCCAAGTTAAAAGAATGAGATTAAAAAATGATAAAAACAAAATACCCACCATCACAACAAAAATCAGACAACTACCTGGGCAAATAACAACTGTTATATTTATGATATAACTTATTTGATAAAAAAAGAAAAGGCAAAATGGGGAATTTACCATTTTATTATTGCTTTTATTAATTTACTGGTTTTATGGAAATAGTCTGTAATAGACTAGATGCCATGTTACAATATATTTATCATTGTTGAAACCTTTTAGTAAAGAGGGTTGAAACTTGGTCCATTATGATGTGGAGTCACATATTGATTAATCTGTTTGCATATTCAATAAAATGCTTTGAATTGAATAGCTTTCTAATGAATATAGTGTATCCATATATTTGGATATTACAAATTGAATTCCAAAATGTGTTTTGTTTTGTTTTAATATATTTTAGTGATTTTTTACAGAGAGGAAGGGAGAGAGATAGAGAGTTAGAAACATCGATGAGAGAGAAACATTGATCAGCTGCCTCCTGCACAAGTTCTACTGGGGATGTGCCCGCAACCAAGGTACAGGACCTTGACCGGAGTCGAACCCGTGACCTTTCAGTCTGCAGGCTGATGCTCTATCCACTGAGCCAAACCGGTTTCGGCCCTCAATGTGTTTTAAAGTAAATATTAAAATTTCACTTTATTGCTATAAATAATTAACAAATCAATACACAAATATTTAGATTAATACATTTAGAAGATACATGGACAAATAAAAGTACAAAAACAGTTAAAATTTTTCATTACTTTTACATTTGTATCTTTAAAGAGAGAGGATGGGGAGACAAAATCCAGTGGTGTTTTACTTCTTTGAGTCCAGGTACTCCTTTCACTGATTATAATTAGTCTCATTATTGACTGTTTTAAGGTATTACATGTTGGAAAAATAAGTAGCTGGAAACTCATATCTGTGAGTCATATTTTCCTCTAATCTGGTAAAGTGTAATTGCCTCCCAGTCTAGATTCCGAGTGATCTGTTAGCAGTAGGACACCCCAGGAAAAGGGCACATTCTTCATTAGCAGCCCATGATGACTTGGAAATCAGAGAAAGCCTTTCCCACAAGCCTAGACTAGTGCCTGGTATGGGATCTGTTTCTTGTCTCTTTTACCTTGGGATCAGCCCTGAGGTTGGCCTTACGAATTTTTATTACATTAGCTGAGAAAGAAGGAAGTTGAATGAGAAGATCAGAAGTGCCCTTCCCTAATGAATAGAGAAGGCTCAAGCTGTCCTTGGTTTCCTCCTGATCTTGTTTAGTCTTCCTGCTTGGAGGTCATCTCCAGGCAGACATGACCTTAAAGAAGGAAAGGGATCTTTAGGGATCCACAATAGAATACATGCCTCTAATTCTTCAGCTAAAAGTCAGGGTGAACTTATTCTACATGGCCAATGGAGGTGGAAATCCTTAACTTACCCCTTAGGAGGGACTCGTGAGTGGTATTTGCCAAAAGAGACCCTTACCTTTTGGATGTGCTTGGATGCATGTCAGATCCTCTTAGCCAAAGAGAAGGCTAGTTGTGAAGTAGCACAGAATCTCTAAAGTGCCCGCCCCCAGATATAATGATATTGTTAATTAAATTTTCAATGAATTGAAATAAGTTTAAAATAAATAGCATAGATCGTTATCTACATGAGTTTTCTTTAATATACTTAGAGCAAAAGAAGTCTCAGATCATCAAAGATATCCTTATCTTTATCAAGAAGAAAGTGAAGAAAACACATCCCAACAGATAATATGAAAAATAATGGTTTTATATTTTAAGCACTTAATATTATAAAGTTCTCACCTATAATCCTATGTTATGAAGAATTAACTGATGTTATAATCTCATATTTAAAGAAGAGTTAAGCAGAGAAATAAGAAGGAATCATGGTAACCAAAACCCTTATGTGTGAACAGTGACTGAAGTTATTATGGGCTTTCTCAATCTTTTTTTCTGTGGTTATGATTGAATTTTCTCATCTATGAAATGGGAGGTTAAATGGTACTTATTTTGTGCAGGGGGCACTCATCATTGATGTTTCTATCTCTCTCTCTTCTCTGAAATAAATAAGGATATATATATATTTTAAAAGTATGTTGGGAAAAGTAAACAGACTAAGTAATCTGAATTTTATATCAGATTTTTTCTAATATTTTTGTAATTTAACATAGTTTGAGGAAATGATTAGGAATAGATCTTTCATTAGGTATGTGAAGGACAAGGGGAAACTTTTTACCTGCTTGTTCATGTCATTATTTTTGTTATTTTTTTTCAGCACAGGAAAGGATTGTGTTTGATTATGTTTCTGTCCCAACTTTTTATGTTTTCTTCTTCAGAAGCACTTAACATTTTTAGGTTGACTCTGCATTCTTTGTGCTCCCTATCTACTAACTCCTCCCTCATCTTAGGGTTAATGATTCCTCAGCCCTTCATTGATAACATAAAACAGTTTTGAATTTATTTTTTAAAAATTCTGTTATAAGTCACTCTGAGATATATTGTTCCTCTGATTTGTCAGAATAACATTACCTTTTGCTTGTGCTGATATATATATATGTGTGTGTGTGTGTGTGTGTGTGTGTGTGTGTGTGTGTGTGTGTGTGTGTATCTTTCATAGTCTCCATATATTTATTTTATGACCTACCTTGTTTGAAGAGACATCTGGTGAGATCTGGTT
Organism: Corynorhinus townsendii; assembly: GCA_026230045.1. Classification (NCBI taxonomy): domain Eukaryota; kingdom Metazoa; phylum Chordata; class Mammalia; order Chiroptera; family Vespertilionidae; genus Corynorhinus; species Corynorhinus townsendii. The sequence goes on along the minus strand of JAPDVU010000006.1, from coordinate 104,637,095 downwards.
TTTACTGGAAAATAGGGTATGTAGACTTCCCTTTAATGGATCATCATCTCCTTGAATGTTGGTCATATTCCCTCTTCAACACTGTAACTAGAGGGAAGGTTGATGTGCTCAGATCCAGCCCAATTCCCAGTGAGGTGGGGTATCTTTTATCTTTATTGCCTTTGATTTTGTTACTCTGATTCCAAGAAGAATGTGAGACATCTATAAATACGGCCATGTGCAGTTACAGGGCATATTCCTGAACGAATCCTGCTCATAGCAGTTTACCCATCTGGACTTCAATTTAACACCTGCCATCTCTCTTTCTTCTTGAACTCATCAATTAGTTTGGCTTTGTTTTTTGATAATTGCAAAATCTGAAGTGCCATACATATAAAATACTGTGAATACACATAAAATAGCTCTGGCCATTTAAAATGTAATATATATATTAAAGTAATATTTATTTAGTCTGGCATAAAGCCAGTGGTTTTTACTCAGAAGCAGCTGAAGGAAAGATACAGTATCTTCCTTTTTTTTCTGATGGATTAACTTTTTTTGTTTCTTGAGGTAAATCATAGGTTAACCACTGATTTATTTTTCATTTTAGGTGCTTTGACTTTATCAGTTGTAGAAATTCTCCCAAGATTGTGCAATATCTGTTTTGCTAGTCATAGTTTTCAGTTATAGTTGGGTATTCATCATTTTCCAGGGTCTGTCTTAGAAACCATTTAAAACTAAATTCATTCTTATGTTTAAATCTTTAAATTCAAATCTGGATACTTAATAAATATTTTAAAACTCAAATAAATGTTGAATTGAGCCTGCAACCCAAGCATGTGGCCCAATGAGGAATAGGTCAACACTCAACCACTGAGTCAAACCTGCCGAACAATATTTTACTTTTTTAATGCCTTGAAAATGGTAATCTTTATGGTATATATTAATTTTTTCTTTGTTTATTATACTTTGTTATCACCTTTTGTGAATGTCTTGTAATTTAATGTTTCTATTCAGAGCTAATGTTCAAAGGATAGTTAGGCAGTTGATTTTGATTTTAACATGGAAGGCATTTTATATTTAGTACGAGAGGCCCGGTGCACGAAATTCGTGCATGGGGGGTGTGTGTCCCTCAGCCCAGCCTCACCCTCTCCAATCTGGGACACCTCGAGGGATGTCGACTGCCCATTTAGGTAGGATCAGGCCTAAACGGGCAGTCGGACATCCCTCTCACAATCCAGGACTGCTGGCTCTCAACTGCTCACCTGCCTGCCTTCCTGATTGCCCCTAACTGCTTCTGCCTGCCAGCCTGTACACCCCCTAACCACTCCCCTGCCAACCTGATTGATGCCTAACTGTTCCCCTGACAGTCTGTTTGTCCCTAACTGCCCTCCCCCGCAGGCCTGGTCTCTCCCAACTGCCCTCTCCTGCTGGCCATCTTGTGGTGGCCATCTTGTGTCCACATGGGAGCAGCCATCTTTGACCACACGGGGGCAGCCATCTTGTGTGTTGGAGTGATGGTCAATCTGCATATTACTCTTTTATTAGATTGGATAGAGGCCTGGTGCACATGTGGGGGCCAGCTGGTTTGCCCTGAAGGGTGTCCCAGATCAGGGTGGGGGTTCCCTTGGGGCACAGGGAGGCCTGGGCGAGGGGCCTGTGGTGGTTTGCAGGCTGGCCATGACCCCTCAGCGACCCAAGCAGAGGTCCTGGTATCTGGGATTTATTTATGTTCTATAATTAAAACTTTGTAGCCTTGAGCGGAGTCCAGGGCAGGCCAGGAAGCTTGGCTTCCTCCATTGCCTGGGAAACCCAACCCTCCTGCTCACTCCATGGCCGCAGCCATCTTGGTTGGGTTAATTTGCATACTCGCTCCTGATTGGCTGGTGGGCATGGCTTTTGGGCATAGTGGAGGTATACTCAATTTGCATGTTTCTCTTTTATTAGTGTAGATTAGGTCATGCCATAACTTCATCAGTCTTATACTTCTGTTTTGAGAACTATTACTGCAAATGATGATATGTGCATATGTAACAATAAGCACAATTTGTTAAATAGTTGTATTTCAACTAAGTGAATTACATGTAATTCATATATATGACTGGGTCTTCAGTGTTTTGACCTTCAGTGAAATGGCTTGTGATAGTTTCAGACAATTTAGTGAGTAATAAGAGATTTTTGCATTACTTGGACTTGAGTATTCTTTGAATTACTTTGCATACAGGATTTTTTGTTTAAAGCTTATGTTTTTCATTTTTTTAAACCAAGTGGAAAGGCCTAGCCATTATATGCTTTCTACAAATATTTATTAAGAGCATAATAAATCTAAAGAATGTTCTAGGCTTTGGGGATAACACAATGAATACGTCAGCCATGGTTTCATCCTTCATATCTTGTAGCCTTTATCCTAAACTTGATATTGCATTACATACCTTCATAGTTTTTCCAAAAATCACATTCTCTAATATTTACTAAATATTTTTCCTTCCACTGAGGAAATTTTTTCTTAAATAAAGAGATTTTAAAAAATAACTTGTAGGAAATGCCCATGGAAACAGAATATAATTTATATATATTTAATATATATTAAAGTGAATTATAAATTGTTAAAATAAAATATCTTTTCATTTTCAAAATTGTATTAAGAAAATTAGTGGTAAAATTACTCCACATTCAGAAATAGTGGTCCAAACACAATTCTGAGCTAGATAGCTTGGAAGGAGGCTGGCTTTTAAAATCACATTGGCAGTTGGGGGTGAGGTGATGAGTGCAATGGTCAAACCATTCTTCTTCACCGTAACCCCAGTGAGCTACTATTGTTGATATGTAAGAGGTAGTTAGAAAAAACAAGTCTTGGAGGGGGATTGTAATAAATAGTAAGTGTTCTATGTGTTTGTAAATTTCATTATGCATTTAGCATTATATTTAGAGAGATACATGTAGTATACTTTCAGTATAAGAGTTTTTTAAATAAACGACTGGGTACAAATAAATTATTAATTCATAGCAATCATACAATGCGTATGTATTAAATGCATATTGTGTGCAGAGCATTTCTTCACAAAGATCAAATCATTTGAAATTCTATATTCAGTAGCATTAACATGGACTGTTGAAAAGGAAAACATAATATTTTGTGTCCTTAAGTAATTTTCAGTGTAGTTCAGTAGATAAAACTTAAACATATCCTTCAATTTAAAACAGTGAAGGCCTATAGGCTTAAATTGCAAAACATGTAAGTCTGACAGATGTGCCTGAGGCAGCCAGACAAGATGAGATCATTGTGTGCTATAGGCCCAGGGGCTTTGTGCAAGGAGTCAGACTCTGGCCTGTCCTTTGAAGCCTTGAGTCAACAGGGTATTCCAATTGGAGTGCATCAAAGCTATACTACCAGTAATGTTTGCTAATGTATATGCTAGAAAAAACAGATCCTTAATCAGTTGTTGGATTTAAAGATCATTTTGTTTGCCTGACCATCATTGCTCTGGTTACCCAGAAACTCACACCTGTACCATACTGTTCTACATTTGAATTTAGTGATTTGTATGTGTATGTGTATGTATACATATACATTTATGTATGTGTATATATGTACACATACATTTTAGTATATTATCATACTATCAAATATAAAATAACTACAGTAAATGGCAGTAGCTGTGACTTGTTAAAATGTTCCAGTTAGAAAGAGTGGGCAAAACTATTATTTTTAATCTATAGTGGAAAATTAGAGTTTTAGTGATCTTCTGTGTGTTTTTTCTTAAGAGGTTTATTTTTGTAATTATAGGTTAGTATTCTTGTTGTCTGTTCTTTAATTTATCAATCTTTTTCTTTATAATGTGACTTTGAATTTTTAGGAACCCAAAAAATATGTAGATTTATTAGAAAATTATTTGAGAAATAATGGTCTTTATAGTTTATAGTAGGCAGCAATAGAGAATTATAGGAATGAAATCAATATATCTGAGTGTTATCTTTCTGTGTAAAACATATGATCATGATTCTAATATTTATAATAATACTAATATGTGACAGGCTAGCTTGTGACTTATAATAAAAATGTATAGAATCCATTAAATTTAGAATTATATTTTAAAATTAGTTTTTATTTAAACTATATCTAAGGTACTTAAGCAGTATATTCTAAGCAGTTTATTTTACTTAATAAATTGGCATTTGAATTTAATATCTTAAATACACTTTATATTTAGTTTGTACACAAAAATAAAACTTTCTCCATATTGAGCAAAAATAATTGAAAGCTTTAAAACAGCTGAGAATAGTAAAAGGTGAAGTCTCTTATGCATGGCTCATTAAAAGAGTAAATTTCTCCAGTTTAATTTTTTTATTATACCTGTATCATTACTTATCTCCAGTCGAATTTATAAACCAAAAACTCAGAATGACACAGTAATGTTTTGGTTAGACTCACTGGTCCTTGTGATTGCTTGTTGGTTTTGTTTTCTATATTTCTAATCTTTCCCAGGAAAATATTTTAGAATCGAACCCTTTTAAGGAATGTTCATCTATAAATTGCCTAGATTTGTTCCTGTTCCTGCCATTTGTCTCTTGTTTTAGTGCTAATATTTGCAAGGAGTTCCTTGCCCAGTTGCCATCATAAGCTGATTAAAACTCCTATGTTCTCATCTACTTAAGAGAAGTTGCAGCTGCTACTACAAACCGAGCAGTTAGTAGGAAGGACTACTGAGGATTATGGCCTTTTTCTTCTCACATTGGTTTTCTTTGCACTATACATGCTACACAATTAAAAAGCTCCTGCTTGTGGATAAGCTTTCTGTTTACCCATAGGATTTTCCCTTCATGTTTACTTTTTGCATTTTAAATTACTCAGTATTCAAAGTTTTCTGATATCTTTTTATCTTTACCATTTCCTTTGTACTGCTTCTTTAATGAAACTTTTCAACAGGTTTTTTTTTCATATAAGTGGAGTAAGATATAAGATATAAATCAGTTGCATTAGAATTGGGTTAAACTTTGGGATACCGTGTGAATACGTACTGGTGAGAAAGTGACTTAGCTACCCTTAGGAAATGGCTCTGTATTAAAAGCGTTCTTTATTTTCATGGAGTTCTTGTATCAACTGCATAGGGACTGAGCATTCTTCTGAAGCACTCATTCCACATTTACTTTTTAAAAAATAAGTTTGAAATAGTAAGCCTTGTGGGAATATCTTTGTAATATTGATTTATTTATAGGTGAAGAGGCTAAAATCCATTTAAATACAATAGGGTAATCCCTTCTTCAGGAAGATTATGAAGCAGAGTTAATTTCACAGAGACAGAATACTGGAAAAGAAACTATCTTAGAGTAGAAGTTAATGTCATGTGCTCATCTTTTCATTTAAGGCTTAAGACAAAATAAATCCTTTAAATTCACTTCAGCCTTGTGGTTTTATATGAAATGCTGTCTGCCCTGAAACATTTCAAACTATAGTTCTAAGAACTTCCTTTGGGTGAGATAATAGGTAGGAGTTGGGAGGAGAGGAAAAATAGAATCCTAGTAAGGTAAAATAAGAAAGAAAGAAAAAGACTTGTTAAACTGTAATTAATGTGTAGAAGAAGTGAAGTGAAGGAGAAATAGGAAGAAGCCTGAAATGGGGAATTCAACCATTTTTGTTCGGCAGATGATCCTAATTTATTACTGGCTTCTGGCAGATCCAGTTCTTCTGGTATCTTCTTCATAGATAACAGGATTACAAAAATCATAAAGCACTGAAGACAGATAGTCTATTATCTGAGGCATATTCTTAGATAAATATCAATTTATTCATTCAACAAATACCTCATATGGGTAAAGGACTAATTATAGTTGTTGGGAATGCGGAATAAACAATACAGACAAAATCCCTGCTTTTAAGGAACTTACCTTTGGTAAGGGAGAGAAGGCAATAAAGCAAATGTATGATATATCTAAGATGATTTCAGAGAGTTCTAAGTACAGTTAATCCTTGAACAATGCAGGAGTTTGGGTCACCAACACTGATGCACAAACATCCGCATATAACTTCTGACTCCCCCAAATCTTAACTCTTGTCATTTCTTGTTATCCATGGGGGATTGGTTCCAAGATACCCAAATCTGTGGGTACCTAAGTCCTTTGTATAAAAATGGGGTGAAACAATGCATACAATTGGTCTTCCCCCTCTGTGGTTTCCCAACTGTGGATGAAAAATACTGTCTTTCTTTCATGATTATTTGAATTTGTGGATGCGAAGCCCAGGATAGGGAGAGCCGGCTGTGTTTTTCTTGGAAAAATTCCACATATAAGTGGGCCTGCACAGATCAAAGCCATGATGTTGAAGGGTCACCTGTACTAGGGAAAAGCTTAAAATGATGTGATGAAGAGACTGGTAAATAGAATGAAAATGATCCATCGCAACGGCAAAATCAATACCTTTTAATTAATCTAAAAAAAAAGATGTGCAGAATCTTTGAGAAGGCAATTAAAATGTTACTGAAATAGAGAACTGTTAAAAGCTATGAATGTTACTTCAGATAGATTAGCCTAAAGAGATATTCTTTTGGTGATGAGTGAGGAAAACAAAATTTAGAAATGTTAAGACTTGACCTTTTTGAGGGATAGAGCAGTGGTTATTATTCCACTATGCAGCAGTTTTTATTTCTTACCCTTGAATTTGGGATGTTGTCATATATCAGATATTGTCATTTTCCAGTTGACAGGGCCCAATGGGATGGACATTGCTTATTGATTGTCATGGGAAGTTTTATGCTGATTTCTTTATTTTCAGTAGCTATTTTTGGAGTTGTTCAAATAACCTTAAAAAGAAAAAAAATACATCCTATATAATAAAGAGCTAATATGCTAATTAGACTGGATGGCAGAACAACCTTCCGGAACGACCTTCAGGAACAACCAGAGGGCAGGGGTGGGACTGCAAGGCAGCCAGGGCTTTCCACAGCAATTGCCCTGCAGCCTCTAGTAAAATCTAAATAGCAACCGAAGAACATTAAACATAATGGGGGTATTTAATATTACAGTTATGTAAAGTTTCCTCAATTTTACAAATTAAACATAATGTCAATGAAATTTTTATAGGATTTCATGGAACTTGGTAAACTAATCTGAAAACTGAAGAAGAGAGTAAAGGAAGGGCTGTGATTAGTCAAGGCATTAAAGTTTATAATCTATACAATAATTAAGCAATCAGTTGGTGTTTTTACACAAGAATAGGCAAATAGTACAACAAAAAAGAACAAAAATACCAGAAATTGATTCATATACATATAGCAATTTGACATATGAAACAGAGAATAGGAGCAATCTGAACTATATGAAAGTGATGTTTGGAATATTGGCCATCTATATGAAGTCATAGATAATATTAAACATGACTCATATTATAAACAAAAAAAAGTTTAAACATTCAGGAGTGAAATATAAAAGAATATCCTTTCTCACATTATAAGAAATAGTTTCTTAAATAGGACACTAAAGACTCACAATTGGCCCATAAAATGTATACTTTTGTGTATGTGTGAGTGACAGAAATGATATCAAAGTATAAGAAATAAGATGTGAGAACTAGCCTTCTTATCAATTTTGTTCACTGAAAAATTTATCCTAATAAAAGCATCCATGAATTGGCACATTTGGTGAAATTTGTAATTCAATTTAATACAAATTAACTTGAACTACAAGGTTGTAGCTCATTATTAGGTTGTGACAGTGTGTTAGTACAGCAACTGACTCCACTTTGCATGCCCTAACTCAGTAGGCAGTGGATGAATAAATGTAAAAACTCCTAAAAGCTGATAGCTCAACTGATGTTTTTTTCTTTTCAGACTTAACCCATTGGACTTAATAACTATTCATAGCAGGTATACATTTTTTGGGACACCTTATATTTTTGGCTGCATTATGTAGTCAGAGTTCTGAAATCTAGTTCTATTTATAATATGTTCTGGACATGATTTACTAAAATTCTCAGCTTAATATGCATACTAAAATAGTTTATTCTTCACTAAAAGATGAACTTTGTGGGTAAAGAAATATTCTTTATAATTGTAATTGAATTCCTTTATAGAACTTTTATTATATTACAGTTTTTACACTATACTGTTTTACTCTACTTTTTATGGAAGGGGGTGAATGTAAAGTAATAAGGAGATCACAGTTATTGACTGTCTTCTCCATTTTACTTATAATCTTCAATAAAAGGTGATGAGGATTCTAGAATTCCATAAGCCCTGATCCAAGAATGATAAAGTAATGATTCACTATAAGTTTTCTGTATTAAACTCATCAAAGGACTAAAGGAGAGAACCTACTTTGTGTACAATTTCCTTTCTTTTTAATATGTTTTTATGAAAGATAGAAACATCAGTGAAAGGGAAACTTCATGATTGTCTGCCTCCCACATGCCCCCTACTGGGGATCAAACAATCAACCTGGGCATGTGCCCTGAACCAGGAATCCAACTGGTGACCTCTTGGTTCCTGGGTTGATGCTCAACCACTGAGCAACACTGGCCAGGAAACTGTATAACTTTCAAGAAAAATTTTAATTAGTATTATTAAGTGAAAAATTCAATTACCTACATAGTGATATATCTATATCTATCTATATCTATATCTATATCTATATCTATATCTATATCTATCTATCGAGAGAGAGATATAATAAAAGCATAATACCCGGATGACCTTCCAGATGACCTTCCGGATGAAGCTTCAGTGGCAGGGGCCAAGGCAGAGTCAAAGGCAGCCACCCCTTGCATGAATTTGTTAATTGGGCCTATAGTATATATATATATATATGTGTGTGTATCCTATATAATAAAGAGGTAATATGCAAATTAATCATCACGCTTTCACAAGATGGCTGCCTACAACCAGGCCGGCAGGGACGTTTTTGAGGGACAACCAAATGACTGAACAAGCAGGCTGCGTGGGGCGACCAGGCCTACGGGGAGGGGGGGCAGTTGGAGGCAACCAGGCCAGCAAGGGGGGGGGCAGTTAGGGGTGACCAGGCCAGCAGAGAGGGCAGTTGGGGGCAACCAGGCCAGCAGAGGGTGCAGTAAGAGATGACCAGGCCAGTGGGGGGAGAGGGGGCAGTTGAAGGGAACCAGGCTGGCAGGGGGGGGCAGTTAGGGGCAACCAGGATGGCAGAGAGGGGAAGTTGGGGGTGTCCAGGCTGGCAGGAGGGGCAGTAAGTAGTGACCAGGCAGTCAGGCAGGTGAGCAACTAGGAGCCAGTGGTCCAAGATTGTGAGAGGGATGTCCGACTGCCGGTTTAAGCCCAATCCCTGGGCCTAAACGGGCAGTTGGACATCCCCCAAGGGTCCCGAATTAGAGATGGTGCAGGCTGGGCTGAGGGGACTTCCCCCCGCCCCGCCCCAACATGAATTTCGTGCACCAGGCATCAAATATATATATATATATAAACATTTCTGAAAATGAGTTCCTATCATTTCAGTCACAAAAGAACTAGATTCAGAATCAAATTAGATGTATTGTCTGCTACCTGACCCACCTACATGGCTCCTGAGAATGCTGCCCATTTTAAAATGCATGCCATGCTGCTACTAGTCACGCTCAGGGCACTGCTTCCTGTTGCCACAGAAGGGAGCAGTCCTATTATCCATCCTTGCCTGCAGTTTGTGGGACTCACATTTGATACTACTTTTTTGTTCTCTTTGTTCATGATGTCTCAATCTACTTAGAAGTTTTCTCTTATTGAAGTGGGGATGATTAAGCCACCTTCATTGTACTGTAAGATAGTTCTTATGAGTGTCTAATAGTTTCTAGCTCACAATTGGTGCTCCAAAGTTGATAACTGACTGATTTTGTCATTTGCACTTGAAAAATTATGATGGTAAATAAATCTTGGTGGAAATATGGGCGTGTAATTGAATTATCTGTTCTGTTGTATATACATTTCTTGATACCAAATCTTTAAAATTTCTCCAGAAAAGATAACAGTATTTTTAGCGAATGTAAAGAATTGTCAGTTCTAAATTACACATATTACATGCATTTTTTTTCCAGAAAATATTTAAAGACTTTTATAGAATTGCACTTAAAGTATGTGAAATATTGTCATCCCTTTATGTAAAAATCATGCTATGTCTATTAGATTATTTTATATATATAACATATATATGTTCACTATATAAATGACTCACTATATAAATTATTATGTATATTGTATATACAATACAATATATATTTCAACTTATACTTCAAGATAGTCTTTCAGATACAATTCTTGCTTAATCCCTTATTGCTAAATTGGTTAGTGTTTTATTTTTATGTTATTTTACCAAAATGGCCCTGTAGGTCATCTGGTCATGAAGTGAGGAACTCCTTGTTTGTTTTACTTAAAATGGATGTTATTTTTGGAGAAATAGTTCTTACCCTTGGTTTCATATATAAAATGGTTCATAGATCGTTTCTGTGGGCTGGACAAATACTCCACAATTGTATGCTATTGTGTGAAAACTATGAGAGTGTATTTGAATATATAATTTTCTGGTTTGAGTTTCCATACCTTTCACCAGATTCTCAAAACTTTCTCAAGCTATTGGTTTAAAAAGATAAAAAAATAGCCCTTGCTTTTAAATACTTGGTTCAGAAGTTTAGCATATTTGAGGAGTCCTGAAGCCTCATTTTATAATTGGAGCAATTATAAAGGGACAGAGGATTATAGACATTATTTAGCAAGTCATGTCAAAATTTGTTTTTGTCTCAAAACTTCCTACATTATTACATTCTTCTGTCCAGGTCATCCTACTGGCAATGCTCTTTATCATAGGAGCTACTGTGTTATTCCACCATCCATAATACTTTTAAGTTCTAAACATTACCTTTTATTACTCTCATTTGGCACAGAAAAATTAAAGCATAATGCTAACTAAAATAAGTTTGCAAACTCCACCCAGGTAGTGCCCAGCTAGGAATTGATTTCTTTTTTCTTATTAGTGTTATATTGAAATTGTGTTATTTGAGGACCTGCTGTACTTGACTTTTGATTTCTAGAAGATCATGGTGAACTAATTTCAAACATGAATTTAAAATAATTTAATTTCATAGAAACATATGTGATGATATGGCAATAGGTGGCTGATATCATTGCATCTAGTGTGGGAGATTTTGGTCACTTCTTTTCAAAAAGCAACAATAGACCAGGAGACAACCCATATGTCATCCATTTTATCTACTAAGTTTTCTTTGTGATATATTTGCTGGTGAAATATGTGCTTTATTATTGTCTATTATGGGTAATGTACTGTGTTATGCTTTGGGGGATACAACAGTAAAACGCAAACAGTGAGAACAAAACAAAAACCTAGGCAGAATGCATGATCTTTTAGAGTTTGCTAATTAAATTACACACAGGTATTTTAAAGACTAAATAATCAAGTAAATAAATGACTACATATGTGAGACTTGCATTCATTGTGGAGGATAAGCCATTTTTACTTCCAGTACAGTTTTATTTTTCATATCAGTTAACCCTAATCATTGAGTGCATTTGAACATAACACATTTTCTCTCAATTATATGGAATTTATCATTTGTGAGGAGAAGAATATTTACAACCAAAAGTGATATTAATGTCAACCCCATTGATCCAAGCAGTGAAATGGAGCCAGACTACTGCAAATCAGTAGTAATTGGTAAAAATGTCTTCTGCTTCAATGGTAGTATTAGAAACAATTCACAAGTAGCCCATTAAAAACAGTTAAACAGAAAAAAGTTATTAGGATTATTGTTGTTGTTTTAATCTATCTTGAAATAAAGTACTCTAAATGTAATAGATATTACCAAATTTAAGAAAATGTTCTACTCAGTGGACTAAATTGAATAAGGATGCTAACAGGAACATATCCACTTAATAATTAATCACATATATCCAACTGGGGTCATATGATGTAGTGGAAAGAGAATAGGATTAGAAGCAAAATATCTGATTGAAGATAAACTTGACATTTGTTATTAGGGTAACCATATGTCTAAATTTTCTGAGAGCAGTTATGGTTTATATCTGTTTTCCTGACACAATAACACCACCCTCTTTCATTCTTATAAGTTTACTAGAGGCCTGGTGCAGGAATTCATGCATGGGTGGGGTCTGGCTGGCCCTCCCTGATGGGGGCCCATTGGCCTGGGCTGGTCGGGGGGAGAGGCTGCAGGCAGTTGGCTGGCCATCCTCCCCCCTCCCCGATCAGAGTGTTGGGGGCTGATCAGGGGCCAGGTTGACCGGAGGTGGGGGGAGGCTGATCAGGGCCTGGATTAGGCTGGTTGGCTGCCACAGTGCATGTCATGGCCACCAGTTGTTCCGATTGCTCTGGTCATTCTGTTGTTCTGGTTGTTGGCATATACATATTGGTTTGAACCAGACATTTTATGGTCAACTCACTATGATAGCCAACTCACAATTATAAAGTTTGCATAATACTTTTGGTTTTGAATATTATTTGATAACATGAAAATTATTAGAAGAACCATAGAGAGGTATATAAATAGTAGTGTATTCATTTGGTCAGGGTGATTAATGTGACTGAATAAAAGAATAAGGACTAGTTTATTTTAGCTAGTCCTTATTGAACAAGTTATGATTATTCTTATTTAACTAGTTGTATGCCCTATTTATTCTGTTGAAATCAAGTCATCGACCATGACTACCAGGAATATTGGAACCTAGACTTTATTTGTGATAAGAATAAGAGATATATTCCATTTAGTTAAAATTTCAATGTGTTTCCTAAACTGAGTGAGAAAAATTGAACCAATTATTTCATGATTAATCAACATTCAATTCACTTTTGGATATTCTTAGCCTTTGCTTTTTTATAATTTTTAAGAGATACTTACATGTCCTGTTAGCTTTGGAAAATCATAATAATTCTATTATTTTAACAAGCCATTGTTAGTAATCACACATTTTAATGTTTATTCCTATGAATTTGATCTTAAGTGTACAATTTCTCAAAGAAAAACAATTTCATGCAACACTACTCCTGAATCCCATTTTATTTCACATGATCTACTTCGTCTCTGGATTGGCTTTCCCTTAGACTATTGAATCTCTTCTTGGATAGCCGTTAGAGGACTTGTATTTGAAATAAAATTAAACAAGACCAGTTTTTATCAATAGCAAATGAATTCCCAACAAAGCCAAAGTCTCTTTATCAGTAAAAAAAATAAGTTAATTCTTCCTAAATTTGAGATGCCATTAACTGAACACCAGGAGGACTATAAAACCTTGACAAGTAAACAACAGCTCACCATATGAAACTTTTAAAAATATAGATTGTGGGACAGATGTTTGGGGATAGCAATTACCACTTTATGGGGTTGTTAAAAACATTAACTAGATAATGTGTATTAAAGCATGTAGCCAGTAACCTACAATTTTTAGTAGACACTCAATATAATTTTGTCGAAATCTGGGAAGAATGAAGAGTCAAGGGAATATATCCTACAAAATAATGCTCTTTCTTTTATTTTTTTCTATGCCAGCCAAGACCCTCTCCCTTAAAAATTGGTATCAATGACCATGAATTAAAGTTTATTTGATTCAGATAATCATTTTTAAAAGCTTTATGTGTCTTTTGAATCATTCAAAAACTTTTTTTACTTCCAAAATCTGAAATTGAAGATTCTGAACCACCTAGATTAGGATTTGAGGTCACCAAAAGACTCAATTTTACTATCTCCATCTACTGGCAGGGAGGAACTATACCCAAGCATCTGGACTGGCATAGAAAAGAGGAGAAAGAACATTTAAAAGGTAAGCAAAACATATTTTTATTTACTCTGAATTTTTAAACTTTTCTTATCATACACTCTAATGTAATTGCACATAAGTAAGGTTGATATGAACCATATTGCAGATTAAAATTGGTTTAGGTGGTATAATAGTCTTATCTGATTCTTCAGTATGGACAAGTGCAGGCTCGAATGCTTTCTTTTTATAATGGGGATCTTTTCTATCCTTGTACCTTTAAATTTCTATTTAGTTGATCCAGTACTTCAATGCTATTTTCATTTTTTTTAATAATCTTGAAACTGTAATGTACTGAAATATCTCTAGGCTTATTCCTGTATTCTCTGATATGTTAAGACAATTTCCGTTGGCACATTATTTTGACTACTAAGGTGTAAAAAGAGTAGAATTATTTTTCTTAAAGTGTAAGTTATTATTCTGGTATTTCTTAGCCTTTGTGTCCATTCTTCAGTTGTAAGTATTTTCTTTTGGCATATAGTAATGAATAAGAGTCCTTTGTTAATTAATGAGTAAAGTCTTAATACATATTTATATCAGGGTCTTTTTACTTTATTTTTATATTTTGCTTCCCACCACAAATCTTTTATTTTGGTTGACTTTTTATCAAGAATATAACATTGCAAGCAAATTTTGAAGTATGATAACTGCTATAAAATAAATATGTGGAAGGTTTGTGGTGGTGTACAGAAATCACTATAAATTTTAATCACATAGTTTAAATTATTAGTATAGCTGTTTTAAGGCTTATGTAATGTGTATTTTTGTTTTAAAAGCCCTACTTCAACTTAATAGAAAGAGCATTAGCCATTTCTCAGGATAATTAGTATTATTACACTTAACCACAATTAAGTTTTCCCCTGCTCCTTCTCACCCCTGGGTCATTTGTTTCCTTATATCTTTGTTCCATTTGGGGGGACAGTATTCTATTTATTTCAGAAGATACATGGGTAGATTTATGGGAAACATAGGTGGAGAGTTTTCAACATCAAAAATGGATTTTATGAGCAAGAAGTTTCAAGGAAATGCTCTGTTCCAACAGGTCTGTTCATTTGTGGGAGGTCACAAATGCAGTTTGTCCATTTGCTGGCTGGGGGATTACACTCACATAAACAGTGCAAATACCTTGTGGCTCCTGACAGTGTCCAATCTGACAAACATATCCTCAAAGTCTTCATTGAGATCAGGATAGAAAAGTAGGTATTTTTAAATAACGTTGAAGCAACTAGTGATAATGAGGTATTAGACAATAATCTCTCCTCACAAATGAAACTTCTGGTGGGCTTTGTGAAGTTCAATTCAGTCCCTATTTTGAATAAAAGTATGTATCTTCTTAAATCTGTCCCATTTATGTTTCAGCTTCTCTGTTTAGATCTCTCTTAAAGCTAGTTTTTGCTTAAGAATTCTGCTAATGGGTATATCCAAACCAACTCCAGAATAAAGTATACTTAACATCTTCATGTTGGTGCTTATTCACTCTTTTGTAATAGAACAACTAGAAGGCAAAATAATATAAGTTGAGATGAAATAGCTTGGCATGATTATTTTCATTTCCATTTTTAAAAATATATTTATTTTGAGAAATAAAATTTAAGCAACCAATTTTCCCACTAAAATTGTTTTATTAGTACTTTATGGCTGTCATTTCTATTAAAAGCCTCATATCTATATTTTATTCATATTTTAACATCATGTTAAGATTGGCAGGAATTACTGAGGGCAGAGTGTGGGGATGGAAGGTGATGTTTACCAGCATGGTAGAATGGTTAGAACATTTCTGAGTATATTTATATTTAATCCAGCCTATAAGGGCAATCATGTCCCAGGATAATTGCACTTCATTTGGTTCTGATATCATTATGTGGATTTACTACTGAAACCAAAGATTTTACTACAAATAGAACTTATAAATCTCAGATATTGCTTATGGAAATGCAAATACTTTATCACTTATTTACAGCATTTAATAACATTTAAAACATAAGTAGGAGGATATAACTTGTATAGATGTGGCCAAATGAATTATTTTTTCTATATTTGAGTATTATTCATAAGAAATTCATAGGCTTATTATACATAAATTCACCTTTGAACATAAAATGCTAAATGCAAGTAGGAAGCAGAAAAGTCATTTTTTAGCACTTATGATTACTGAATATATTAAGACTGAAATAAATATATTCCTATTTTGTTGTATCTTAGGAATTATTTATTTTGCTTATTTCAGAGGTTAACCTAAAAGAAAATTTCAAACATAGTTTAAATATTCATTGAAGGCATAAACTAGTGGTCTTATTTGTACTTTTCTCTGAAATGGTAGGTTTGTATTGATTACCTGAATTTTAAACATCTTTCCATTAGAATGTCAGTACTGTATCTAGACATTATGTACTCACAGAGAAATAGGTAGCTACTTTCCGTATTTGAAATTGCTGGTAAATTCCAACCTGAGTGTTGTAAGTTATATGTGCTGTGCAGATAAAAAATTGCCAGTTGTTGAGTCTCTAAAACAGATGAGGTTCTTTACTCAACATACTTTCTATTAAACAAGCTTATTTGTTTCCTTAAAGTTAATATACTATGAATTTGTACTTAATGACATTAGCCAGTTTTTGTCATAATATTTCATACAAATGTATTTTTCTACTTATATTTTGTGTAAATTTTCTACATTGAATAACAGTTTAAATTTAACAAGAGAGCTGAATAAATTTTGAAAAATTGAATCAGTGCATCTTTGAAGTGATTTTTTTTTTTTGATAATGTGAATTACTCCTAATTTATTTTACATCCTGGTTTTTGTCTCTTTGTGGTACCTAAAGTAATTTAATACAGAATAAGGAAAAATAGCATTGCCTAAACATGCTTCACTATAGTGGTGTGTGTAACTATATGTATGTACAATTATATTCATTACTAATTAGTGTGTGATAAAGGCTTTATGATTCTGTGTTTATAAAGTTGGCTATTTATCCTGTGGCATAGTCGGTGAGAAGATTATTGCCAGTCTGTCTTCCACTTACAATGTGATATCCCATTTTGTAAAATGAATTTAGGTTATTTTTTGCCATTGCCTTAAGGCTAAAACACCATGCAGTCAAATCTTTACCATTTCTGTATCTCATGTCTCAATACAAGAATAATTTGATAATATTATTTCTGTATTCTCTTATGATGCCAATTCTGATATTTTAGAGCCTGAAAAAGGAACACTAACAATTATCACGCCAAGATAACAGGTCTAAATCAAGACCACCTCTGGCAAGCCCAATCATGATCACTATATAAATGATTTTGGTGGTACGTACAAAAAGTCAACACTAATTGTCTTAAATATAGTAAAAGTGGTTTATTTAGTCATGTACCTGAGAAGCCCAGAGATGGAATGAATTTATTATGCCATTTGATCTGGGATGTAGCTTCTTTTTTCTATATTACCATGTATCTGCCTACTTCTATATCAGACTGGGTTATATTATGATGGCTTAATGACTACAGTAGTTCTGGATCTTACTTCTGCATCCAAATGTCCTAATTCCCAAGTATTAGGGGGAACAGGGAAGCCATTTGCCCAATTAGAGTCATCCATGCAGTGAAAGAAATGGACTTATTCTCAGCTTCCAGGCATACTTCTGTGGAGGGTCAATCTTGCCTTTTTTTATTCAGAGGTTATTTCACATTGGTAATGAGGGGTGCTGAGAAAATACTCCCTATGCTAACTCTTTCATTAGTAGATTTCCCTGTAACTTCCTAAACATAGGCCCCCTTTTTTCCCATTGCTCATAGAGAGGAGGCTAATGGTTGATTTCTTATACTTCTCAGTAGACTAAAAAAAAAAAAAAAAAAAAGCAAACCTTTTTTTTTTATTTTTAAAAGATGGGATCAGGGTAAAGGAAATGGCAAAATTTTTACTTTTACAAAGTTGTCTTTTTTTCTCCTTCATTAATCAATCTGTAGAAGGAAATCAGAAATGTAAAATCACTTCCTAAAAAACACTGTTTCTTGTTTAATCAATTTGATTTTGATGAAACTGGAATCCTTTTACATATGACCAATATTGCATAACAATCTCCTATTTGCTGATTTCATAAAAACTTCATACCTGATAATAAATTTTTTCTCTCATTGTATTTAAATTAGACAAAGTTTCTCCTTCATGTACAGATTTATAGTTATTAAGATGGTTAATTTATTCAGTTATCATTTTATTGAACTTTAAAATAGGTTGTGATTATTTCTAGTTTTAAAAAATGACATCAAATATCTTGCCTAAAGTAACTAATTTTATCATCAATTGATTTATTTTCACAGTTAAGACAAAATAATGATTATAATTGTAGCTTTCTCAAATACGTCAAAATCATATAACATTTATTTTTTAAAACTAAGCAAGCATATAAAGGAAATGGCAAATCTCAATAGTGAGTACTCTACTATCTATAGCTTTCAGTTGAAAAATACATGTAGATTCTAATAGATGAATTTTGAGTAAAATATCAAATACAAATTTTAGGACTTTAATTGGTGAGGTGTATAAGTTATAAAATCTCTTTAATTTTATATGAACAGTCTCTGGAAATTTAGGAATTAAAGATGAAATTTTAAAATAACACATAAAATGGTTTTTGGCTATGTTCTGGGATATCAAATTTGTTTCTATTGATATGTAGAAGTAGTGATGTGTGCTGGGCACAGTGCTAGATACTGATTGTGGACTTTAATAAAAATAGTTTTGTCATCTAGGAATTTGTAGTGGGGTAGAAAAGAAAGATCAGCCCATATATTATGATTAAAATATGCAGTCCTGAAAGAATGAATGCACACAAGAATCAGGATGGCAGTCTAAACTAGGTAACATCTGAAGTGGGTTTTGAATATTAATTATTAGTACCATTACTTAGTGGAGTAAGATACTCAATTAAAGTTCCAGAAATTGTCATATTAAGAGGATGAGATTTTTGTTTGTTTGTTTCTAATGTCCCAAGTACCTGGAAAAATGCATGACACATGATAGAGTCTCAACATATGATTTTTGACTATTCATTCCCTGGAGGAATAAAATAATTATATTCTGGGATAAATTCAAGAACCTAAATTGAGCATATCTTAAATATATTATTTTATGGATTACTTAATATAGCAATCCCTTAATTTGTTTTTCCTTAATGAACATTTGTTTATGTAATTTTTAAACAGTTTGGGTAAAGAAAATAACTTCATTGATAACCTCTGTTTTATTTTGCTACTTCTTTAAAGGTATAGCAAACAATACATTGAGCTGATGGAATCTGAATTTTCTGTCTAGTATATTAGTCTTTTGTATTAATAGTCAGAATTATAAATATGAATCATGAAAATGAGATACCTATATTGTTTGGAATTTTTCTTTTCAAAATTTTATTTTTATTGTTGAAAGTATTACATATGTTCCCCTTTCCCCCCTGGATTGACCCCCTCTATCATCCCCCCAAGGCTTTCTTTGCACTATTGTCTGTGTCCACGAGTTATGCATATAAGGTCTTTGGTTAATCTCTCCAGACCCCTTCCCTCTTGAGATTCCTCAGTTTGTATGGAGAGATATCTCTTTGCTATGTGGCGCTCGTATATCTTCCCTCTACAGAATCAAAGACGATTAGGATGAGATTACTCTAGTTTTCTGAGAAAAAAGGTGCCAATCATAGAAGCAGTAAAACTAGCTTTTACATATACTGTATATGTCATGTGATTTTAACTATTGCTTAAAAGTTAAAAATTTGTTAATTGAGAGCTAATGAGAGTGGAAACAGAAATAGCTTATTATAAACACAGTAATAAAATTAGGATAAAGAAGGTTTATCACAGGGGGAAAACAGTGTGCAGAGCAAAGCACACTTAAGAGTGGTGAAGAAGTAAGGGTTTGAAAATAGATGCAACTGACTATTACAGAAATGCCTTTATATGCACAATTTAAAATTAACACATATTTGCAAGTAAACACATCAAAAATTTCACAGGACATCAGTGAAGTTTACTAGTTTATGTGTGACATGTCACTATAGTCTTGCATATGTGAAACAGGAACCAGAATTCTTCAGAACTCTAAAACTAAACCAAGAGTGGAGACTCCTTTCTTTTTGCTTAGTTCTTAGTATTACAGCTTTTTCTTTCGACAATCAACTTTTAATATTAGAATAGAAAAGGAAATGGATGATTTATCTTTCTTTATGAATTATATATTATCCAGAAACACCTTTTTGTGTTATCTTTATTAAGCATTTTCAATTATTATAATTTTCATTGCTTATTATCCTTTTATTTCTACTCTTTTAGCTTCAAAGGGACTAACAGCATGGCAAATATTAGGAAATTATTTTAATCGTAATCTTAGCTTATTGAATACATATGAATATACAATGATTCTATATAATTGAATTATATGTGCATATACATAATCAACTGTTTTATTGTATTTGCTTTATTAACTTTCCTTTATTCTTTTCTTTTCTGTTTTTGTTTCATTTTAGTTTTTAATACTTATACCTTAAGGGGTTGTACAGGATAATATGAAATGATGTATACTTATAATTTAACAAATTTAGTGTTTGTGAACATCTTTATTTTCCATGCTAAATTCATCTATGATGATTAATTTATTCTTGTTTAGAATACATTGAATGGAGTATCTTGGAAATATTGTAGTGCTTTGACTACATGCAATAGTTTTATTTCATTGGTATTTTTTTGTGTGGACTGTTATTGACTATAGGAAAGAAGCTATTCTATAAAATAGTTACAAAATGTGTACCTATCTCATTCCTAAAACACCAGTAAGTTATATATTTGGAAAAATGATATTTTTAAATAGTAGGGCTATAAATGTAGAGTCTTAATTTGGTAGAACTTACTGTTTGTTGCTTTTTTCATTTTTATTATAGAGGTAGTAGTTGAGATTTATATAAATCATATGTGTTTGGTGGCAAACCTCACTGCACTTTGAGATGAATTTTTGGGAGCAACAATTTAACTTAGGAAATTTACAATGCTTAAACAAATAAGGCTTAGATTTTTAGTCTATGAATTATGTTTAGTTATAGTTTAGCAGAATTGTGAATTATAAAGAAAAGAAAAAATGATGTTAACATTTAAGTATATACTTTTTACCTATGAGCTTTTTGCTTGGAGATATAAAAATAGATTCAAATCTTTTAATAACCACTTAGTTTTCTAGATTATATATGAAAGAATAAAAGTTGCTGTATTTGTAAATAGTGCCTTGAGATATAAGGCATTTACTTTGAGACAAAATGGGGAAATGTCAATAAATCTGATTGAAAAAATTAACTTATTAGAAATATTAGTTATAAAAAAAGAAGAATCCTTGATATAAGCTACTGCTATGTGTAGATTGTTGGCAGAAAATTTAAGGAGTGGGAAAATATCTCATTTCATTTACATTTTTAAAATTTATTAATTTTAGAGAGATAGGAAGAGAGAGAGAGAGAGAGAGAGAGAGAGATTTGTTGTTTGACTTATTCATGCATTTATTGGTTGATTCTTGTATGTGCCCTAACCAGGGTTCAAACTCTCAACCTTGCCATTTCAGGACAACACTCTAAGTGATCTAGCTACCCGGCCAGGGCTCATTTTTAAAAGAAAGCTTCTAAAACAATTCATTAATTTAATTTTAATAGTAAATTATCATTATTTTCTATAGGGAAGATATCATCTAACTTGATAGATCTTTTGTCTTCTTAGGAGATATACTGGTGCTAAATTATGTGCGTAGAGGAGTTATTGATCATTTCATGTATGTTAATATAGCCAACAGCAGTATCAAAAATTAGCATCCAATTTAAAAGAGAATGTATTTCTATTTAGGTTACTTATTGCTGAGGACAAGGTTAGGCACACATTTAGGTACTTAAAGCATATTTTACTAATATGATGATCTTCCCCATAATGTATACTGGGTATTATCAAAGGACATTAGATATGTCTTTACCTTGTCTCCCTATTTCTAGGTTAGAAAATATAAAAAATACTTACCAAACTGATTGTTAAAACAGCTGTTTATGAGGATGAAAACACTGCTTTAAGAATCACACATAAACTTGTTAAAATTATTTTGGGTGCTTTAACAATCAAAAAGGTTATTCTTCAGCCTTAATAACATGACCCTTCTAATACATGACTCTTGACATCGTCTTTTAAATTCAAGGAGTTTCTTAGAGCAGTATTCTTAAATTGCATTTTACCAGAGTTCAATCATGTATTTTGACTAACATAATGCTGAATGAAAAGTTGCTGCAGTTATTGTACATGCTAGTACTCTGTTGTTGAAGAATGGAGGCAAAAAGGAATAACTTGCCCTCCAAACAGCTTTGTGCTCAGTAGAAGATGTATTCATTTCTAATAATACATAAGAAATTATCATAAATTTAGCCGCTTAAAACTCACTTCATTTCGCCTTAGCTCTGTAGGTCAGCAGTCTGGGCATCCTATGATTAGGTTCTTGCCCAGTGTTGCACAAGGCTAAAATCAAGGTGTCAGCCCGACTTGATTCTTTCTGGGGGCTGTGGAGGAGTCTATTTCCAAGTTTCTTCAGGTCCCTGAGGTTTTAGGACTGAGGTCCCATTTCCTTGCTAGCTGTCAGCCGTAGACTGTGTTCTGCTTTTGGAGGCTTCCCACAACCCTTGGCAGGTCACCTCCTCCATGTTCATTGCCAGAATTAAATAATCAACCTGCTGTTGAATTTCTCTTACACTTTGAATTTCTCTGAATTCAGGTAGGGCCCAGCTTCTTTTAAGGGTTCACCCTATTAAGTTAGGCTCAGGCAGATAATTTACATTTTGATGAACTCAAAGTTATCTAACCTAATCATGATTAGGGGCAGTTCAATCATAATTTGTATTTTTAAAACTAGTTATATCACTATTGTTGTTGTTATTGTTGTTCTAATATGACTCGTATTTATAAGTTCTTGGAGATTAGGGTTTGAATTTTATTGCAATTTTAGGAATCCAAAAGTATTGGTTGTTTGAAATTTTGGTAATTTTATTAAAATTATTAATTTACTATGTTCTTTGAATTATATCTATACACAGGTTTTTACTCAATACTGTTAAAATAATCTCTCTTTTTCTGGTTAAATTCTGAAGAGAGTAATACTTAATTTATATTGTATTAAGCATATCCAACACTTGTTTTGGTAAAATGTGAATGATTAAAAAAACATTTATTTTGAAACTGGTAATTTTTTAAATGTCTGTTCTCAATGTAAATCTATACCTATGTTTTTGTTTTAGGAGTACAAGCTCCCCAGCATGAGAGAATTATTACTGTGTCTACTAATGGAAGTATTCACAGCCCAAAGTTTCCTCATACTTATCCAAGAAATATGGTCTTGGTATGGAGATTAGTAGCAGCAGAGGAAAATGTATGGATACAACTTACATTTGATGAAAGATTTGGGCTTGAAGAACCAGAAGATGACATATGCAAGTAAGTTATCATACTTGAAATTCCAACAGATTGTAATAACTGTTATAGTCTTTCAAGTTGCTTCATTTTGATGATGTGATTTTAAATGGTGTCTTTTGTTCTGTTATGTTTTCCTGGAGATCCAAAAAATTTACAACCTTATTTAAGCTGTGTTTCATTTAAAATTAGAAGACACATACACACAAATACACGGTCATTAGTTTTTTTCTACCTCTGAACAGAATTTGAGAAAATTTCAGGTAAAAAATACATCTAGAGTAAAACTGTAAAATAAGGAATTGAGAATAAAAAGCCAAGTGGAGGACTATAGTTGTGCCAGGAAAGCTGTTACCATTAGTGCTGAAAATTTTACATCGGAGCTTCCTGACAGTCATTCAAGAAAATAAAGAATAAGTTATTAAAAGTAAATGCAGTCCGTGGGTACATATTACCCATCATACCTAGTATTCATAAGTACAGTACACATATGGATACATCCCTACACATAGGACCAAGCAGTTTTAATATTTCATCACAAAAATTATGGATCTGAAAGCAGAATTAGAAATTTAGGCTAACTTTACGGTTTGGCCTATAGAAACTTATAATTCTCCTAGAAGCATTCATGAACCAAAGTCAGCTGGAGTATTTCACCCACGCAAAAGACCACCTACTGTATGTCATACAAATATTACTCTTTAAATCCTAAGTGAATACACTTGTCAAGGTTGGGTGGTCTTATTGAAGATTTTTCACCTCAGTGGCGTTTGTATATCATAAAAATATTTTACTTGAGCTTCCTTGCAGGGTTCTTTATTTTTTCTTTGATATACAAGCTAAAAGAGAATTTTCATTTTATGATGTATTACAGATAAAGATTTCAATGCAGATGAAATAAACCTTGTACTTGCTGTCATCACAGTTTGTATCTTTAACATTTACCTGGTTAGATTTTTTTCACATTTCTGCATTCTGCAACATTGCATGTCATTACTATTTTTTCTTACATCTATAATCTTAAACTTTGAGAATAGAAGCTGTCCTAGCTATCTATAGAGATATGGAGACGTGTCTTCCCTATATATCATTCATATTTTATACCTACACCAATGCTAAAACCCATTTTCCTACCACCCATCTTAGTTTTTCACCATGCTCTAAACTTTATCACTTGTATTCTTTTCATGGATAGGATTTCTTAATATTGTCAACAGTTGTGAAAGGTTTAAGATATTGTACCATTTCAAAGTAGCCAGTTAGCCTACCACAACTTCATGAATGCTGACAGGAGACAGGAACCTCTTGGGCCAGAGACAAAGAACTTTGTTACAATAGTAGCAGTAGCCATAGTATTAGCACTTTCTTGTGCCTCTTCCCCTAATTCCAGTTCCCACAGGTCAGTGCCAAGAGAGCTACATGATACCTGCATGCTGAATGATTTGTGTTATGGGAGAGGAATTGTTATGTGTGTGTGTATGTGTATAATGTATGTTAATAATCCTATCTAATAAAAGAGTAATATGCAAATTGACCATCACTCCAACACACACAAGATGGCTGCCCCCATGTGGTCAAAGATGGCCACTCCCATGTGGACACAAGATGGCTGCCACAAGATGGCCAACAGAGGAGGGCAGTTGGGGGGATCCAGGCCTGCAGGGGAGGACAGTTGGGGCAATCAGGCCTGCAGGGGAATACAGTTGTGGGGAGGGGCACAGGCCTGCAGGGGAAGGAAGTTGGGGGCAACCAGGCTGGCAAGGGAGGGCAGTTAGGGGTGACTGGGCCAGCAGGGGAGGGCAGTTAGGGGTGACCAGGCAGGCAGAGGAGGGCAGTTAGGGACAATCGGGCCAGCAGGGGAGCAGTTAAGCGTTGATCAGGCTGGCAGGCAGAAGTGGTTAGGGGCAGTCAGGCAGGCAGGCAGGCGAGTGGTTGGGAGCCAGCACTCCTGGATTGTGAGAGGGATGCCTGACTGCCCTAAATGGGCACTTGGACATCCCTCGAGAGGTCCCTGATTGGAGAGGGTGCAAGCTAGGCTGAGGGACACTCGCCCCCCCCATGCACAGATTTTGTGTACCAGGCCTCTAATAAAATAATAACAATTGAACTATCATCCAGCATGTCTAACCTATGTTGTGACTTGACTCAGACGGTATGAGACTCAACTTAAAAATGTGACTCTTATAATAATAGTTTTAAAGTCCCCTCCTTATGTTTTTCCCTGATTACCCCTCTTATCCTTGCATTTCTAATCAATATCTTTAGTTTTTTTTCACTTCATGTCTTGATTTTCTCTATAATTTTATGCATATATTTCCATATGTATTGTCCTATAAAAAGTAAATTATTTTTTGCTTGTTTTGAAATATATATCAATGGGATAATTTTGAGTATTTACTTTTGTGACTAGCTATGCACTTCAAAACAAGCAAAACAAAACAATATATTTTTTAAAGTTAGCTCATGTCAACACATATAGGTTAGATTATTTGTTTACCTTAATAAATAGTCTGCTTCTAATGGCTACCTAGTAATGCATATTAACTTAATATCTAAAACCAATTAATGTTTACTCTCTTCCCAAAATATAAAATTACCTGAGAATATTTTAACTACTGTGGATGCTAACTCCCCAGATACCACCATACTACATTCATAAGACAGAGCTGAGTTTATTGCTTACCTTGGTGGCAGAGAAGACCATGTTAACAGCTTTAGTAGACTCTGGGGAGGAAAAGCAAAGCCAAAAATGGATCTTTCAATGTGGAGACTTGGTTAAGATGGGTAAGGATCAGGATTAAATAGTTTACAATTGGTGGAAACAAGGAAGGGTATTTCAGGGAAGAGTTTCATCAATGTTAATACTTTCAGTTGAAGAAGTTAATGGTTCTTTTGGGAAGTTCATGTAAAGAAGAGTAAAGTTAATTGCCTGGGAAATAATGATGACAATAAAATAGTAATGTCATGTAATTGCAAAGAAAACACTGGTGGGTGTTTTTGTCCTATCGTCCAAGCTGGTTAACTACAGTTAACCCCACTTTTCATTAGTATGCATATGATAATTATTGTGGGTTTTAGTTTTGTATTTTTTAACTTCACAAACAAGATATTGTTTTTATTATTTCATGTAATCTATAGGTGATCCAAAATTATTAGTTTTCTTTAAAATTAAAAAGATAATTTGAACATTTTCATCTTTTCCTGCAGTTTATAATAGAATTAATGTGGCATTAATATTTGCTCATTTGTTTACTCTTACATTCAACAAGCACTTCTTGAGCATGAGCACTGTGGGAGGTAATAGGATGACAGCAGTGGGTAGGAAATGGCTCAGGCCCCCCCTTGTGTAGCTTAGTCTGGGTAAGGAGTCAGACAGACAAGTAAACAGTCAAATAAAACAAAATGCCACCAGTCCCAGGATATGGTAAATACGGAGTACAGTTATTACTGTAACTGATTATAGTTAGATAGCTTTGTTGACCATTTTCTACCTCATATCATAACTGTGTATCTTCCTGGTAGCAGTGTCTAAATAATTATTATTAATTTATCATGGAGAATTGTGTGAGGATGAATTTACCCTGCCAAGCAGACCTCAAAAATTCAAATATTCACTGTCTGTGGTTTGCTCTAGTAGATATAGCTTTCAAGGATAGTATAGTTTCTTACATCAATTTTACATTGCCAGTATAGGCTGTGGGTGATAAAATTATAAGGAAATAATTTTTTTTGACAACAACATAAAGTATTCCTTAATTGCATGACCATACAATTGAAATAAAAGAAGACAGTATTGTTTACTTAGCTAATAATGACCTTGGAAATTGCCAGTTTCAATATTTTTGACATTAGAAATATTTCTAGCCCTAGCAGGTGTGGCTCAGTGTATAGAACATTGACCTGAGGACCAAAGGGTCTTGGGTTTGATTCCATTCAAGGGCATGTATCTTGGTTGTAGGCTCCTCCCCAGCCTGGGCCCTGGTCAGGGCTCCTGCTGGAGGCAACCAATTGATGTTTTTCTCTCACATTGATATTTCTCTCTGTCTTTCCCTCTCTCTTTCCATCTCTCTAAAAAATCAATGGAAAAATATCCTCAGGTGAAGATTAACGAAAAATAAATATTTCTATTAGACAACCCAAAGAATAACTTATAATGTTAAATGGTCATTATATTATAGAGAAGAGGGTTAGTCTGGATTTCTATGAACTCTGAGAAAAGCAGATGATACAGACCTATATTACATCATGTCTACATGTCTAGGAATATTACAATTCTGCTACAGCTGTGCCTTAACAAAATATTTTCCTAATAAATTGTGGCATACATTTAAAAATAGTGAGATTTATACCAGAAAGTGTAACTGTAAGACTCTCAGTTTCAGGTGACCACAAATAATTAGCCAATGACTGTAACAATCTTGAAAAGAAAATGTTTGGATTATGTTACTAAAAATTTCAGGATTAGTCTTTATGCAGGTTCTAAGCAGTGCCATTTTGTCATTTTTGCTCCACCTCTATAGACTTGCTTCCTTGTGGTTGACTCCATTCTCAATCAGTCTGTCTTCACATACTGGAAGAGAAAGGCCCAGAAGTACCAAGATTTTAGCACTTACAATCTTTGATGGAGACAGGGACTCGTCCTGTAAAAGTTCTTGGAAGAGTTATGATTGGTCTGTTGTTGTTTTTTTAAATATATTTTTATTGATTTCAGAGAGGAAAGGAGAGGGAGAGAGAGATAGAAACATCAGTGATGAGAGAGAATCATTGATCGGCTGCCTCTTGCACGTGCCTCCTTCTGGGGATCAAGCCTGCAACCTGGGTGTGTGCCCTTGACTGGAATCGAACCTAAGACCCTTCAGTCCCCAGACTGATGCTCTATCCACTGAACCAAACCAGCCAGGGCTGATTGGTCTGTTTTGAACTCAATATCCATCACTGGACCAGTTACCATAGAGGGGGATAGGGTCATGTGTTACTGTGTTTGTCAAGATTTGGGTCTTCTGCCCATCCCTAAGTCAAGTAATGAACTGTGATTGGTGGAGACATTGTCTCTGAAAGCAGAAAACTATTTTTTTTTTCCTATCGGTAAGAGGAAGAGGTGGTGGTGGTACAAAAATAGCAATCTCCACTCTCAGTGATAA
The DNA here is from genome assembly GCA_026230045.1 of Corynorhinus townsendii. Classification (NCBI taxonomy): domain Eukaryota; kingdom Metazoa; phylum Chordata; class Mammalia; order Chiroptera; family Vespertilionidae; genus Corynorhinus; species Corynorhinus townsendii. The sequence goes on along the minus strand of JAPDVU010000006.1, from coordinate 104,608,750 downwards.
GGACCAAAAGGAGCTGAAGATCAGCTTTCAAATTCACACTTCCTGTTTTAGCTACCTGCACTTTTGGCCATAGAATAAAGTTTTCTTTACAGTGAAGATTTTTACAAGTGCCCTTTTCAGCAGCTCTTGACTGTAGTTTGCTCAATGGCATAATTTATAGTTTTGTTATCCTTTGACCTCTGTAGCAATTACTTTTGTAATGTAAAAAAAAAAAAAAACAAAACTTCCCAAGAGGGCTGAAAATGAAGGGTGGGGACCTGACCAAGTCTGAGATCCAGGGACTCTGCCCTTGGCTAATGAGATGTTTTGGTTTTATGTTTTGAAATGTTCAAAATCAACATTCCAAGTAGAGAAAGAATGTATCCTGTAACTCCCAAAACTCATGTTTGGTTCACCCAGTGTCTGTCTCTCACGGAGACTTTACCTTTTTTCTTGCATTTTATTTTTGTCTCTTTTACCCCCAATATTGCCATCTCTTCCCTGCCTTCCCTTTACCACCTTCCCTGTTTGTTTATTGCCCAGAGATCTCTTTCCTACATTGATTCGAAAAGAGTTTTCTAGTTTGCACTCTTTGAGGATCTGGGGAATATTGTGTTGCCATTCTTGTGTCATGCCTTTACTTTCAGTGGCTGCCTTGCTATCACTGGGGTAATGATGAGATCTCTTCTTTTAATTGTGTAATTGGCACAATGGCTGAAATATGGGCAAATTCCAGGACCAAAGAAATACCCGTATTACTAGTTATCTATTTATACTATTTTATAAAAAAAACGAAAAACCACACAAGAGTAATAGAGTACTAATCAGTAATAAAGGACTTACAAATGTACACATCCTAATATATCAAAATCCTGGGTCCATCACATCCATAACAACCGGGAGGCTCAATCAACTGGAAGTCAGTCCTGCAGTCAGTGCTGAGTTGCTGTGGTGATCCAGCACTGACTGCTACAGCTGCAGGCACAGTGACCCAGCACTGACTGCTGAGGGGACTGCTAATCAGGCTCGGAGAGAGGCCTGAAGAGAGAAGAAGGGTCTGATCTATAGCCTCTGTGGCAGCTGTTGATCAGCACTTGCCTCTCTCTTTAGCTCTGGTCCTGGTCAGCAGCCATGCCTCTATTTCTCTCCAGGCCTCCACCTGGGCTGCTGATCAGCCCCGCCTTTCTGATCAGGCCCCATTAATAGGCCAAGAGACACTGACTGGCATAGAAACTGACCAATCAGAACCAAATCTGGATCAACTGTGAGGAGCCAATGGCTGCCTAGGAGGCAGAGCTTTTGACACTGACTGGCAGAGAAACTGACCAATCAGAACCAAATTGGCCAGCAAAGGAGGGCCATTGGGGGCCAGATCAGGCCAGCAGGGGAGGGCAGTTAGGGGTGATCAGGCAAGCAGAGGCAGTTAGGGGCTATCAGGCCAGCAGGGAAGGGCAGTTGGGGGTGATTGGGCTAGCAGGGGAGCAGTTAGGGGGTGATCAGGCTGGCAGGCAGGTGAGTGGTTAGGAGCCAGTCCCAGATTGGAGAGGGTGCAGGCTGGGCTGAGGGACAGTCCCCCCACCCCCACCCCATGCATGACATTTGTGCACTGGGCCTCTAGTTTTAGATATTGTGACATTTCTATAATAGTCTCTCTTTTTTCAGCTTATTCAAGGATTTGTGCTGTTATCTCCAACATTATGTTAATAATATTTTGCTCTATGAGCTTTCAAATAATATACTTTCTTTCATTCACCTGGCGCCGAATCTTAGAGACTTAGACTCTGTTCAAATCTCTTTTTATGGAACAGCTTACTTTAGAAAAAAAGTAAATATTTATTATTACTATTTTTAATCCTCTCCTGAGGAAATTTTTTCCATTGATTTTTTAGAGATAGTGGAGGGAGAGGGCGAGAAACACCAATGTGAGAGAGACATCCATTGTTTGCCTCCTGAGTGCCCCCAACCAGGGCTGAAGTACGTGCCCTGGAACTGAAGTACGTGCCTTTGTCTGGAATTGAACCCAGTAACCTTCAGTCCACAGGCTGATGCTCTAATTCACTGAGCCAAACTGGTTAGAGCAGAAATCGATCTTTAAATAGGCTACCTCCGCTGGCATTTATAATACAGGCAAGTGCTGACTTAGGATTTATTTCTAAGTGATTGATGAAATTGTTTCTAATTATTAATTGATTTTTCCTCTAATGGTTTTGCCAGTGACAGAAAAATATATAAATTTTCCAAAAGGATTATTGTTTTGCTATGTAATTAACAAAGTTTAAATTAATATACTTAACAAAACCCTTCCAAATTAAGCTTAAATGATTTTATTGCATCTGATTCACATGTGAAGAAAGAGAATAGCAATTAAGGACCACTTTGCCTGCTTCCTTGGCAATGTTGTTCATATTTACCTCCGCTTTCAGCAGAAGGAATGATCTGAATATTATCTCCTATTCCATATTTACTGTAGGTAAAGTAGCAGAACTATGAGTCCCAATAGACTGACTCTGTGAAAGTAGAAGCAACTGTTATCATTCAGTAAAACTTTCAGAAAACAAGTGAATAACAAAGGATTTTCTACTGGTATATACTAGCAGACAATCTCAGAAATCAAGGAGAAAGTTCTTTTATTGGATTAACATATTTAAAGAAAAACACTACGAAAAGGACCTCACTACAACTTAACATTTCATTAAGACAAATCAAGAGAACCTTATCTTAATTTATCACAGTGCTTATCTAAGGCAATGGTTTAGGGTGGCTATGACTGGCCTCAGGTAAGTTGAAACTGAATGTTGGTTATAATGGATGCTTGTATAAGCCAGTCCCTGGCTTAAGAACCATTGGGGAGACCTCTGTATTCACAGATATTTTCTCAGAGGTGGGCAATTAGTAACTAACTATAGGTGGGTACCTACAGGTATCTCTCTGCTTTTCATAAATTTGCATTACTCCACTTTGCTCTCATGAAACTTAGTACCATTTTTCTGTTAACTGAAAGAAATCTGAAGAGGATAGTGTTGAGCATCTGTTTTGCAGCGAGTGTTATAGAGGCAGCAGGCAAACCAAGCCGTTGTGGCAAACTTCCAAGCTCTTTCCCTGGAAACTACATCATCAGCATCTCAGCATCAAGCCACCATCGCTTTGAACTGTGCCTGTCAGCATTTGTGCTCTATCTCAACTCATTTTGTGTGTGGGTTAGCAAGATGAGGCCTAAGATACCCAAAAAGCCCAAGAGACCTGTGAAGGGTGTTATGCTAATTAAGGTTTTTCCATAGTGGTGAACAAGACAAAGACATTGTATGTATATTGAATTTTGGGTCTGGAAACACTCCTATTTTTTTCCATATCAATTAATGGAATTGCTTCTTTACTTTAGGCAGTTTCAGTATACATAAGAACACTCTCCTTTCAGATAGTGAGGGGAACCATTGCTAATTTGGGAAATGAGAATTTCCTATTGTGCAGGTACCATACCGATCCTTTAGCTTTTTTTTTTTTTTTTTTTTGTAGGATGAATTGGCAACTTACTTAAATGAGGGAGTTTAATTTACCAGGAAGAACACTGGCTTGCTTGGAATGCCCAACATGTTTCAGATTCACTTTTGTCATTTACCGTTATCTCTATGGCTTTGGTATAATCACATAGCCTGCTTTATCCTTCTATGCTTTAAATACAGTTTAAAATATAATCTTGGGTTCCACATGAAGATTTAAGTCTCTTCCAACACTGAACTATTTTCCTAGAATATTCACAAATATATGGAGAAACTGACATTTATCTTGCCTTCATTCAAAAAGGTAATCTATAATAATAAAAGCATAATGTGCTAATGAGACTGGACCTTCTGGATGTCATTCCAGACGTCCTTCCGGACAAAGCTGCAGTGGCGGAGGCTGACACAGAGGCAGTTAGGGGCGATCAGGCAGGCAGGCAATCAGTTAGGGGTGATCAGGCAGGCAGGTGAGTGGTTAGGGGCAATGAGGCACACAGGCAGGCAAGCGGTTAAGAGCCAGTGGTCCCAGATTGTAAGAGGGATGTCTGACTGCCAGTTTAGGCCTGACCCAGGGGAGTCCTGGATTGTGAGAGGGTGCAGGCCAGGCTGAGGGACCCCCTTTCCCCCACCCCATGCATGAATTTCATGCACCGGGTCTCTAGTAGTTTTATAAAAGTTATTTGTAAATATTACAGTTTAAGATACTATAACTTTTCTGTTTTTATGAAAAAAAAAAACAGTTCATCTTTCTTAAACTAATGATTTATACATGATACCTAGGATTAAAATCCATTTTTAATTTGACACTAGTTTTAAATGGTAAATTCTTAATATTTTGATAAACTCCACATTGTAATCAGTTCAGTAAAAGCAGCTTTCTGGAAATGCCACTGCTATAACATAGTCCCATTCATTCTCTCACCATCCCATACCTGTTCTGAGGGAGTAATGTAACATTACCTGTGTCTTACCTAGCTAGCCCCTTTCCTTTCCATTTTTGAGCTTTAAGAATCTTCTTCCTTTAAATTAAGTATAATATGACAAAAATGTTGCTGCTTGGACATCCATCAGGTGCTCAGCTCTTTCTTTTGCCATTTTCAAGCTCTTCACTGTATAACTCAAGACCATGAAGAATTCCTAAATTTAATGGAACCAAGAATTTTTTGATTCAGTATGCTTCCATAGTTATGAAGTAGTATTGGACATACAATTCATTTTGAAATTTCATTGCCCAAAGATTTTTTCCCACCAAAAAAAGGTATTCCTCATCCCTGTTTCAGCACTTAAAAAATGTTTGAATACATTTTCAAATCTGAAGTACACTATGCTCCCATCTGCTGGGAGACAGACTGTTTCCCCATATGGCAGCTGATTTAACCCCCTACTCCTTTCTCCACAGAAACCCCATGCAGTAACTTAAAAACACCATCTCCTTCTTGACCTTTCTATCTGCAGCTTTCCATCTTAGCCCCTCAGTTTGAACAAGCAAGCTAGTTCATGATATCAAAATATTTGTGTAAATGGAACCAGTCATAATTTATTGCTTCTAAAATTATTTCACGGGATTGTGGTAGGCACTGTTTTTGCTGAGGCATTGAGGTTAAACTCGCTGGAAATGAGGCCTGCATTATATATTATCCTAGGGTATTTTGAGGGGGAAAAAAATCTCTCTGATCAGTTTACCTACTATTTATCTAGATTAAGAACTTTCAAATGAGTGACTGTTAATAGTAAGACATCATGCTACAAATTGTGACACTTATCATTTTGAGCTTAGCAAAATTCAGTTATTTATTAATATAGCTCAACAATTTCAATATGAATAATTTCTTAGAAGATAAAAAAGGAAGCTTTGAAATCTATTTAAAATTTTCCAGGTAGCATAAAAAGAAAAGGAAAAAAAAAAGGAAAAGAGAAGGGAAGAAAGAAAAAGAAAGGGGGGGAGGAAGAAAGAATGGAAGGGCCCAGCTGGTGTTGCTCAGTAGTCAGGGTTCAATTCTGGTCAGAGCATATGCCCTGGTTGCAGGCTCAATCCCCAGTAGGGGGCGTGTAGGAGGCAACCGGTCAATGATTCTCATCATTGATGTTTCTATTTCTCTCTCCCTCTCCCTTCCTCTCTGAAATATATATATTTCAGTGTGTGTGTGTGTGTGTGTGTGTGTGTGTGTGTGTGTGTGTGTATGTGTGTGTGTATATATATATATATATATATATATATATATATATATATATATATATAGTTTTAAAGGAAGGGTGGGGGAAGAAGATGACCTCTGTAGGTTACAGGCTTACAGACTGCATTCCTTTTCTGATGCTCCCAGGCCTGAGGGCCTGGTAGAGAACCCAAGCAGATAGGTGGCATGTAATAAAGTCTACAATTTATTGAGCACCTCTTCTTTGCCAAACCCTGAGCTAATTAGTTACCCACATAAACTCTAATCTTCCAACAACCCTTCACAGTAGATATTATCCCTACTTTACAAAGGAGGATAAAGGCTAAAAGAGGATATAAATTTGTCCAAATATACAGAGTTGTAAATGGTAGGGATGGTATCCACACCTTTGCTCTAAGGTTTAATATTACATAAGAATAGAATTCTCACTATCTATATTAGCTGTTAGATTATTTGCTGGGCAAGATAAAACATCATTATTGGTCTTTTCTGTCCATCCTAAAACTAAATAAAAATAACACCTTATAAAAGAGTTTACATCATTAAGAAAGTCATGATCACTTGAACAATTGACTTCATATTTGATGATTTTGATAATAAAGTAACCATAGGTTTACAATACATAATTCCATCCTCAAACTGTTTGCTAATAATAGGAATTTGTGGTCATCAAATCTTTTACAATTGGAACAAAGTTCAAGTTTAATTATGTTCTTATTTACTGGGCTGTGGTTAGGGGATGTGAATTGATGCTCCTATAAATGAGAGATTTAATATATGCTTATTGAACACCCACCTACGTTAATGAGGCCTGAGCAATTGAGCAGAAATATATTTACCTTCATGAGTTCACCATTGGAATGCAGCCTTTAGCTGAGATAACTCAAAATCTGATATGAATGGCACATTGAACAGTGACTGGTTTCTCCAAAGCAGGCTTATATGAACCCAACTCTCAAAATACCAACCTGTAACCCAGAATTATATGTATTAAATTTAAGTGAAAAATAGAACGTCCAAGCTTCTGACTCGACAAAGAAGAAAATAAATTACTATTGATGGTTTTGTGTATGACATGTGTGTTCTTGTATGTTCTGTGAAAATGACATGATAAAATAGGCCTGTTTTTAAAGCAAAAAGTCTCACAGTGGTGTAGAGAAATGTTGTGTGGAGGGTGGAGGAGGATAAGTATGGGTTAGAGAGTCTTTAGGGGAGGCTATTGGAGTAATCTGGATGAATTTCTGTCCTAAGAGAAGAAATAAACAAAAATATTTTGAAATAAACAAAGATAGATAAACTAACAGTTTGTGAGATGGGCTGTATGTGAGAAGGAAAGAGATGAACCACAGAACACTTCATAATTCATTAATCTACTGTTTAAGAAAGCAGGTGGGAAGAATTAGAAAGAAAAACATCTTCAGTCTTGCTTGTTTCTTTCCTTGGAAAAGGTAAAATGTTTAGTTAAAGAGAATGATTGGTGCCCTGCCTAACTGGTTTTGCTCAGTGGATAGAGCGTCGGCCTGCGGACTCAAGGGTCCCAGGTTCAATTCCGGTCAAGGGCATGTACCTTGGTTGCGGGCACAGTAGGGAGTGTTCAGGAGGCAGCTGATCGATGTTCCTCCCTCATCTATGTTTCTAACTCTCTATCCCTTTCCCTTCCTCTCTGTAAAAAAATCAATAAAAACATATTTAAAAAAATAAAGAGAATGATTGGTAATAAAAATAAGTATTGAGTTTACTAGAAAATATGTCATGAAAATTACTTTTCTAACCTTTATTCAGTTTATTGACCACCACTTAGGGTGAGGTATGTGTCCTCAGTTAGCTGAGCATCCTAGTCAGAGGAGACAGATTTGGAAAAGAAACAGTAAGCAGCTAAGCTGAAGAATTAAAATACAGCAAGTTGCATAACCAGTATTAAGCTAGTTTGCCAAGTATATACAGCAAAATCAAATGCTCACCACATTAATGGCCAGTATGCAAGAATAAGAAGGATGATAACATTATAAAGAATTTAAAAAAAAAAACAGTGTCTGATTTATTAATTTGAATGAAGTCTGGTGTCTTTTTTAAAAATCTATTTGCATTTTTTAAAGACAATTAGTCGTGCTTGTTTGTGAATAGCCAGAACTTGGGGGGGGGGAGAAAAAACAATCAAGAGTATAAATATTACTTATATAGGAATATTTCAATACCTGTATAATCATGACTATTTGGTGGCGTGCTCTATCTCTATATATTTGGATATATGTGGGCATGTTAGCATATGATGTATGTGTAAGCTCACTCAACCAACCTCCATCCATCACACAACACTCATTTAGTCCCTGCTATGTATGCAACAAATATTATGCTAAATTTGGGGACTAAAAAAATTATTAGAAGGGCCCCTGGCCTCCAGAAAACATTGATTCGTAAAGGGACAGGCACTTAAAACATATAATTCAAAATTGTAATGGGTGTGGTGTGGACCATGCTGCGGAACGCTGCAGTCTTTGGCTGTGGGACTCACAGGCAGCTTTTCAGAGGAGGTCATATTTAGCTCAAATCTGAAGAATACGTGAACATGTGCCAAGAGGAGTGTTGGAAGTAATATGATTGATAGTGAGAAGCTTAAATCAATCAACATTTAAATATTGAGCATGGGATCCTCTAAAACAAAGGGTTCCATGCTCAGTATTTAAAAAGTTGCCATTATGCAATTTCTAAGTATATCCAACAAAATGCACCGCCGTTATGTGCTTGGAACCCATTAGTCATAACTTGGTGATATAAAGTACGTTCTTGACCTATGACAGGGATATTACTGCTGGAATTGCTGTGCTAAAAATGTGATCATATTTGCCATCTGGTGAAATAGGCAGTCTCGCCCAGGTTGAGGTTCACAAATAACTGGAGCCCCAAGTAACCCACAATTACTCAGTTGCCCAAAGGCTCCCAAGTAGAATGGAAAGTTGTCTGTGTTTCATCAGATCCCTGAACGGATGCTTGGGGCGGGGGTAAGAGGAGAAGGCCCACTGCTTGGTCTTTTATTTTCCCTCAGCGTTTGAAATACTTCAGTTCTTAGACCAACCAAAAAGAATGGGTCCTTGTGCCATCGTGTCCCATAGTAGATAAAGTCTAGGGACATGGAAATTATAAAAATAAAAAATAAAAAAATGTTCAGTTTCTGCGTTTGTCAGTAAAGAGCTTATAGTCTAAGTTTATATTTAGAATTGCCCTATACAATATTTTAAAGGCATGTAAATGTGTATTTTCATGTTTTAAACTCTAGTTTAAGTGAAAATATAAACAGCTTTGTAATTGAAACCAGAATCCATAAATGACTGTAAGTGGCTACTTGTTGGACCTCAATTTTGCCTATATGTGTGTTAATTAACACAGCTTTTATGAACTAAGGAGGTCTAGTTTCTGTTTGGTTCTATCAAATTACTGAAATAATATTAAACAGAGGTTCTCACATTACCAAATCATTTGGTACGTTTACCTTTATTCTTATTATATTCTTGGTTACCTATAGGACTAATACAATTAAGAAGTGAAATGCATGATTGATTCCTGGCATTTTTGAGAGAGGGGAATTTAGGTGATAAGTAGGTAGGTAAAAATTTCTGGGTATATGAATAGAAGTCATGAGATAATTTTTTAAAAAGGCTATCCTATTTCTGTCAGGGAGTGAGAAATCTAAGAGAAAACATCTGGAGCAAAAGAGGAAATGAAGTGAGTGATACGTTTGAAACTGTTAAAAACTGCTAAGTTTTCTGGTAGCACAGGAACCTATTAAAGGTTATGGTAGGAATCCTGGCTATTAAAGCACCTTAAAGGGGTAATTTTAACAGGATAAGGAAAGAAATAAATACAGAGCAAGGGAAAATTTCAAAAGTGAGAAGAGGAAAATAAAACAAACCTAAGGCTAAAAAAACCCTGCCTAGGGATATTGCCCAGGAAGGCAGATTTAGCCAAGTGGGCACTAAGCCTAGTATTTCTTATTTCCCCTTTCTTGCTGCAAAATATGAAGTAATCGCCTTAGCAGGACTTATAGCAGTGATCAAATCACCTAACAATCTGAAATGTTTCCTTTCATGTGAAGATTTTTGTTTTGTTTCTTGAGAAATTAGTTCTCTCTCTCTCTCTCATCAGGTTCTCCATATAATCAGGTTCTGTGGGAAATATAATCTCATATATCCCATAAATTTCATATATACCATAAATCTTTTGTCATAGTGAAAAGAGTGAACATGAGAGTCAAAAAAGTTGTTTTCATACTTTTAACATGTGGTATGAATAGGATGACTTGTTTCTCTAATTACTGATATTCTAAATTTCCCACAAAGGGGTTAAATTACTTTTCTTTTGTCAAGATTTGAAATCTCAGAGATAATATTCATGTCTATACTGCACTAAATTTCCATTAAATGGTTTATTTTAGTCTCCACAGAATCCAGTTCTGCCATGAAGATTGATTGTTTCAAAATTATTAAGTAAACCTCTTTTTTTATTGAATTTACTAGAGGCCCGATGCACGAAATTTATGCAAGGGGCTCGGCCCTCGCAGTCCCAGCTGCCTGGTAGCTCTCCCCCTTGTCCACTGGTCATTCTGGAAGGTCATTCCACCCTCTGGTCTAATTAGCATGTTAGTTCTTTATTCTATATGATTGGGGTGACATTAGTTAATAAAATTATACAGGTTTCAGGTGTACAATTCTACAATACCTCATCTGTATATTGTATTGTGTATTTACCACCCAAGTCAAGTCTCCTTACACACCATTTATTCCCTCTTTACCCTCTTCTAACTCCCCCACCATCATTTCCTTCTGGTAATCATCATATTGTTGTCTGTGTCTATGAAATTTTGTTGCTGTTTTGTGTGTTTTAGTTTTTTTTTAAAATAAGTTGATACCAGCTTTACCTAACTCTGTCTCTGGAATGCATATTTTTTTATGTTTTTGAAGTATTCTAGGAGATTGCAATAATTGCATAGATTGATAATGAATATCCTTAAAGTAAATATATACTCACCTAATGAGTAATATAAAAATGAAAGTGATATAAGTATAATTTCACCCATTATACCTATACTATACTCTTAATATTCATACCCTAAACACACACATATGTGTGTATGTATATATGTGCATGTATACATATCCCAAAGTTACATAAAACATATATGCATATATTCTATATAGTGATCACTGAAGAAAAGGTAGAAAAGCATATGAAATATAAGTAAAATTCCTGTTAGTTGTTGGAAACAATCTTAAACACTATAGGTGAATGAAAAACTAGGAAGTTTAGAAAACTAAGAATTTTCATTAAATAATAAAAACTTCTTTAATTTTTTAAGCATCTTCTTTTATACCAGATCTCATTCTACTATTGCTTTTTTGAACCAATCTGATTGGTATTATCTATAATAATAAAAGCATAATATGCTAATTAGACCGGATGTCCTTCTAGACCTCCTTCCGGACGATCTTTTTAATGAAGCTGGGGCTGTGAGGGAAGCCCAGTTCCTGTGTGTCTACCAGAGGCCGGAGGGAAGCCCAGATCCTGGGTAGAGGGAAGCTGGTGCTGGCAGCTGGGAGAAGGAAAGCCTACTTTTGCATGAATTTCATGCATCGGGCCTCTAGTATTTGATAAGGGATAAGGGATATACTTCTTATTCGAAGAGTGAGATAGAGGTTCTGTCAAATACACTCCAAAATGTGCTTCTGTGTTCTCAAGGCTGACTTTTGAAGATGTGATTTGTGCTACATGGTGAACAAAAATAAATTTGTCCTGCAAGATGGCAGGTGAGGCTATAGTAGCTGTAGGTCTCCCTCATTTACCAGTTTGCACTTTGGAAGAGTTTAATGAAAATGACTTAGTTAGGAGAAGGTGTTATGACATCTTCAGTAGAGGTGGAGGTGGAGTCCCTTCCCTTGATGGGATTAAGGTTCTCCTAATCTTGGACCTGTGTGGCCTTGCACAATACAGCATTGCACTGTGTAGTGCATTTGCTTAGCCACTCAACACATTTGTTAGTATATATTTTTTTCTCATTTCATAATACATTGATATTTATAAGTTGGTTTTCATGCATCTTGCCTATACATAGTTATGATAAGTTGGTGATAACAGTGCTGCACAGACTTTGGAAAAAATAAAAGTTACCAGAAGATACTATAGTGTGTAATATTCTAATAACATGTTCTGTGTGTAAGGTGTGTATTTTTGACATAGCTAAACACACCAAAGGAAATGTTTTTGGTTCTCAAACCAAAAAAAATATAGCTAGGAGTTTAAAAAAAGACCTTCTATACTATCTAGTTTATTCCTTTATTTTGCCAAAGAGGAACCTGAAGCCTAGAGCCATTTCATATTGTTCTCTTATTTCCTTAAAATAATCAGTTCATCAATCAGGTTGAAAATCTGTTCATCTATTTGTGTTTGTTAAAGCACAAGTGTTTCAATCTGTTTTTACTGATGTCAAAATGTTAAAAAATGAATTATGCTGGATTGAGAGGATTTTTTTTCAGACTGCATTTAGGAGAATTTATTTTGTTATAAAATAAATATTCAGTAAGTATAAATGCTCAAAAACCTTCATATATATATGTGTGTGTGTGTGTGTGTGTGTGTGTGTGTGTGTGTGTGTGTGTATACACACACACACACACACACACACACACACACATATATATATATATATATATATGAAGGTGTTTTTTTTTTAATACTCATGTTCAAGAACTGTACTTTAAATTCTCTGATATCCTGAAAGGATTAACATTTGCATTTCACTTTGGTATATTCCAAAGGAAACTCATTTCATCATTTTTACAGACGTGATCACCAAAAGGTAAATTTGTATATCTAAACCGATGAGCTCTTTAAAATGCCTTATGCAAGTGATCACCCATTTAAATATTTTATTTTAAAATCTTGCCTGAAGTTATGATAATGTTTTATAAGAATTGATGAATCCTGTCCAGATTTTATTATCACACTACGTAAATGTTTCCCTTAGCCTTAGATAAATCCATATCTAGAATACCTTGGTATTTGCAAATGTAGCAAGATGCAGTATAGATAAAAACGGAAAGAAGTTAACCTATAGCAAAATCCTTCAAAGATGTCTTAATGAATGATGTCATGGCCTTTGATAAATATGTTTAGGCAATGACATTCAGCTATTCCAAGTTTGTACAGGAGGAGTAGCCTGTAGGGTGCCTTTCAGTAGTGGTTATTGTGGATTTCCTATGCCTGGAAGAGTTTTGGGGCTGGGTAGATGAGAGAGCATATTCACAACCCTTCCTTCTTAATCTTAAATTTGATGCCCTTTCAGTAAACTTTGATATATACATTCCCATTTTAATATTCTTAGCTATCCTAAGTTCAATTATTGAGATGCATTGGAGGAGTTCTTACCTTTTGCTATACCCTTCTACCTCTACTGGCACACTCTCTATTCTTATTGTGTGTGTTTAAAGTAGAAGGGACAGTAATAAGATGATAATTCATGAGAGAAAAATTTTACTTTAGTCTGAGTAGAATGTTAATTTCATTTTTAAAATTTGCTCCCTCAACTACTTTCTTTCAATATTACAGTAGGTTCCGTTGTTGGCACATATAATAAAGGTATACAGGGTTGGGCAAAAGTTGGTTAATAATCCTATATAATAAAAGCCTAGGTGGCATCACGAGTGTCATCACAAGATGGCTGCCACTAGATGGCTGCCATAAGATGGCTGGCAGGGGAGGGAAATTGTGGGCAATCAGGCCAGCAGGGGAAGGCAGTTGGGGGCAAGATCAGGCCAGCAGGGGAGGGTAGTTGGGTGCAACCAGGCCAGCAGGGGAGGGCAGTTAGGGGTGATCAGGTCAGTAAGGGAGGGAAGTTGGGAGTGATCGGTTCAACAGGGGAGGGCAGTTAGGGGTGATCAGGCTGGCAGGCAGAAGCAGTTAGGGGCAATCAGGCAGGCAGGCAGGCTAGTGGTAAGGAGCCAGCAGTCCTGGATTGTGAGAGGGATCCCAGTTTGGAGAGGGTACAGGATGGGGTGAGGAACAACCCCTCCACCCCCATGCATGAATTTCATGCACCAGGCCTCTAGTAATAAATAATAGAATAATAAAAAATAAATAATAATACATAAAAATAAACTGTTTCATGTACTTACAGTTATAAACCTACTTTTGCCCAGCCTGTACTGTCAGTCATTCATATGAACTGATATTTAATTACTACTTATTTAATAGTGAGTATATAATTAATATGCAATTAATAAGCAACCACATGCCACAGAGCATCACACTAGGCAGACCTAAATGTTAATGAGAATTTTTTGTAAAACTAATGACAAGATAGTTATGAAGACAACTAAAATTTGTCCTTAGAGTAGAGAAGAACATGAATACTATACCAGATCTCTTAACATTATTTAATTAATAGTACAATGATTTAAGGTGGTGTTTCTATAAAAATGCATACCTACACACAAGTAATAATAGACTGAGACTAGGTCTACATTTCAATGACTGATCAGTCTTGGAAAAAAATGCTGAGCAAAAAAATGCTTTTTATATATTAACTCAATAATCTCCACAAAATCACTAAGTTGAAGTTGATACTATTATTGTGCTTTTTTATAGGATATAAAATACTGACACAAAAATTAAGTACTCATTATTTTCACATTCTATTGATGAATCTGTCTTCTACTACATGAAAGGAGAAACTATATATATATATATATATATATATATATATATATATATATATATATATATATATTTCTATGCAGGTTAGATTCCCTTCCACAGGGAAGAATGACTAAGAAGGCTGGGGTGTGCTGTGAGCCAAAAGTAGTGATCCACACAATGTTTCACTGTATTAGGGCCTCTGAGGTCCACTCTTACAGGGTGGAATCTTCCATGGGTTGCATATGTGGTTGAAATAATATCAATTATTAAAAACAAACAAAACCACTTATTGAGAAACTTATTTGTTAAAGACTATTAAACACTTTATATTTATTCTCTTGTTTAATCCTTACAATGACTTTGAGAGTTAGTTAATATTCTCTCATTTTAAAGAAGAAAATATGGAGAGCTTAAATCAGAATTCTCAATGGTAGATTATAAACAGTGACATATTGAGTTGGATGAGCCTTTGTTTTGTCCTGTTTAACTAGGGACAACATTGTGTAATGGTTAAGGATATGAGCTCTGAAATTTAAATAAAGCAAGATTCCTGTTCCAGCTCTATTTCTCTTAGCTGTAATGATGTTTGCCTTGTTCTATTACTTCCCTGTACTTCAGTTTCCCCATGTATAATCTATAATAATAAAAGCATAATATGCAAATTGACCAAACAACTAAACAGCAGAATGACCATCCAACAACCTTCCAGAGGACCACACTATTACACACACTGGCACCAGGCCAGCCAAGGCAGGTGCGATGTGTTTGGTCGGGGGGCCTACCATTGCCCCACGATTGCCCTGCAGAGGGAGCCCCAGACCACCCTCTATGGGGCGATTGATGTGGGGGGCTCCGCAATCAATTGCCCCAAAGAGGGGACCCAGGCCACTGGCCAGCTCAGCAATCGATCGTGGGGGGAGCTCCGCAATCATCTCAAAGAAGGAGGCCCAGGCCACCCTCTGTGGGGCTATCGATCTGAGGGCTCCGGGGAATTGGGGATGTGTGGCCATGGACATGGGTAGTCCTAGGCCAAGCAGGTGCGGGCGGGGGGCAGGGTCAGAGCCGGGGCTGTGAAACCAGGGCTGCAAAGCTGGCAGCTGGGGGAAGGAAGTCCTACCCTTGCCAGAATTTAATACATCAGGCCTCTAATCTTACCTAATAATAGACAAACATGTAATTGACCATACCGCCCCCGCCACCAGCCAATCAGGAGTGATATGTAAATTACCTCAACAAAGATGGTAGTTAATTTGCATACACAGGTGCTGAGTGCCATGGCGATGATGCAAGATGCAGGAATTCTGCCCCACCCCCATCTCTCAGGGCCTCTGGCCAGCATGGGAAGGTGGGGCCAGAGCGGAAAGAGGTGGCTCCAGGGCCTGAGTGGAAAGGGGCTGGGCCGGAGTGGAAAGGCGGTGCTGGCATCCAGGGAAAGGAAAGCCCATTTTGGCACGAATCTTCCTGCATTGGGCTTCTAGTACATGTATAAAACAGTGGCTATGGAGAATGTTGTGTTTGACATTAAATCAGTTAATAGTTATAAAGTATCTTATATAGCATGCACTACATAATATTTGCACTATTAGTATGATTATTATTTTGTACACATATTTTAGCAGCTTTGTTGGGATTTTTATAGAAAATTTGGTAAATCTTTGCTTTTTTGTCATTCAGTAATATTGTCTGTTTTTCCACATATAATGTTTATACTTTAATGGTTAAATTTACTACTATGCATTTTTATAATTCTACTATAAATGACATTTTTCCTTATTCAGTTTTTTGCTGCAATGAAAAACAATTGATATTTGTATATTGATTCTATATTTAGTCCCTGTACTAAATTCTTTTCTGATTCCAGATGGTTTTTAAAGTAAAAAACTTTGGAGTCATTTTTTGTTCATAACCCACATTAACTTGTATCAGGTTTACTTTCCAAATGTAAGCATGTAATCATTACCTTTACCTGCCCTACCAAAGGTAATGTAAAAAACTTTGTACTCATGGCTAGCGAGTGCAGCGGCAGTAGCGGGAGCCTCTCCCACCTCTGCAGCAGCACTCAGGATGTCCCATTGTTGGCTTAAGCCATCAGTCAGACATCCCCTGAGGGATCCCAGATGGTGAGAGGGCACAGGCCAGGCTGAGGGACCACCCCCCCACCCCACCTCTGAGTGCACAATTTTCATGCACCAGGCCTCTAGTGTAAAATAATAATATGCTAATTAGACCAGACAGCTAACTGACCTTCCGGATGTCCTTCCAAACAACCTTCTGGATGAAGCCGGGCCTGTTAGGGCCTAGGCAAGCCATCATGGCTGTGAGGGCTGAGCCCCTTCCACGAATTGGGCCTCCAGTATTTTATAAAATATAAAATGGGTGCAATAACATTATCAATTTTCTATGATTTTTGTGAGGATTAAATGAGTCAATGTATACAAAGGAAGTAACAGGGTTACTGTTACTTAAAATAATATAGTTATTATTTTTAAAACTTATTTTCAATGTAAGTTAAAGCATGGATGAACACTCCGGTTCCAAATAGGGATCTAAAACTTATGTTCTGTATACAAGGGGTCTTCTGCTAGTTAACCGAAGGCTAAATCAATAAGCCCTGTAGAATAACTGTCATCTTATTAATGTCATTACTTTTCCCAACAAGCTCAGACTCCAGCTGACACTGGCAGAGCTAGGCCTTTTTAAGATCCACATCTATTTGTTGGCAGGATTTCCCACTCCCGTCAGATTCCATAATTCATAGGGCAGATTTAATTGACAGAGTTTTATTTCATATGAACTAGAAACAGCCTGTTTTTCAGGATTGGTTTATTTTTTTTTTTTGAAGGAAGCTGGGTGTCTGACAATTCTGTTTACCAGTGAATTTATTTCTTTGGTATACTCCTTACAATCCTTAGGAGTAAGAAAGCAGTCCTCCTGGCCTCACAGTCTTTAACTTCCCACATGAGGATGAAAATTTTGTCTACAATACCAGACTTGTTTGTTAAACATAAAAGAACATAAATCCTCCTGGGTCCCCAGGGATATGTTAGAGAAAGGGAGTGATCATTATAAACCACTTAGCACTGTGTGCTGTGTATCATGTTGCCGTGAGAAAGTGATGTTTGATTGGCTCATAAAATAGGTTTAGTAAATCCTTTAAATACTGATGTGAGCAATTGTGCATGTTGGAAATTAATACTTAAGAGTGTCTTATAAGATTGCCATGTCTCCAGCACAGTCATCTAGGCATGTGCAGATTTCTGCTTTTGAGGATGAGTATGTTTTGTGATTTAATTTTTGTATGTCAAGTGGTTTTATGATCTCCCTTTCATTTGATAATGCCTATAGAATAACTTTATATCATTATTTTCTGTCTTCATTTTCTTCTTTATGTTTTGGACTATTTTATGGTATATCAACCAACCAACTTCTGCGCTGAATCTCATATTCTGAAGTGGCATTCTTTCAGAAAAATAAAAATAAGAACTTCCAATGGTGTCTTTTTCCAACCACAGTATATTCTCAAACAAGTTAAAAAGAAATATGTCAAGTGCCAATGGTTTTTGTTTTGTTCTTTTTTATTTTTAAGTTTCGATAGCAACAATGAGGCTCGTGAATACTTCACAGGTAGATCTTCACTTGGTCCATTTTACATGATTTTGAATAAGATTTAAGTTTAAAAAAAAGCTATTTTTGTGACTATATTCTTTAGCAAGAGGATTTACTGTTTTGATTAAGAGGGAAAACTAAACCTTAGTAAATAATGATATTATTAATAATTTTCAATTCCATAGACATCTAAACAATTATTGGGTGTGATAATAAAAATTAATGGTAGAATAAGTGGGTGATTGTTATACATCACTTCTGAAAAAAACCTTACAACGCCTAATTTACTATAAGACAATTAGTAATATGAGTTAAGTTCTACTGTTTTATACACAAAGGATATAGTACTTTTTTAGATGTTCATTTCCGTTAACCTTCAGGGAATGAAGAACTGTAGGTTTTTAAAGTACTATGATAAATGTCCATGCCAAACGTGTATGAGCATATAAGAACTAATTGCCAGCTGTCTACCTGCAAATGCAGAAATTGCTACAAAGATTAGCGTGTGGGTTTTTTTAATGGCATCAGATTCAGTAAAAATTCTCCATGAAAATGTAGCACTGTACGTGTCACTCTCTTATTTGCAGGACTTAATTTTTATATCAGGATATACATTAGGTAAGGCAAGCCTTAAGACTTATTTGTTCCTTAATGAATTCTTAACATTTATAATCTAGATATTTCCGTGTATGGTTAAAAAAATGCCTTTTACATATCCTCCACTAAAATGGTTATGTTAATTTTAGGTTTGTTCCAGATGATATTCTTTTCTCTTTAAGTGCTTCTATTAAAAAGATTATAGTAGTTACTTTGAAAATGGTGTGAAGGTACATTTTGGCACGATGTGTCTTGCCCAACCAGTTTATTGCATATGACTTCACAATTGTCAGGTCCTTTGTTTTTTCTTCATTGACCAACTCACCTGTGGTGGACAGGGTCCCTTAGTTGTGTGCCATCCCTCACAGGGGCTTTTCTCTTGTTTCCCTGCAGCCCTTTTCAGGATGTTTTTGTTAAAGGATCTTTTCTTTCAACCCACACTTAAAATGTTGTTTCTTGGCATTGCTCAACTATGTGATGATTTTATGTTCCTTCCTCATTGAAACCTCCTAGCTGTGCCTTGTAGGCTGCAAGGGTGACACAACTCAGCTGCCTATTAGAACAATTAACGTAAATTAATGCAGATCTCAGTGTTTGTTTGTGTGTGTGTTTTTTTTTAAATAGCATCAAAAGTATACGGGGATTTTTAAAAATTATGCCAGGCCGGCATGGCTCAGTGGCTGAGCATTGAACTATGAACCAGGAGATCATGGTTCAATTCCTGGTCAGGGCACAAGCCTGAATTGTGGGCTCAGTTCCCAGTGTGGGGCATGCAAGAGGCAGCTGATCAATGATTCTCTCTCATCATTGATGTTTCTATCGCTCTCTCCTTTTCCCTTCCTCTCTCAAATCAATAAAAACCTATTTAAAGCAATAAAAATTAGAAAGAGCATGTCCCATCTAACGATATTTCCCCTTGGTCCCAGACTGAGTTGGTATGAAGAAACGGAGGCTCAGTTGTCATTCCTTCATTATCCAAACACTGTTACAGTGTTTACTTTGTGCCAGGCATGTAGGTGCTAGGGATAAGACAGTAAATTAAACAAAGATAGCTCCTCTCCTATAACTGACACCAATTCTGGATATTTGCACCCTCATGGTCACCCTAGGTTAATGATATTTACTATTACCAGATTTTCAAATTTAACAAAGGTCCAGATTTTTTTAAGTGAAATTCTACTTTTTAAAATGTTAACTTTTTTTTTTTAAAGCAACACTCCCTGTTGAAATTGTGTTTACCTGTCAGCAACATTAACCTACAAAATATTATTTGAGTATCTGACTCTGAAATACCTCCTCACCTACACTTATTTTTCCAGCTTGTTCTCCATTTACTTCTTTGTTTCCCATCTATTCACAACTGACCGTGCCTGGCCCCTTCTTTCTTCTATTACATCTTATGTATTGTACTTCTTGCTGGAATGCACTTCCATTTTCCCCCCACCCCTTTCCACCCCTAGTCAATCAGTACTCATTGACAGCCCAAATGTTTCTTTGTAAGCTGACCCTAATCTCACTGTATAGAATTACTCATTCTCTGCCAGTATTCCACAGTATTTCCTACATTCTCTCATTAGAGCGCTCACCAAAATGTTTTATGGACCCTGAACCCAAAGAAGCTATAATTTCATCTTTGTGTCCTGAGAATCTAGCATAGCACTTTATACCCCATCAGTGCTTCCTAAATCCTTATGGAATGATTGGCTGGGTCTGACATCTGGCTCTCTGCAAACCAGCAGTGATGGTAACCAGCATCAGATAGGCACACAATGAACAGATACTCTATCAGTAGAAGCTTTGCTTTACAAGTAAACAATCTTGGTGTAAAAATTATCCTTTGATTTAAAATGGTAGTTATCAACTTCAGTACCAGATATAGCTGAAATAACTACTTAGGTCTTTGTACCCAACTCTTCTTACCCCTGACCCCACTCTCCCTGGTCCTATCATCACACACATACACTGAAATTCCTGGAATGGCTATATTGGCTGCTAGTGCCTGTGTAATTTATAATCCCAGACTTGTCACATGACATAGCAGAAATAACCTCTTCCCTTTGTACTCTTTTTTTTTTAAGTTTATTTATTGCTTTCAATCTACCAAAGTATATTAAAAGGTAGGTGTGGGGTGAGGGGCAGCAATGCAGGATAGAAATGAGGAGCAAACTTTATTGAGAGGCAGCTGAGTGGCAACAACGTTTGAGGTACTGCACATGTATTGTCTCATTCCTTTTTAAAAAATATTTTGGTGAGTTGGGTAGCACTATCCTCAATTTAAGGATGAAGAAAATGACACTGAAACAGGTGACTTTACACACCATAAGAGAATTCTGAATACTTATTTCGGACAAAGATTTATAAGTATTATTAATTCACTAGAGGCCCAGTGCATGGATTCGTGTACCGGTGGGGTCCCTCAACCAGGCCTCTGCCCTTTCACAATCCAGGACCCATCGGGGCATGTTGGACTGCTGGTTTTGGCCTGATCCCCACAGGCCAGGCCAAGGGACCCCACTGGTGCACAAATTTGTGCACCAGGCCACTAGTATGCATATATGATCTTTGGTTAATCTCTTCCCGTCTTCCCCCCTACAATTTTCCCTCTGAGATTCATCAGTCTGTTCCATGTTTCCATGCCTGTGCATTGAGCGTCTGCCCCCTTGTGGTCAGTGTGCATCATTGCTACTGATCAAAAGGTCGCTGAGGCTTTTATATATACATTTTTTACACTGTCCTTTTTCAACAGTTTTCTTCTGTAAGTTCAATACAAAATATATTATTTTTACTTGTATGATAGCAACTGAATTTAGTCTTTTTAAACAAATTACCAAAATGTTTTCAACCATGTCAGACTTTCCTTTTAACAGAAGTTTTGTAAGATCCTCTTTAGTATTCTGAAGTGCAATTCATATAAGCAATTACCTATTTATCCTCTGTTGGGCCACTTACAGAAAGCAACCAATAAATGTTTCTCTTTCATATCGATGTTTCTCTCATTCTCTCTCCCTTCCTTTCTCTCTCTAAAATCGATTTAAAAAATCCTCAGGTGTGAAAATATCAATCTATATCTATATATCTATATCTGTACTATATAAATATGGATATAGATTTAGATACATGTGGATAAGTCTAATTGTTTTAATTGTGATGCAAATAGTTATATGCAATGTACTTGTTACTGATATGTTTTTCCAAAATAGGAAGTAACTATTGGTAAAGTTCCAAAGTATTGAAACTTTCTTCTACTTATTTGATAGTTGAATTTCTGGAAACTTGGCTTAAACTAAGACTGGAAAACATATTTATGTTTATATGTAAGATAATATTAGGTTTATACTCAGATGAACAACAGCAGAAATGTCATCTAATGAATATCCAGTGAACTCCTTGAAAAGCATGGAGGATGTGGGGCAAATACTAATTTTCAGGACTTTCCACTGGTGAACATCCATGGACCTTGCCCACTACATTTCATATACTATCCTTACCCCCAATTATTGAAACAACCTAAAATGCCTTTAAAAATTTCTGAAACATTCCCTAAAAGGGCAATACTGCTTTCAATGATCACCACTGCTCCAAACCTTCCAAACCAAAGTTAGCATGTGTTTTATTAAAAAATTGATCATTTCTTATGTTTAAGACTCTGTGTGTAATGCACTATAAAATAAAAACATGTCAGTACTGATTCCTTTCTTCAAGGATTTAACAACATAAGAAAGAAGATGGATTACTTGCATATATATATATAGATATATTTAATATTGAAAATATTTTTTATCAAAAATAGAAAGATGACGGTAAGCTGAGAACACGCAGAAAGGTCTCACAAAGACAGTACAGTACAAAGTGAGGTTTGAAAGATGTTGCTATAACAGCGATTTTCAACTGGTGTGCCACAAGAATTTTTAGAACATGCACTACCTGACTCTTTAGTCATGGATACTGACCTCTTTTTCCCCTTAGATTGTCAAATAAAAAAATGACAACAAAACAACACGATGATAGCTTTCTGGTGGGAATGAATCAAGATTATACCTTTTGTTTTTGTCAGATTTGAAAAATATATATTTTTGGTATGCTACAGAATTTTAGTAATCAGTTTCTGTATGCCATGACATGAAAAGGGTTGAACATCTCTGGTCTGTAATGAAGGTCCCATCACATTGCATCGCAGATGAGTAAATGGAGCCAAGAGGCCTAACTACCGTGAATGAGTTACTGTCAGAAAGTAATGGGCAGTAACAGTAGGAATTAAGATTGGAATAAGGCTGTCAGGCCCAAATGGAAATTAAATTGAATAATTCATGAATTGAATGTCAGAGATGGTTTCTTCATACAAAATATTTAAGGTTTAATATGGCTATTTAGTGAATTTGGAGTTCACTAATAGTAAAATGAGAGGGCTTAGGATAAGGGACTCATATTTCTTTAGTTTGGCAAGCATTTTCAGTGTGTGTCCTTTTTTTGGAATATTTGATTCTATTTACCCAGTTAAATCTAGGACGAACTCATAGCTGTGGTTATGTAGGTTTACTGCACCCCAGACATGAATTGCCAAAATGACAGATCATGATGTTGTGTCTCTTCCGTCTTTCTCTTTGCAGGTATGATTTTGTAGAAGTTGAGGACCCCAGTGATGGAACTATATTAGGGCGCTGGTGTGGTTCTGGGACTGTGCCAGGAAAACAGATTTCTAAAGGAAATCAAATCAGGATAAGATTTGTATCTGATGAATATTTTCCTTCTGAACCAGGGTTCTGCATCCACTACAACATTGTCACGCCCGTAAGTACCACTCAGAGATCTGCTTATTTAATTAGCTCAGTTGCTTGCTTGCTTTCTTTTTCCTTTTAAACTGGAGAATCAGGGAAAACAAAAACTTTTCTCTGGCTTAATTTTTATTTTAATAAATGTCACTCTAGTTATCACAACTTGAATTTCATCACAGTAGATCATTAGCCATGTTAAATACTTTTTCAATAAATGAAATAAAATGTGTTTTGTACAACATTTAGACAGTTGTAACAAACCCACTGTCTGGTATTTCAGTGTTGATGAGAAATTAGTAGGATCAGTAGAATTTTCTCTTGAACAAAATAAGAAATTTAGTGTATTTATTATCTTTATCACTTAAGGATCACCATCACATTTTGGATTATAGAAATTCTTCCTGCATTAATTTTAAATATGGTCATATTAAATAATAAAATATAATTTTAGTTTTCTAGCATTTTTGTGACCCTTTATTATATGACTAGAGGCCTGATGCACAAAATTCGTGCAAGAGTAGGCCTTCCTTCCCCCGGTTGCTGGCACTGGTTTCCCTATGGCACCCAGGACCCAGGCTTCCCTCTGGCCTTCCAGAAGGTCATCCAGAAGGACGTCTGGTCTAATTAGAATATTACTCGTTTATTATTATAGATAACCTTTTGCATTTTGCTAAATGACACTCTTACCTTAAAGATGTGAAGTTTCTGATGGCTCTAATTTTTAAATCCATATATATTTTTTGAAATGAATACATTGCAAAATTAGAAAGTCAGCACTATCTGACATTAATGTCATTTTAATAAAATTATTTCTGAAATTACCTAAAAGTCCATCTCTTATGTGATATTTTACTATTTTTCTACCATTAAGGAGTCATCATACTTTTCTGCACCCACCAAAATTTATTTTTAGTTGTATTGTTTACAAATATGTACATGACATACTTTTTATCTTTTAATAAGGTAAGCATATTAAATATTATTTTTTAAAAATCATAGTAAAATTTTTTCTACTTATCTTAATATTTATTCTGATTGAATAATATTTATGGCTTTTGTGCCAACCCCCTACAAAAAAAGATTTTGAAATTCTCATTGTGATTTAAGAAATCTATTTTTTCTGATTATAATTAGGTTTAGTTGTATCATGATTGCTTTCACCCTTTATTTTATGTATTATTTCAGACATTTTATCTGCTTATTGCATTGAAACAGAAATATTGAAAATCCTTTTGGTATTTTTATCACATTCTTATAATAGTAAATCAGAAGTACTTATACAAATATGATGATGTCATCTAGTTTAATTTTCAAATATGACCAATTACCGTGTGGTAAATGCTAGGGTGGAGGTAGAAGAGGGCATAGAGGGGATAAATATTTATGGAAAATTAAAATAAAATAAAATAAATATAAAATCATATAAAATTGATATCTTTAATGATTTTAGCTATTTAGTAGGTATATTGGGAACACAACATGGTGTGGGCTACATGCATTAGCATGTAGACTCTTGATAATAACACTATGCATATAGCCAGGTAGCAATTCATGAGAATTAATGAGTCAAATCAGAAAATATGGAATTAATGCTTAACTTTATATATTATAGTCACATTGTAATGTTAGAGAAATTTTCCTTTTTGATTGCCCAAACTCAGGTCTGTGGAATATTGTTTCAGCAACATAAGCACAACCAATGGATATAAGACACTGGGGCGGGGGGGGAGGGCGGGCAGGTGAAGGCATGTACTGGGGGGTAGGGGAGGTCGGGGGAGATCAATGGGGGAAAAAAAGGAGACATATGTACTACTATTTGTAATACTTAAAACAATAAAAAAAATGGTAAAAAAAAAAAAGAAAGAAATTTAAGTATTGTTTAAGATACAGCCAAGAAAGGAACAATAAAATCCAAAGTGAAGTTTGAAAATGATAATTTATTCATTTACTAACAGTAGAATCATTTATTGTGTGCAATTGAACTTAAGGTAGATATCTCTAAAATATATGCTCTAAATTATGTTGTGAATCTTGATCAATGTCATTATACAGATTATTTAAAGATAAAAACACAGCCATTTTATAGTGCCTAGATCAGTTCTAGGCACAATAGAGGTTCTGAATAAATGCTGGACTGCTAAATTGATCATACAACTCACCCCAGATTCACTAACAGAGACATTGTTTTTATCTGTAAGTGAATATCAGATTTATGAGCCTTGAGATGAGATAAAGAACCATAAGGGTCTATGGTAAGTACCACCCATCCTGGAGTAAGAAGGGCCCTGACACTTGGTATTGACCTATTATCAGAGATTTGCTGTGACTAACCCCAGAAATGGCCTGCATTTGAGAGACTTTAGGTGAAACATGTAGCACTGATGATGTCATTAAAATTAAATTCAGTGCATATGTAAATAGTTATTGAAATAGCTTGATAAATTGTAAATATGGAGTTTGGTGGGATGAGAATTGACATTCTCTTGGTATCTATGGAAACATGTTTGGCATGGCAACTAAGTTGACCTGTGATGGGCTGCAGGAAATGGGAGTTTTTTGGAGAAATAGCATAGGGGACCTTATATAAATGTGCCTATGCGTAGGAAAACAAGAGAACATGATGGTAGGGTCCTACATTGCCTAATAAGTATGACTTGGTGATTTTAATTTTCCATATTGCTTTCTGGAGTGATTATTGACATATGAATTTTACAATTTCACAAGCTTTCATACTTTTGGGTTTAAATTGACTTTGACGAATTATTGGCCATTTCCTCGCCTATCCTTTGTCTTGGTTCCATATATCCATCCGTCATCCCACACAGCTGCAGTCATTCTGCAGTCAATAACTGCCCACAGAAAGAGCAAGATTTGATGAGCAAAAATTTGAAAAGTAACTTTGCTATTAAGCCTTGAAGAGTGTTTTGAGTTATCATTGTGTATTACTAAATGATGCTCCTCTGTCCATCCACTCCCCCCAATATTATTACTGGCAGGGCAGCAATCCATCAGTCTCATCTGTGTATCAATGAATGAAAGCCTAAGGGAAGAAAGCTTGCCTTTGGAGAAGAGACTTAAAAATTCTTGTGTCATTTGCTCAGGGGCAAGTGCCCCTTCAAGCCCCCTCCCTCCACCCATCATCTCGGATACTTTTTTTTATGTGCCAAGGATGAACTTCATACTTAGCACACCCAATTCCCCAGAGGCAATAATCCAAATGCAAACCCACTACTAGGACCTTCAGAGCCACTGGCCAACAGTGCTTTCTTACCTTGCTAATGATAAAAATGATATTAACTGCACATTCTTATTGGACTATTAACTTCCTACTTTTAGGTTTGTTATTAAATGCCTAATACAATGCCAGACACATTGCAGCTGCTCATTCACGTCTCATAGGCATTCAGCTGTCTCCCCTTAGAGCTGCACCAACTTCTCATTTACTCTGTTACCTTTGTAGCTGTTGCACAGTAGTGATGATGCATAAACTAGAAAACTGAAGAATCACATATTCTCCTGGTCCTGATATATTAGGCTCTATTACCAAGAACCCCATCTCGCCCTACTTAAAGAACTGAACTGTTTTTGTTTTATTTTGTTTTGATGAGGAGTGAAACATCCAGATATTAGGCTAAAAAGTTAATGCATACTTATGACATAACTATTAATGTGTATAATCATCTTTACCTGCAGTTATAATTGATTTAATAAATATTTTGCGTCTATTTTTATACACAGAAAAATATTTGTGTTCAGTCACTTTTTTTTTCTGGGATAATTATAGAGAAAGTTGATTTTACTATTTCTTATATTTTACAAGTAAGGAAGATAACTCTGCAGCTTTCTTTGGAAGCATAAATGGATATTTGATACTAGTCGATCTTTAAGGCTCTGTGGTTCTAATTACCATACATTAGTTAAAATTCTCAGAAATAGTTATTGCCACACATGTTGCCATTAAAAATTATGTTCACCTTCATAAAAATGATTTATTAACTTTTTCCCCTCAACTAATGAATGAGAGAGAGAGCATATAGTTAAATATAGGATTATTTATTATTTTGAAAAAAGTGATGCCAATTTAATATTGGAAGATTGTTTACATATTTTATACATAGTATACTTTCCTCTGTAATGTTATTATTTCAGTATAATTTCCTTGATTCCCATATACCTTAGAATAAGATATAAAAAAATGTAACCTTCAATTTTACTATTTTAGGTTGATATTACAAGCTAAGTTTGATTTTAGAAAAAACTTTAGCATACAATGTTTACATGAAATTATACCTAGTTTTTGGTAGCTTAAAAATAGCTCTAGAATTACTACATAAATTAAAAATTTTAGCATTTAAGGCTATTTTCAATAATTATTTATGAAAAAATATATATATTCCATAGTCATGCCCCATTAATACATAATGAAAAATAAATCCATGTAAATTGATGTCAAATGATAAATATTCAGCTTTTATGATTGTGCATAAGGAGTTAATAATGTCTTTGATTTTTTTTTTTTCTTCATGCTAAAAGAGAAAAAAGAAAGGCCTGGTAGATTAGCAGTGAGAGATTGTTTGGGAAGAAATGAAGCAAAACTGAAATAAAACAGTGCAAGCTTGTTTCTGTTTGGAGGCCACACACATTGAGAGTCCAGCAGATCTCTTAGAAAGAAAAGAAAATTTCTTGTTTAATTTTGGAGTAATTTATAATAGGTTGTGTATGTTTTACTCTGTGTACTGTAGCATAAGCACCATTATTTAAGAATGTTAAGAAACCTGCAAAGGCTGAAAAAATAATATTTTTCTTCTAGTATCAAAACACCTTATTAAAAGTCTTATTTTTTAAAAATTCTCAGCCTTAATGTAAAAAATACTGCATATTTTTTGTCAGACCAATACTTCAAAAATGATGCCTATTTTTGAAATAAAATGTACATATCTAATTCTAAATATTTTAGTAGTTTTATTATTTGTATATAGAACTATTCTTCTTGAGTACAATATTACTTATAATTATATATCTTTTAAATGGTTATATGACTTGAGGATTTTCTCTTTCTCCCTCCAATCTGGTTAACATTTTAAAAGATGATGATTAAACTACCACTGATTTCTTTTTAAATGGGTTTATTGAATATTATCTTTTAAAGAGTTTTAATCTAAGCTCTCTGATCAGAAGTAATAACATAATACTTTTAACAATTTATTTACTATTACTTTCCATTTAGTGAATGGATCAGTTAAGATTAAGGACAGCAGATGTTATAGCTACCATACCAACTGACTTCATATATTTCTATCTTTTCTTCATTGCCTGAAAAGGGGAGTGTAGGGTGATGAATGAACTGAAGACTAACTCACAACAATCCAGTGAAACTCATCTTCTTTTAAATTGCTGCCAAATTTGTTCTATTATTTTTATAATTTTCTTTTTAATGTGTATAAACAGTGACACTGGTTTGGGTATTGCATAATTTTAATTATTGTTAGTAAAAGTATTTATATATTTAATCTGTAAAGAGATGAAATTATACTAGAGGATATTAAGTATTGTAGCTACTCTATAACCCAAATATACATTTTCCTTAATAGTGATTTTGTAAATGACATGTCCAGAGTACAATCAGTGCCCAGGCAGTGCGCACTGCATAAGGGTGTATGGTTTCTGTGGGGGAGGCTGACAAGGACACTTGATGCCTGAGGTGCCATTAAGGAATGCATGACTGATTGCCAAAGTAGTTATTAATTATGCAGGATACAGAGAACAAAGCAGCTCAGTGAATATAGAAGTTGGGGGAAGAAAGGAGGAGGGAGGATATTTTTTCCATCCCTTCTAGTGTTTGCCAGGTTATTTTACTGTTAATATCATGTAAAGGAAAGTCTTAACTGAAGGCCAAATTTGCTTTTATGTTCAGGTTTAAAAAATTCCAACTAATGCTAACACAAGGGATCAAATTTATTAGTTTACTTTCTTAGGGGAAGAAAAAAAAGTGGCATGTCTGCAGTAAAAATACCAAGAACAATATTAAAGCACTAATCTCATAGGGAGAAAAAAAAAAGGAGTGTCAAAATGTCCTCAAGATTTTAAAAAATTATAAATTTTCATAACCAATTACACAGCATTGCTCTATTACTTCACTAAACTGATTTTAGCAAGTGACAATTTAGGTCTAAACCTTTAAAAATAAATTTTTATTTATCTTGAAAGAATTAAGAGAAAAATTAGTTCTTGGGATTTTTTTTGTAGTATTATAGGATGGAAAAATACTTCAAGTACTGTATGTCTATAGTCTGAAACACGTTTCAAATTACTAGATTTTTATTAAAACATACAATGTACTTATATATTTATGCTGGAAGTCTTAAGATGACATTATTTTATTGCATCAAAGAAATTACATAATTACTACAGACTAAACTCTTAGTGGGGAAGAGATGTTTAATCTATTTTCCACCTAACTTCTAACCTTAGTGCTCTCTTTCATGTGAAGCTCATCGTCTCCCTTCCATTTCTCATGAATCTTTTTGTTTCAGTTAATCCCTAGCTATATAAGAAAGAGTTTCAGATGGCATGATTTGTTGTTAGAAATAAAAAGACAGTTGGTATTACCACTGGAATGGTAAAAGGCAGACAGACCACTTTAAGTTGATATACACGGAGGTTGTAAATAAGAATTTAAAAGAATTGAAAGCTTGACATTTGATTAATTCATATTTTATATCTAGAGCCACAGTGATTTAAAACCTTAGAGTTAATACGGCAGCTAAAGCCAATTAAGAGAATTGTTCTCCAGGTATAAATTTGCAATTTAAAATGATAAAATAATAATTTTCCTTCAATATCCCCATCCATATTTTTGTTAATTCTTTCAACATTTACTTAAGAATATTTGATGAGCCAGGTTGTTGTGACCCTAAGCCTATAAGAACTTACCTTGTTTTGGAGAAAAAAGAATATACATACATAAATAAATACTTAGTCTGTGAATAAGTATCATATAAGTGGTTTGGAAAGATTTTGAAAAGGAAGCGAGGCAATTGTCAAGAGCAGAAGAAGGTCATAACTCTTAGATTAAAGAAAGAAAACAAACAAACAAAAGCCCTGGGAGTTACCTAGTATAAATGATATCAAATATGTTATAAAAATATCTCAAGAGCTTATTAAAAATGCATATTATCAGATGGCAGAGATTATGATTCTCTTGGTCTGGAGTAGTGCCCAGTTATCTGCATTTCATCAAACGTTCTTGGAGATGTTGATACAGAACGTTCCTACACTGAATTAGAATTTGCTCTAAACTATAAACCGAGCAAGATGCAGAGAGTTTTACTACAAGATGTTGGAGAAATACTTTTCATATTCAAACAAACATGAATATTTTATGGAACAGATTGGAGTCTCTGCGTGCGTATTTAACAGCTAACATACCCATGTGTTCTCTATTTTTCAGGATTGCAAAAGAATGGGATTTTCTCATAGAATCAGATGGATAGATATCAAGTTTTAGTACTTGCATTTATTGTACCGAATTTTCTAAGCTATATATTAAAGCCGATCAATTTTGTCAACTGTCAGTATCCGTTACCCATGGAACTAGGATAAATGACAATCTGCCTTCTTGTCTAGTTCAAAGCCAAGATTGCCTGATAATCCCCAGATGGCATGGTTCCAGCACTGAGGCACAGTTCTAGACTAGCTATTCATTCCTCCTTCAGCGTGATAAGACACTGTTACCCAAACAAGACAGTCCCAACCATCATTCTCCCCATACTCTTTTTTTTTTTACCTGTAATTTAAATTTTTGTCAGAGTTGTAATTGCACATAGTTTAAAAGAAATACTGATTTCTTAGGCTTCCTGCTCCTTGGAGGCAGGCACTTCCAATTCTGTTGACTGATTCTTTCAAACTTGACCTCTATACCTTCAGATAACATGTTTTTGCTGCT
Source organism: Corynorhinus townsendii (assembly GCA_026230045.1). NCBI lineage: Eukaryota > Metazoa > Chordata > Mammalia > Chiroptera > Vespertilionidae > Corynorhinus > Corynorhinus townsendii. The sequence continues at coordinate 104,577,495 of JAPDVU010000006.1, read as the reverse complement.
ACTTCTTGATTCTTTGGTTTTAAAATTACCTATGAACTTCACTCATCACACACTCTGGAAGGTGAGGCTTTCACTTTCTTTCATCCTCCATTTTTATCACACCAGTCGACACTGCCCATCACCTTATCCTCTGTTAGATCCTAATTATAACAAGACCCAAGTTCATGGTGGCCATGCAATGGGTCATTGCTCACAGCTGACCCATGAAGTATACTATGACTTCATTTCCTTTCCTGACCCCCCCTTTTTTTTTTTTTGGTTTGTTTTCCCTAGTGATGTGTGTGTTTTGTTGTTGTTGGCTTTGCTTTATGTTTATACATTTATAAATATTTACCCCTGATTCAGTCCCATTCCTCAGCTTGTGTGAAACACCTCTCAAAACAGGTTTTCTAATAATTTCATCTTCCAGAAGAAATTTCTGGTGAAACAATCTGGTCAAGTTTGATTTGGACTGATTGCCCTGAACTGCTGCACAGCTGGCATCCTTGGGATCTCCTTCTGCCCTTATCCTGAGCATCTTCTTTGCAGTTTTCTTGCATTCCATCTCTTGTTGGTAGGACTTTTGGACTTCCTCTCTCTTCATTTACTTTCTTGTTTGGGAAGAAAGTAAAATCCCCAAAAACTCACTGACATAAAGAAACATCAGAGATTAAAAAAAAAAATTGTGACCTTGCATAACTGAAAATACTTTTATTTAACCCTGAAATGTCAATGAATACTGACCAAGTCCACTGGCCACTTAAAAGCTGACTGATCATTCTCTGCATATGGATGGGTCTTGCTGACCATGGTCTTTACTGTGTCGTGAGTAGACTGGGTCAATTCCTTTAAAAAACACACCCTGATTTCCTTACTCTCTTTTCTAAGAGTATAGTCCTGGCTACCAGTTCTCTAAAATGAGATCTGAGTGGGTTAGGACTGAGAGTCTCAGCATCTATACTAATGAAAGGATAATATGCTAATTAGACTGGATAGACCAGACATCCTTCCAGACAAAGCCATGGTGGCAGGGGCCAAGGTAGAGGTGGTCAGGGGCAATCAGGCAGGCAGGCAGAGCAGTTAGGAGCAATCAGGCTGTCAGGGGAGAGCAGTTAAGGGTGATCAGGCAGGCAGGCAGAGGTGGTTAGGGGTGATCAGGCAGGTTGGCAGGTGAGTGGTTAGGGGACAGTAGTCCCGGATTTTGAGAGGGATGTCTGACTGCCGGTTTAGGCCCGATCCCACAGGTTTAGGCCACAGGGATTGGGCCTAACCCTGCAGACATCCCCTGAGGGGTCCCGGATTGGAGAGGGTGCAGGCAGGGATGAGAGACCCTCCCCCTCATGCATGAATTTCATGCCCTGGGCCTCTAGTTAAATATAAAACTCCACCTCCTCCATACCCCCATATTCAGAATAATTATCACCACTCCCAACTCACTTGGCTGTCTTAGTCCTTAAATCTTCAATTTTATTCTGTTTAGGGAAGAAATCTGAATAATCCAAAATAAATCAGTCTTTTGCCACAGTGGGAAATAGATTCGGGTGTCTGACCTCTTCATAATTTTCAGTTTGTCCCATTGTCAATCCCACTTGCATAGATGCCTGATGCTACCAGATCCCAGAGCTTTTTGGTTGTTCTTTCATGTAAATCAGGTTGCTTCTTGGCTTTGCCCCTGCTGAACTTTCAGGTCCACTGATGCAATGAACTACATATCCACGTGCTTTTCATTTTCCAAAATTTTATCACTGTTGTCTCCCATCCAATTTTCTTTGGCCTTAAAGGACTATTATATATTTTAGAAATATATTTTTAGAATCAATCATTTTTGGAGAGAACAGAGCTAAAATGACCACCTTTGTATCCCCTCCCCGCCCCATCTTTATTCATGTAGCAGTGTCCTTATTAAGTGCTGGGTTTATATTTGATTTCAAAAGTATGCAGATACTTTACATAACAATTGAGACATAATACAGTTTCCCCCTCATCCACCAGAGATAATTCCCAGACTCCAGTGGATACCTGAAACTGCTAGTACTGAGTCCTCTATACTATTTTCTGATATGTACATACCTGTGATACTTTTTAATTTTAGAAGTTAGGCACAGTAAGAGATTAGCAACAATCCTATATAATAAAAGGCTAATATGCAAATTGACTAAATGGCAGAACAACCAGTTGCTATGATGTACACTAACCACCAGGGGGAAGACGCTCAATGCAGGAGCTGCCTCATGGCTGGCGAGTGCAGTGACAGTGGTGGGAGCCCCTTCCGCCTCCATTGCAGCACTAAGGATGTCTGACTGCCAGCATAAGCCCATTCCCCATGAGCCTAAGTAATCAGTCAGATATCCCCCGAAGATTCCCGGACTATGAGAGGGCACAGGCAGGGCTGAGGGACCCCCGTTCAAGTGCATGAATTTCATGCACCAGGCCTCTAATAACTAATAATAAAACAGAACAATTATAACAATTATTGTAATAAAAGTTATGTGGATGCGGTCTCTCCCTTTCTCTCTCAAAATATTGTATTGTATGTACAGCATGGATGCTGGACAAAGAGATAATTCACATCTCAGGCAGAATGGCAAGAGATTTCATCATGAGACTCACAACAGCACACAATTTAAAACTTATGAATTGTTTGTTTCTGGAATTTTCCAATTAATGTGTTCTGGACCATGGCTGATGGCAAGTAACCAAGAGCACTGTAAGATAAACTGTTGATAAGTGGAAACTACTTTCCATGCCAGGTGCCATGCTCTGACTGGCATTCAGGAATGACTCTCCACATCTTGCCATGCCAGATGAAACAGGCCCCTAGGAAAGTTGCTTTGTGTGATTATGCTAATGCTATGTTTTCTTTATAAATGTTAGAGATATAGGACTAAATATTGATTTGCTACTTAACATATCCTAAACTCTGTTTCAGTATCATATTTGGTAGTATCCATGGGCATCAGCCATGACTCATTCATTATGCATGTTAGTTGTAATGAACAACTCATCACATCACCCATACATTTGAGAAAATGATATCCTCATACATAGTCTCCAAATATTCATTTACTGAGTAATGCTATTGGTTTATTTGAATGCTTTGAACATTAAAACTAGAGCTTTCAAAATTTTATCTATCTCTTTAACTAAGATGACATTACTCGAACTATTATTTAGTTAAGATTACTTTGAAATCAGATGAATTTGATTTTATCTATAAGCGTCCATTTTTATATCTTTTCACAGTCTTAGAAGAAAAGTGAATGGTAAGTGCAATTAGTGTTAGGTATTTCTGAAGAGGCTAATTTATGAAAGTCAAGGATATTCTAGCCATCTTTTAGAAAGGAAGTGCTTACTGATACAAACTTGGAAATAGGTGAGTCAGGCAGAATAGAAGGAACATAAATTAAAAGATGTGCTAAACTTGATGGGTGCCTCTATGTCATTTATTCCCCCATAATGAAATATTATCACCATTTTACATGGTAAAACTCAGAGAAGGTCACATTCTTAGAAGTGAGGATATTAATTACTGTTTTCCTAATTCTATTTAATGCCATGCTGCCTCTGAGCTAGTGTGGGACATATACTATAATACGAAGATCATTGAGGAAGGGAAGGCAAATATGCCTTTCTCTCATCATCGGTTTTCCCTTTTAAAACACTAAAGTGTTATTTCTGTTGATTGTGGTATCATAGATGAGAAGCTAGTGAACTAAATTAGGATTTACCCTTTTTTTTTTTTGGTAAGTAATAGTTGTAATAAATATTGAGGGCTCAATGTACTTTCTCCACACAATTACCTTTAAAATACAAACAAGAAATAAGCTCCTCCAAAAGTCACTTTCAAAATAAACACAATGTTAAAAAGTCATGAATTCATATGGAGTTAATATTTCACTGATTATATTTCACTATCAGTCAAATGCCATCACTATTAAAACACTACCATGTTACTTGTGAGGATCTTAGCCATCTTTTCAGCTTCAAAAATTTTTTCAGGTTGTGCCATTAAGGAAACTTGGATAAAATTTATACAAAGAAATAGGAAAATAAAATGGAAAGGAGACTTAATTGGAAATCTATTAAACACTTAATGTATCACTCTGCAATACCAAAAGCCCATAGCATGTTTGGTTTGAAATTATGCAGTTTGTGCACAGCTTCTGAAATATAATAGGCGTTTGGTAATATTGAAAGTGAATGGAAGCCCAGCTGCGGTGGCTCAGTGGTTGAGCATCGACCTATGAACCAGGAGATTATGGTTCGATTCCCAGTCAGGGAATATGCTAGGTTTGAGGCTCAGTCCCTAGTGGGGGGCATTCAGGAGGCAGTCAATCAATGATTCGCTCTCATCATTGATGTTTCTATCTCTCTTTTCCCTCTAAAATCAGTAAAAATATATTTTAAAAAATAAAGTGAATGGAAGAAGAAACACAAATCTAAGGACGGATGTACATGGAATGTCATCCCACAGGTGTTTGCAGGGTGACTGCCTGTAGGCTACCAAAGGCCTCCTGAACTCGGGGAGGAAATTCCTGCACCAGGTTGTCTTCTTGTCATGGCTCCAGGGCAAAGGTCCCCTCTGCCTAGGTGTTTCTAGTCTAGCTAAGTAAAGCCAGCTTTTGTTTAAATGTGAATCAAAGCCATTATGGAAATACCTGCCTAGTACCTTTCCTGGCAAGTAGTTATTCAGAAAAGGGATTAAAGCTGTCATTTTAGCCTTAAAAGACTATATGAATTATCTTAAGTACTTCCAAAGCAGGTTTGCTTAAGAAAGCCAGGGTTTATATTAAAACTTTCCCCCTCTTTGGAAGAATAATAGGAAAGCATTGAAGTGGCAATTATCTAAGACTCTAAAATAAAATCTGAGCTCGGAAATGGAAATAAGTATGCATAGCTTCCAGTTTGCCTATGCAGTGTCTAATACTTCCTCTGAGATTCTGCTTTTCAACTTTTACAGCATTGCTAAAGAGGAAATGCTTCTTTCCAGAATAATAACATTCTGATATGGTAGAAAAAATAAAATAAATAAAGGCACTTTCCTTCTGGGTGTAAGTTGATGAATTACCACTGAATGTAATTAGTTGTTTTAGGTTAAGACATGTGGAAGACAGTGACTTGGAGAAACAGAGAGACGCTGCATGTCAAAACTTGACTTCCAATACCTGAGGGGAAGCGGGTCTTAAAACATGACACATCCTTTGGATGAGACTCTTTAGATGTCATCTCACATAATCTGGCACAAATATTTGCCTTTCTTTTGGGGATTTGGTGAGTGATGCTTTCAGGGATTCTAATTCCATTACTGATAAAATAATAAAAAGAACACCCGTGTCTACCAGCATACAGTGTTTGGTTCTAAAGTCAGCACGCCTTTCAGACTGGATCTTTGGCAGGGCACTGACTTCTCTCTGAATTTCATGTTTACATGCTGCTTAGTCACCTTATAAAACTTCCCAAAAGTTTAGTGTTTGATGCCTACATGTCAAGAGGGGTACCTGTGACTAAAGTGTGTCACTGTGGCCATCCCGATTCGAAGGTGTGCATTTTTAACTGCATACTGAAATCCGTTATCCCAAATCTTGGGGTCGTGCTTTTCATTTATCTGCAGGTTATGTTTTCTCTTCCAGGAGAATTCCTAATCACATAAAAGGCTGTTTCCTCTGGCTCGCCATAGTGTTTATTTGGCATGAATGGCCTGGCATAATTCCATGTCACTGAGCAATTTGAGGACGCTAAATCACTAAAAGGACACTTGGTCTTTGGATAAGATCTTGGGCCTTCTGTTGGGGTGCCCTTTGCATTTGGTTTTCACTTTTTTATTTATATTGCAAGACTGGGGCAAGATGCAGTTTACTTTAAGTAAATATTCCATTATTTGTCTTGGAGATATATGTAATTTTGTATTTTAACTGAAAGTTGACAAAAAAAATAAATCAGCCTACCTATATAAATAGTAATATATACCATTCCTTGAACACCTTCTACTGTACTGAATCCTTGAGATATGTTATCTTACTTATTCTTTACAATAACTCTATGAGAAATTATCCCCATTTTACCTGTGAGTAAGTATGCTCAGAGGGAAAAAATGCAACTTGCCTAAGGTTCAGAGCAAAGAAATAGGAAAAATTATAGTCAAATCATGGATTTAAGCATAGTATATACTATATCCTAATTCACTTTTGCTCAATGAGAACTTTTTAAACATTTTATTTTGAGACAATTATACTTTGACATGCATTTATGAGAAATATCCAGTATTACCATCACCTAATTATTTCCTAAGGTAACATCTTTCATAACTATATGAAGCACAATGTTACAATCTAGAAAGTGGCATATATACAAACTACCAACCTCAAAAAGAAATTTTTGAAAAAATAAAAAATGCACAACATCATAAAAGGCATTAAATAAAAGTGTTACATGAAAATACTTTGTGGCTTCAGAATATCAATTTAGGTTAGGAGGGAAATTTTTATTCTGAATTAGGTAACCTCATAATCTTCTTCACCTGGTATTTTATAGCTGGTGCAGAACCATTTTTGTAGCTTAGAATAGAACATCTACCATTGATTAAAAATTACAAAATAAAAAAAATAATACCACAATTTACTTTTCTTGATGTGAGATTCCTAGTGAATGTGTGAAACATAGTCACTATAAATAAATCCATGAATAAGGCTTTGCAGCTTCTGAGACAGAGATTAATGAAGCTTTAGGATGCTAAGAGCTCAAGATGTAATCTATAGCTTTAAACTAATGTCAAGATTCAGAACTGATTGCTTAAAAAGCCCTTTGTTTCTCCAGAATAGATTGATGACTTTAGTGCTACTAAATCTCCTCATGCAAAATGTATATAATTTGGTTCCAACAGGTATGGTATGTGGGAGTATTTACATATTAAGTGTAACTGGATAATATGTAAGTTTAACTATTTCCAAAGCAAAATATAGTAATATGCTATATTTTTTCAACTTTTTTTTGTTTATTTTTTACTTTCAGAATTTTATTGGAAGCCAATAAATTAGTGAACAAATTAGGAGCTGATAGCTGGTTCATTAGTTGACTAGTTCACATGGAAAAATCATAAAAATAACACAATAACCTGTTAAGCATTTAATTCATTTCAGTGTTCTGCAGTATTGGCAAAGGCCTTTCCTTTAAGTAGGGATATGCTGATTGTTGTATTGTATTTAAAATTCGTAGCCATAATCCCTTAATTATGACTTTCAGTTTGGGTTTCATTAAGTAAAAATGAGAACTCATAGATTATTTTTAAAGCAATCTAAGCGCAGAATTCCTCTAGGATTTTATGAGTTCTCCCTCCTGTATTTTACTGTTGTCTCTGGTACCTAATTGAACAGCAGTTTTCTGTTTGTTGTGGTGGTTTGTTTGTTTAATTGTTTGTTTTTAGAGTAACTCATTTTGTATGGAGTCCTTCCAAAACCTTCATCTAAGTTTTCAAAGAAACAACTCATAATTGATTGGGTTATATAGTATTTAAATAGGAGAAATTACAATAACAGGTACAACTGATAAAAATAGTTTGGGAAACAAATACAACTATCTTTTGATTAAGTGTTAAATTCAACTGGTGGAAGCAGAAAGAATAATATTCATTGAGTTGTGGGTATCATCAGTCACCATATTTTGCATCTATAGGAAAGTTACTATAGGAGGAAGTCAATTGAAGGACAAGTAAGATAATGATTGTTGTCTATTGATCAAGATTGATATTGATACTGCCAGACAGTGTGTCTTTGGAAAATTATAAATTAAAAGCCTGTGGCCAATAGAAAGGTAATTGGTAACTGCCTTGATGTGTGTATTAAAGTAGCTAATAGTATTCCTGGTGCAGTGTAGACATTTGATACATTTTTATTCTCTTCCTATATAATTTTTTCCAATGATTTACTTGCATTATTTTCCAAGCTGCCGACTGTAACATGGCTCCTAGAAGTTTCATGGATTTGGGAGAATGAGTTTTCTACTAGTGGGATATCCTTTATACAGAACTCAGATAAATATGCATGAAAAGATATTTTTATCTTATTGAAAAAGCAAAATGGCTAATAAAAATATTTAATATTCACCAAAGTAAAAGAGGAACAGGGTTTCCTTTTCTTTCCCTCCCTCCCTTTGCTCCTCCCTCATTCCTTCCTTCCTCTTTCTCTCTATATTTTTTCCCTTCTAAATGCTCCCTTATTCTAATCTACTTTTTGACTTGTATTATTTTTAGAATTTTGTCTATACTTTACCACCCCATGCTTACTTAGGAAAATGCCTTGCTTTTTATTTTTTTAACTTTTCTTTAAGTTAAAATGACTTTTTAGTATTATGCTAATATATGGCACCCTATTCTAACACACGGTATGCTCTAATTTGACCATCTTGCACTAAGGAAAAGGGGTGGTTGAGTTGGTAAACACCAGCTAAACAGCTGTAACCAGGTGTATCAGCCCCCTCCCTCAAGACCTTAAACAGATCAAGCTGAAGAAATAGTTTAAAGTGAGCTTTGGTTTATTTTCCATACCAGCCATCATAACCCACGTATAACACACAGTCATGAAGGCATGAATATAACAGGGTTTTATGAAACAGATTATATCTTCTATGTTAGCAACAGTGTTTACCCTTCTAAGATCTTGTTCTCTACTGAGATGTCCTGAGCTCTGACTAGTGACCTTGAACAAGATTCTTTACAGAGGCCTCATTTGTGTTCCTGTGGCCTTGAGTGCTACAGATCTGACTTGAATTCCCACATCGACCTGTACAAACCCGGGCAAGTTTTCCTAACCGCAGAATGTGAATGACAAAAGTTTCTGCCTCACAGCATTGTTGTGAGGATTAAATACCAATGCTTATCTCAGTGTTTGGCAGGCAGCAGTGAAAAAAATGCTACCTTTTTTTAAGGTCAGATTTACTGGCATGTTCTGATTCTAAGTGCTCTCTCCTTAAAATGGTATTTTTAAAACTTTCTGACCAAGACCCCACCATAAGAAAAAGATGTACGGTGTGATTATTAATGCAAGCGCACACACACACACACATGCACATACACATGATCACATTTTAAAATGATAAGTATGCATATGGATGTATTATGAGGTAATAATATATTAAATCAGTGCTTTATTTTCTTTAGATTTCTTTAAAGAATGCTAGACACAATGTAATAAATTGATTTCACAATCCACTAACTATATTATAATTTGAGTTTGTGAAAATATGACCTAGGTTGTGAAAGATGTATCATTTGTTCATGAATGAGTGCACCTTTTGGCCATTTCACTTGCTTTCCTGAAAAAAGTATCATATTATACTAAAACATGTAAAAATTCATTCTTAAACGCCCCTAAAATTGATATTTAAACACACTTTCCATTATAACTTGCAAAACCTAACATGGATTTTAGAAAGTCTGGATTGAAAGTCTTCTATCAACATTGGCCCATTCAAAGCTTATTCCTTGGAGGACCTTGCCCTTGATGACTTTTCAGCATTGTACTGATACTTTAATGATCCTAGGAACTATTTACTGAAGGCTTACCTATACTCTGTGATGTTAAAATGGACCACTTGTTTGCCATGAAACACTATTGGTTAAGTTTATTTTTCCACTGATCTTTTGAAGAACTCATCAATCTTTTAGTGCAGGAATTTAGGGTTCAGTTAGTGGTATTTGAACCAACAGCCAGAGTCCACCTGCCCTGGTAACTGTAATGGCCACAAGCAAAGGTGAAGGGGATTGCTTCCTGTCTGCCCTCCAGCTATCTTTATGTTTTTGGTGAAACCAAAGAAAAGGCCAGACAGTTTATGGATAGCTGTCTCATGATGGTGCTTATCAAATTCAGGCGTGAGAAATTTGTTCTCTGCCCTCTCCATGGTATAAATGGAAACACAGATTAAATGTTTTGGAAAGCACAGTTTTTCATTGTTTGGACAGGTCTCTGGGCTTCCTGAACTATGCATACTGCATGAAATAGGGCCTTCAGTGGTATTTACTTTCTGTGGATTAATGGCATTTTTGCCTGAAGATAAAACATTTTTGGTAGAAATAACTTGTCACTCAATTGAGACATTTCACTTGGGAGATGCTGTGGTTGCAAAACATGTCTCTGCTCATGCATGCTCACCTGTTTCCCTGAGCTCCTTCTGTTTGCTGACCTTGACATGCTTGTTTTTGTTTTCAAAAATCTGCTATGCGGTTTTCACCTATGTATTGCATCTGTGTACAGTTACTGCTACGAACATGTTTTATTACTTTCAGAACACTTCAATTGGGATATATGTGATGCTAAATCATTAAAGCTCAATATTTTTTCTGGAGTGTGAGTATCCCAGAAATGCACTGCCATTTTTATTCCTATTATGAATAAATTGTATAATACAATTGCATTTTCCTTCATATATTTGGATGTGGCTCCAATGAAATCTGTCATTTTATCTTTTATGCAAATTGCAAATCATTATTAACATTTATTAACTATAGATATTAACATTTATTTAATCATTTCCTCCCTACCCACCCATCCTACTTTTGAGAGCATTAAGAATTTCTGTCTGTTGTCACATTTGTTTTAAGTATAGACAAAGATGCTAGGCTTTTTTCTTGACCCTTGGGATTGAGAGAAAATAGTTACAGATGTTAACCAAGGTGAAACTACTTTTGATATATCCCTTTTGATCTCTATGAATAATAAACAGGAGACATTCATTAGGTATATCAAAGTTTCCAGATCTTCCCAAAATACATTTGAAAAAGTTGATGGCCAAATGGAGATTAGGATTTCAGACCCTTTTTAGGCAGGATGTTCCATCGTTGCTACCACAGCCATATGTATTATGCAGCGAGTACGTGCTTTTAATATGTTTAAAGACTTGCCTCTGTATTGCAGCTAACGTGAACACCTCTAACATATTTTACTACTTTTAGAATTAATTTGTTGGAGTATATATAATGTTAAATAATTGATATGCAGAACTTAGTTTTAAAGCCTTATATAGCTAGTCGAAAATTTTTGTTAGACCTGCTTTGTATTGAGCAGATTCTCCCAATTAACACATGAATCAATTCTTCAGAACGCAAGCCTTAGTTTAAATAACTCTTTTTTATGAACATGAACATACACAATACTATTATAATATTTTTGCAGGGATGGTCACAGTTCATCCACATGCCTTGCGATGCAAGACAGTCTTAATATTGTATTCTCACCTCCTAGCAGAGTACCTGGCACATGGTAAACGCTCTAAAATTTAAGTAAATGAGGGAATGTTAAGTAGCTTTCATGATGCTCTGTGGCAGATGTTCCTGTGATAGCCAATAGCACAGTCTTAAGTAGCACTGGCTGGAAAATCGCCAATCTCTGTGTTCTATGTGGTTAACCCAAGTCCTGATGCTTGAAGCCAGGGAGCAGCAGCCCTGTGCCCAAGTGAATGTTGATCCTGGGAAAACCCTTGGTGGTTTGCCTGAGAAATCATCGCCACCTTCATGATGTGAAATTGGTGCTTGCGCAGAAACTACAGTTTAAAAGTGGAAAAAAAAGAAGTCAGGCCATATGAAAAAAAAAAAAAAAGTGCAAGTTCCCACCCTGTTAATTAATTTAATTGCCCATTTCTTAGTATCTTGCCATAAAATCTATACCTAAGTTTATATCATGCCTTTCCAATTATACATACTTTCACATGCATTAACATGTTTATTTTAATAGGTATTTATGGCACAAAAATTTAATAAATAATTGGCACACATTCCTCTGTTTACTTCTTGAAGATAGTATTTTTATTAAGAAAATTTGAGGTGGGTAAAATTTGCAGTACACAAAGCAGTGGGCCCTGGTGGCCTAATTTAGGGCAGAGATTCACTTTGCACTATCAATACGTGAATAGTTTTACTCTGTTCATATTCATAGAGTTTCAAAACTGGAAGAAACTTTTAAATTAGTTTTGCATAACTTCCATCTGATTCACAGTCTCTTTGCTTTTCAGACAAAATGACTTTGTGACTTTGGCACAAAACTTATGAATTCATTGTCTTTTAGCTATTGAGGCCATTCCATATTCAACCAGTATTGTTTTTAGAAATTTATTTCTGGTATTAAGCAAAAGTCTTTCTTCTCTTAACTCCCCTGATGGGTCTTAATCTTTCCTTTGAAATTGCATGCAATCATTTTATAACTTTCTTTGAAAATTACATGCATTAATTTTATGGCTTTTTCCATTGCTAATCACTCAGTATCATATAATATGTATTTATACACATAATCTTATTTGAACTTCAAAACAATTAGGTAGCTTATGTGTTATTATCTTTGTCTTATAGATAAATACTCCAAAACACAGAGAAAAATAAGTAATTTGCCAGTGATCACACAAGCAAATAATGATTGGTGGATCCACGGTCCATATCCAGATCTTATGATTTAAAATTCCATGTTTTTTCCACATTGCCTCAAAATATCCTTTTCAGTTTTAAATTCTTCACTGCTTTAGGCAATATGCCCTGTTTCTTCAGTTTCTCAGTTTTTTCAGCCATTCCTCAAGTGACCTAATTTTCAGTAAGAGAAACTTTTGTGGTACTGGATGGTGTGTGTGTGTGTGTGTGTGTGTGTGTGTGTGTGTGTGTGTGTGAGCGTGTGTGTGTGTGTGTGTGTGTGTACATGTCCATATTTGCCCATGTAGAGCTTAGAATTTGCTCATAGCCTCTGGGGCTACATTCATAATGCATTTTGCAATGATAGCCAGTCTTTGCACCCATTCCAATAAATACTTTTGGTTTATCTTCATCTTCCCTTATGTAAAAATTTACATAATTTGAAAGACAAATGTGTAGTTCATTAACCATTTCAGAGTACATGCTTTCCAAGTGAAGAATTGTGGGACTCATCTTTATTTTGTATATGACTGTTTAGTGAAATCAAAATAACTTATTTTGGGGCAACTATTTAAGATTCAAATGTTTTTCTGTGTGCACTCCATATTTGGTTAAAGGGAAAACCAATAAATGCTTTCAGGTTGTAGCAGTGGACTCAATAAAACCAAAGTATTTTCACAGTTCACTGAGAAACTGCTTTACCCAGTTGCCACAGGATTATACCATGAGCTGAATATCAAAGAAAGAGGTTAGCCCAGTATCAACAGTTATATAAGTCTGTACTTTAAACCCCAAAACAACACTAACCACTTCCTAGACTGTATAAAGCAGTAATACAAGCTGAAACCACAGTTGATCAGAGCATATAAAAACCACAGTTGTGCTGCTAGTATGTAATTATTTCCATATATTCTGCACAAAATCATCAGAAGCCAGAAAGCATCCCCATAGAAGTGAATAGCAAAGACATTTAGAAAGATAAATTAATTTAAAGTAATCATTTTTGCAAAACAGGTTTTTAAAAGTAGCATCATATTCATTGCATGAATATTCATATCACAGACTTAATCTTTAAAACTATGACTTGTCTAAAACTATGCTGCTTAAGCTGAAATTTTCAAGGTGCTCATGGAGTTAATACCTTTCACCAAATATTCTTTGAGGCTAATTAATGATAAACCTGATTAAAGTTTGAATTTTAATGTTAGCATCTTTTTACAATAAATAACAAGATATTGAATTCATTGTGAAGACTAAATTAGTCCAATTGAATTCAAGTAAAGATTTTGGCCTGGCTGAGATTCTGATATTAAAATGTAACTCTTTATAACAAACTTTTTGTATCAGTATGCCTTTGAAAATCTTTTTAAAAAATATATTTTTTATTGTTGATAGATGTTTCCCATTTCCCACCTCTTTATCCTCCTCCTCCTAGCTCCTACCCCCACCCCAGGTCTTCACTATCCTATTGTCCATGTCCATGGGCTATGCATATCCTATATAATAAAAGCTTAATATGCTAAATGTCCGGTCTACCAGTTGGGCATTCAACCAATCAAAGCATAATATGCTAATGCTATGCTAAGGCTGCTCAACCACTCGCTATGATGTGCACTGACCACCAGGGGGCAGACAGCTGACCAGTTGGCCAGTCACTATGACATGCACTGACCACCAGGGGGCAGATGCTCCAACCAGTAGGTTAGCTTGCTGCTGGAGTCCAGCCGATCGGGACTGAGCGAGACAGGTAGGACATGTCCTGGAGCCCTCTCATGGTCCCCTCTGGCTGGCCAACCTCCCGTGTCCTTTCCCAGCCCTGATCATGCACCGTTGGGGCCTCTTGGCCTGACCTGCTCACTCTCACAATCTGGGACCCCTAGGGGGATGTCAGAGAGCCAGTTTCTGTCCAATCCCGCAGGCCAGGCTGAGGGACCCCACTGGTGCACGAATTCATGCACCAGGCCTCTAATACATATATAAGTTCTTTGGTTTATCTCTTCTTGTCCCCTTAACCCCACATCAAGGTATGTCAGTCTGTTCCATGCCTCCATGCTTTGAGTTTTATGTTGTTGCTCAATTCATTTTGTTCTTTAGAGTCCACAAATAAGTGAGATTATGGGATCTTTGTCTTTCTCAGATTGGCTTATTTCACTTAGCATAATATTCTGCAGGTCCATCCATGCTGTCCCAAAGGGTAAGAGATCCCTGTAAATCTCTTAAATAGATGAGTATAGAACCTCTCATACTGAACCTTTCATAGTTGTTTTTGTTGTTGTTGTTAATGTTGTTTTCATAGTCAGTTTTTAAGGGGCCTCAGCAATAACATTCTGAAAATCCCCACTGACCTCAGAACACTTTGAAGGTCTAGTGACTCTCCACAGACCCCACGATATTCTTCCCTGAGCTTACCATTTGGTCATCCTCTGTGCTCAGTGTTTACTCCAGGCTTTTCTTCTTCCCTATCACCACAGTGTTTGCCTACTTTGAACCCTTATTTTGGGGACTCTTCACTGAGATTACTGGTAAATGCACCAGAATTAAGAAAGCTCTGAAAATGCTCAACCACAAGATCACATCCCCTCACTATGAATGGTGTCCATGAATGAAATCCTGTTGCCATTCTAACTGGAATTGCACTTATTTTAGATTCCAATGTTCTGTGGTGCTGCTGGACCCTCATTCTATAATTTCTCTGTCCATCCTCTCTCCCACTCACTGAGACTACCCTTTTATAATTTCCTCTCTCTCCGCAAACCTCTAGCAGCATTTCTCCCATCCTCAGTCTCAGATGGTAATTTTGCTTCCTGTCTCACAAGAATATAAACCATCAGAAAAGGACATCTACAAATTCTCACTGTGCTCTTTATCCAGCTATCTCATCTGGACCTGAACACTTGACCTTCCTTTCTGAGACTTTGAGTGAACTTTAGGGGATTTGAGTTCCTGCCTAATTTCATCTCTTCCATCTCCTCTTATCTACTTCTACTCAAGCGGTGCTCCCACACTCTTCTTGCTCTCCTGCACCATCATAACCTCTTTTTTCTTCTTTTTACTATCTATTGGTCTGTTCCCCTCAACATACAAATATGCTGTTATTTCTCCCACCTTATGAAAAAAATGTGTCCTTCTCTTGATCCCACATCCCCATCCAACCACCAATCCTGTTCTCCTTGTCAGCAACTCCTCAGAAGAGTTTTTGTGTTCCCTCTGTCAAGTTGGCCTCTTTGTATTTTCTCCTGAAGTTATACTCATCCAGCTTTTAGCGCCTACCACTCCACCAAAATAGCACTTGGTAAGATGTCCAATGAATGTTTATTTCTAAATCCAGTAAAGACTTCTCAGTCCTCCTCTCACACCTAGTGTTTGACAAAGCTGATTCTTTATTTCCTCCCACTGAACGCTTTTTCTCCTGATTTTCAGATCATTATGCTCTTTCTCTTTTCCTCCAACTCACTGACTGCTCCATCTCAGTCCCCTTTACTGAGTTCCTCTTTCTTTATCTGACCTGGATTCATAGCAGTGCCCTGGGACCATTCCCTTTTTTAAGCAAGACCACTTTATCTAGATTTGGGAACCATGATACTGACCTCTTCCTAATTAACACTCACCGGTTGGTGATCTCATCCAATCTCATGTGTTGTTGTTGTTGTGTTTTTGTTTATTTGTTTGTTTGTTTTTGTAATACCCATAAGTCACTGGCTCCCAAATTTATATATCTAGCCCCTACATCTAACCTGAAATCCTCACTTGTATATCTAACTGCCTCCTCAATCTTTCCATTTGTATTATTGCAACCCCTTAAGTACCTCCCTGTTTCCTACAGTCAACTTCCAGCATGGCAGTTAGTATGACCCTTTTCAAAATAAGTGAGATAATGTTACGCCTTTGCTTAAAAATCTCCAATGGTTCACCATTAGGGTTTTTGCCAGAATTAGCAAATAAAAAGACAGGCTGCCCAGTTAAATTTTAATTTCAGATTAACAGTTAATGATTTTGTGTCTGTTGGGCCATACTTATACTAGAAAATCACTTGTTTATCCAAAATTCAAATGTAACTTGGCATCCTATATTTTATCTGCCAATTCTACTCCCAGCACATGCAGAATACGTTATCAATTCTTACAATGACCCTAAAAGGCCCCACATTATCTGGCCTCCTGCTACCACTGACCTCCAATCCTGCCACAATCTTTCTTCCTTGCTGTTCCCTGAATATATCAGGCATACATTCTGCCTCCAGTTACTTGTCTTGCTGTCCCACATACCTACAATGATCTTCCTCAGGTAGTCCCATGACTTACTGGATCACATTGTTTACATTTTACTTGAGTATCCCCTCTTACTGAGGTCATCTCTGTCTCTCTTATGCCCTCTGGCTTTACTTTTCCTATAATATATTCTATATGTTTTATTTTGTATATGCTACTTTTCTCTCCTGTAGAATGTATACTTCATAAAGGCAGAGATATGTATTTCTGCTCACTGCTGTGCCTGGCCCATATTAGATTCTCAGTACATTGAATAATTGGATGAATACATATATAATGTAAATGACCCTTAGATAATTAAGAGCCTATTAGTTATGGATATACCTACTAATCTACTAGTATAAGGTAACAGTTTCACATTTTTCTCTCCTCAGTAACCTCTCTGAAATCAGATGAAGCAATGAGGAGTTTTAGAGAACAAGGTAGGAGTGAGGAATAAATATGATTCCAGAGCATTGGACACTTAGAACAAAGAATGACAGAGTAGATCAAGGAAAAGAGGAAATGTGGGAAGACACCTATACTAGTAAATTGACTTTGAACTTTATTAAACTTAATTGTGACTTTGAATCTTCTGAATAGTTTACTAGTAGCCCTCTCTGATCCATGCTCTAGAATCTACCTGCAGAAAATACTGGTTATTTTAATAATCCAAGTAGTTGATTCTGGTTGGGAGATTTTACCTTCTGTTAATATGTAAATGTTTCATTTTTTAAATCACTCACAGCTCCTCTCACTTATTTTGAGAAAGCTGTCCAATAATACATTTATTTAATGCTAATTGCTCCCTTTCAAGAATGTTATGAATTTTCCAGCCAGTGTGGATCTGTGGTTGTCCACCAGTCCATGAACCAGGAGGCCCAGGGGGGGAGGTAGTGGTGCAGTGGGCGACCAATTGATGTTTATTTTCTTCTTTTTTATTAAATATATTTGTATTGATTTCAAAAAGGAAGGGAGAGTGAGGGAGTAATAGAAACATCAGTGATGAAAGAGAATCATTGATCAGCTGCCTTCTGGATGCCCCTACTGGGGATTGAGCTGCATCCCGGGCATGTACCCTGACTGGTCCTCCTGGTTCATAGTTCGACGTTCCACCACTGAGCCACTCTGGCCAGGCTCTCATCAATGTTTCTATTTCTCTATAACAATGAATCCAGTGGGCACCCTGAATATCAGAGAGAAGACTGTGGGGTCTATTTTTAGATGTTTATTAACCTTAAATTCGGGAACAAACAAGACCTTAGGCGTGTTGTTTTTCAGTTTTTTTCCTTATGCACAATGAAAATGTCTTGTTGGCTTTATAATTTAGCTCTCGGCATTAATACCTCTAAGCTGTTAGAGCTCATTTTTACATTGTTCCCATGTACACTGAAAATTGAGAGTATAATGAACCATTGTCCATACATATAGTGTAATAATTTATGTAACCATCTTCCTTTTATAAACATTTACGTTTTTATTTTAATTTTACTCTTCTCTATTAATATTGCTACAATGGATATTTTTGGATTGTACCTCTGATTATTTTCTTAAGATGAAATGATGAATATGAAATTATAAGAGCTTTGAAAATGGGGAGTTTTTGTTGTTGTTATTGTTGTTAATCCTCACCGGAGGATATTTTTCCATTGATTTTTAGAGAGTGGAAGAGAGAGGGAGAGACAGAGCGAAATATTGATGTGAGAAAAACACACTGATGGGTTGCCTTCCACACATGCCCTGATCATAGCCTTGGCCAGGGAGACCCTGCAACCGAGAGGTACGTGCCCTTGACAGGAATTGAACCCTGGGCTCTTCAGTCCACAGGCTGGCGCTCCATCCATTGAGTCAAACTGCTAGGGCAAAAATGGGGAGTTTTAATGTTTGTGAGAAACATTGTTGAGTCATCCTTCAGAAATGCTGTGACAGTTTTCTCTTCTATGCAGTTTGTGAGCAGGATAGTGTTGCTCTCTTTGCTGCAGCGCTAGTAACTCCCCTCTGCCATCAAATTCCTTTTCTTCATTAGGCTTCTTCTTTTCTGATTGCAAATATATGTAGATTTATCCCCTTATCATATTAAGCTTTCTTCTAATCTTCCATCTCATTAGCCCACTATTCTTTTTTCTTCTTTTTTTCTCTCTGTCAAAATTAATGAAATAAATTCTAGTCATTGTTCATTTACGCTCTTTTATCTTAAAGGCCCTCTGTCTTCCTTATCTACTTCAATGGCACTTCATTATATCTAAGGACACAGAAGACCACCTCTTTAGTAACTACAGTGGCCTATGCTCTTCCTTCCTGACCTTTTCATCACGTTGATATTGCTGTCCATCTCCATGTCTCTAAACTTGCTTCTCCTTTGACTGCAAAATCACTAATGTCTCAGGGCCTACAGGTTCTCCTCTCGCCACTCTGACTGATACTATTTCAGGCACCAGTCCTGCCTCCTTTGCCTCAGTCACTTGTCTAAATATTGGGAAACCTGAATTTCCTCTGCTTGTTCATCTTCTCATGTTATTTGTACTCTTATTCCATGGCACTAAGTAACATATATATTAATGATGATCAGCCTCACTAGTCAGTTCTCAATATCTAATGCCAGGGAAGTGTTTGCAGTTGTCCATTGGACACACCCATGTAAGTGCTCCACAACTCTCTTACCTAAATAATCCAACCGGAACTTTTTCTTCTATACTTGCATGGTTTGTCTATGTTGGGTAACTATATCACTTGTTGACACATTCTCTCATTCAATGTCTTGCTGGATTCTTCTCTCCCTTCCTCTATTCCATCAGCCAGCAGTTGCTGTTGATTCTACCCCACAGTTAATGACTTTGACACCCTTCTCATCATTTCCTCAATCATAGTGGTCATAAAAAATAGCTTAAAATTTTTTTTTCATTAATATTTTTTTTTCTGCTAGGTCCTAAAAAGCATTAGGAATCAAAATAATCCAGAAGACATAAGACTTGTACTCTGTCCTGAAAGAGCTTACAGGCAAAAGGGAGAGTCATATGCAATGATTTCAACTCAGGGCAGTGCTGGTCATATTGAACAGAATGATATAGCATCAGACAGGGTCAGTTGGCTTAGTGACGGTAGGATGGAGGCAAAGCAGTCTGATGAGTGGAAGCCTCAGGGAGGAGCTGAGCCATTGTGCAAGAGCAGTGATGAGCTAAGTGAAGAGGGGAGATATAGGTAATTGCTGACAAAGGGGAAGAGCACAGGCAAAGGTTCAAAATCTAAATCCTTTTTTATGGCTCCCAGCAGAGTTTACATACACATTTCCTTAATCTATAAACTAGAAGTAGAAAACCAAAAAATAAATAAATAACTAAATAAATAAATGAAACTTGATCGTATCCCACCTTTCTTAAAATTTATTTTGACTCTCCTGCTGCTTTGAGAGTAAGTCCAAATTCCATCGTGTGGCACACACGAAGACTTCCTAGTCGGGCCTCAGTTCTTCTCATAGTCTCACCTCCAGTCCTCTGCTCTTCCAGCCAATGGCAAAGCATTAGCCACATTCTTCCTCACTTCTAACTCAACACCATTCTTTTTCCCAATTAAGGTTTTTTTGTAAATATCTGAAGTGCTTCTCCCTTCTAATTTGCGTATTTCTGTATTCTCTGAATTCTAGATTACCTTTCACCTCTTCTTTGTAAAGTCCCCTAATTCTTCCAGTAGAATTAATTGCTGTCACAGCACTGCATTTTTAACCACTATTGTTCTTACCCAACAATACAGTTTTGCCCACCAGGAGATAAGAACCCCACAGTGGCTATGTTACTCATCTTCACCATCTCAGTGGGAACACATATAACTGAAAGAACATATAACTGTTTACACTTTTAGTTTATGGAGGTGTTTACATTTATGGATGAGCACTGAAGACAGAGTGGCATAATAGGAATACCACAGAGTAATTAAAAATATAAAAGAAAATGACCTAGCATTTGATAAAATAATTGTCATTCATATTTTCCTCCATCATTAAAATGAGCACTTCATGCTGTCTAGTTACTTTATAGAAGTTTATTTTAACACAATTCCAGACACTATAATTAAACTAACAGTTGTACATGAGCCTGACTCGTGCAATCCTATAATGTTGGAGGGGTTTCTATTTATTTCATTGCATAGAATGACTTTATAGGCAAGGAATAAGAATTTAGAAAACTGAAATTAGAGATGTGAGTTAAGGATACTATTATACTTTTTTTTTTTTAAGTTCCTCAGCATGGAGCTATTCATGGCATAAACATACCTAGACTTGCATTTACTGAATTTCTTGTTGTGAAATGCTAATTTCTCCCCCCAGAAGAACTCCTGAATATAAATCTGTTTTAGCAGAGAAAGAAGTTTGAACAAGGATTTTCCCTGTGGGGCAGGACAAGCTCTGATTTGCCATATCACGGTTATAAGAATGTTGGGTGGGGATATCAGCGAACATTGACTAAGTAGGTAATGTCACTCTATCCAGCACAAACCAATGGCAACCATGAATTAAACTTTAAAATATAATTGTTTACCTTGACTAAAATCAATATAATGGGGATAATGAAATACATATATAACTCCTAAGTATGTATAATGTTGAATTGTTTTATTAAAATAATCAACTATACTATTTTACTAAATCTTTAAACAATTTCCTAAGGGAGGAGATATCATTCCTCTTAAACATATATTCATACAGACACACACATAAATGAGGTGTGTTTCATGTAATTTACAGAAATGCTTCATTTACTTTGGCTGGCGACCATGGCTCTCCTAATCTGAGGAAGGACCTTTGTGTCCTCTGCCCTCTGCAGGAGGATGAGTGAGTGGGCCCCAGGGCAGGGTGAATGGCAGTTTCAGGAGGCACATGGGTGAACAGAGGTTTATGAAATCTATACAAAGTTGGGATCCTCTGTGAGTAATCTATAGAATGTTAAAAGGTCCTTTTTAAAAAATGCAATATTTAAAGCCAGATACATATTTTGCAAAGGCAAAACAAGGAGGCCGGTTAGGACATTTGAGAACTACTCTCAGAAATACTGGGAGTAGTTCTCAGGTTTCATGGCTTGGATGATAATATGGTATCAGTGGAGGAGATGAAAAGTTGTCAGATTCTCTTTTCAGTGTTCTTTGACCAATTTCAAGGTGGAGTCAAGGTTTCCATACCAACAAGTAATTCTCTGAACACCAGCTGGGTGTCCTATATATAATTCAACTCAATTCTGACACTTTCTACCTAGAGACAGTCAGATTCCACAGGCTAAGACTGCCCCTTCCATTCACACTTCAGGCACCAGTTGCAAGCCCAGACTTTTACCTGGGCTTCTGACTAACTGGTTACCAATTAGGGGTTCCAAAGACCCCCACAACTCAGGATGCCACTCGAAAGTCTAGCTTGTCACCCATACTTTTGGCTGATTGGCTGTAAATCAGAAGTTCCCATAACCTCCCTGGGTTTGATTAATTGCTAGAGCCACTCACAGAACGCAGGGAAACATTTTACTCAGTAGGTCAGCCATTATTATAAGAGGATAAAACCCAGGAAGAGCCAGATGAAAGAGATGCATAGGGCAAGGTATAAGGAAAGGGCACAGAGCTTCCATACCCTCTTCAGGCACATCTCTCTTCCCAAATCTCTTGTTTAGCAAACCAGAAGCTCTCTGAACCCAGTACTTTTGGGGTTTTAGGGAGTCTTCATTACAGAGGTATGATTGACTTAAGCATTTAGCCTTTGCCAGTTGATTCATCCTTCTGCTCCTCTCTCCTCCCCGGAGGTTGAGGGACCCTGAGAGTACAAACCTTTAATTACATGCTTGGTTCTCTGGCAACCACCATGTTTAGGTGGGGTCCAAAAGCCACTCCATAAACAAAAGACAGCCTTATTGCTCTCATCACTTAGGAAATCCTGGAGACAAGACCCAATACACATTTCTTACAATAAATCACAAAAGTCACAGATTCTAACCCTCATCTGAAGGTTCTAACCCTCATCTGAAGGTAGAATCAAGATAATGTCATGTGGGATGTGGGGCGTATGCAAAGGAAATGAACAAAGGATGACTCCAACTAAGAGTGTTGCCAGATACTGAGGTAGCAAAAGATGTAGGTTACAAACAGGAACTTGATGGTACTCAACATTTAAATCACTTGCAATGCTTTGATACTATATGAGATCACCATGTCAATTGTATGCAATGCTTTGATACTGCATGAGATCATCAAAGGAAAGAATATAGACAGAAAATAAAAGAGGTCCAAGGAATGCGCCTTGGATCATTTCAGCATATAGCAGTAATGATCAAGAGGATTCAGCAAACAGAGCTAACCAAGGAGAAGCATCTATGGAGTTCAGGAGAAAACGTGCAGAAACACTTATTAGTTAGAATATTAGAATATAGACTGAGAAAATGGACTGTTAGACGCAGCCATAGGGGTGGGGAGTCTTTGGTGACCTTTATACCTCAACATGCATGCTAATTACTTCCATTAGACTGTCTCATTTTCCTCCTCAAATCAATCTCCTGAGGAGTTTACTATCCTCAGTTTGAGCTACTTGCTCACACTCTTTTTATATTGTCAAGCCATTTTAAAATAATTAACTCTAAACCATTGTTTCTTAACCTTAAAAATAAGGTCTTTCACGCATACAAAATTGGAATAAGTTGAGGGTGTTAATCTTACTATTAAACTTATTAAACACTATTAAAAATACCTACGTAGGCACCGTTTTTGGCTAAAGCCCCACAAAACATGTCACAAATTTCCTTTAATGGTTGTTGAAGGATATATTGAGTAAATATTGAACTATGAGATAAATTTTTGTAAGAAAGAGTCTTTAGGGATCCTGGTTTGAGGGGCATGTTAATTCATGTGTTTCTTGTAGGTGTTTTTTTCTTCTAACATTTTATGCTCACTTTCACTGAAAGTCGCTTACTATTGATCATTTCTTGAGCACTGTAACAAAGCAAATCCACAAGCAGTCAATACAATAAAATCATGGGGGGAAAGGTCATGTAATGCTTCTGTGTCATACACTTGCAGCTGCTAGATGTTGTTTCAGTTGTTTAATGCCCTGTCACATTTTTCTGATTCAGAAGAATCCTTTTTAAAATCTTGGTAGGAAAAAAAAACCCTTAATTGTGGCTTCCCACAGATGTCGTTGTGGAAACTGTGCTTGGGACTATGCTGTTTAGTCGTCTCATGGAATTTCAGTTTTCAGTACCGGTTATCCCTTCTATTCCACAATTTTATGTAGG
The DNA here is from genome assembly GCA_026230045.1 of Corynorhinus townsendii. NCBI lineage: Eukaryota > Metazoa > Chordata > Mammalia > Chiroptera > Vespertilionidae > Corynorhinus > Corynorhinus townsendii. Next base: position 104,553,628 of record JAPDVU010000006.1, on the reverse strand, counting down.
GTGGGAAGTCCGTGACCACTGATTCACCAGCCCCCAGTCAGCCTGTACCCTGGTAAGGGGTTGTCTTCCTCTGAGCCCTTCCGACCTTAGGTGTTGGCATTAGGATGGAATTCTTTAACTGAGGTGACTGCGGACCATTAATGCTTTAGGTGCGGAGACTCTGAGGGTAGCAATATCGTAATTTACAAATGCAGTCAGATTATAGTAGTTCTCAGGTTTCATGCTGATAGGAAAATTAAGTCAGTAGCAGTTGCTTCATCCACTAATTTAGGAAGAAGCTGTGCTCATTTTTTCTTAAGACAGCATTTTTGGCAAAGCTGGTCATCTCTGGTTCCAGGTATGGGCCCGACCAGAATGCTGCTGTGACTCAGGGTTTGCCTGGCACCATGAAACTTAGGACATTAGAAGTTCAGTGTCAGCTTCGAGCCCTGGAAGTACTGCTTTTCAGTGCTTCATGATAAACACTGTTCCCTTTTTATACTAGGTTGTCATGGGGATCACTTGTCTAGAGGCCTCGAGTTTTATTCAATTATTATGCTCTTTCAGCAAGAACCTCTCAATATTAAGACCCAATATGAATACAATTGGCCACCTTCCCTAAGATTTCTCACTTAAATATATAATCCGCATTACCCACACAGTATTAAAACATCTGTTCTTGAGTAGGAATGCAAGCATTTGCATTTCTTTGCTGGCTTAAAAATAATTTAAAAACATAACCCAGATAACGTTTTGGATGAATTCAGATAAGAACAGGGAGAAGGACAGAGAAGCATGTCTCAATGAATTGTTCCAGGGCATTCTTGTGTCTTTACAGAACCTCTGTCAGTTGTTCCTGGCAGGCATTTTTGTCTGTATGCCCTGTCTGCTTCCTCAGCTCGTTAGAAGTCAGAACTATGGACAGTATATCAGCTTGGCATGCTGTAAACAAGACTGGCGACACCTTTAAAGAGGGGGATGTAATGCAAAACTGGACTTTTTGTTTCTCCTTTTCTTACAACACCTGAATTATTATTGTGGTGTTCTTTTGTTTTTAATAACTACAACAATAAAGCTCGTCTGCATTCCTAAACCTTCTGTTAGGTATGAATGGAGTGAAAGGCTCCGTATCAGGTTGAAATGCACTGTATGCCGTTGGCCAGGAAAGCGCCAACAGAAATCTTCGACATAAATCTTCGTAGGCCCTAGACATTTTGCAATAGTTGCTATGTTACTCAAGGTAAACATTTGTGTGTGTGTATTTGTCCAAGGAAGATTCATTGTAAATGTTGTGTTTTTTTAATTGCACTCACCACAAAAATTCTAATAAAAAGACAAGCTACGGGTTTTTTAGAGATAACTCTTTATTGTTGAATTTTAAGTAGGTCACAGAGTACTATTCCATACAGGGAGCCTGCTTTTCTTTTTCTAAAAAAGGAAAAGATGATCATAAGTGTATAAAATATTTAAGGTAGCCATAAGAAAATACAAAACCACTAGCATGTTGATTTTTCAAAAGTAACACTGGAAGTCAGTAAGGGAACTTGCTCTTGCAGCCACACTGGCTGCCTTGAGCTTGTAACAGACTCATAGGCTTATTGTTATGTGCAAACACATGGGCTTATTTTTCAATAATAAAAGAGGTATATTTGCTTTTCAGTTATCCTTTCATGTTAAGTTCACTTTTTTTTATAGTCCACACTCATCAGGATTTGGGGGATACTTATTGCGTTACCTATGTGATTCGTCATAGCCAATTGTCCATTTGGCTTTATTCTGGCAAAGGAAAAAACCTCTCCTTTGATGACAGAATGCTTGGCTTATTAAGGCTAAGCCTCACAGGGGCGATCATTTTGGTCTGTTTTGTTCACAGTGTCCACGTCATAGGCTTCTTAATAAATGTTTGTTAATGAATTAACGGACAGAGTATAATATTAACCTTTCTTTGCGGCTATCGTAGATTTTAAGTTGAGACGTCCATGACAGCGTGTATGAGTTTGCCAGGGTTGCTGTTACAAACTACATACCACAGACTGAGTCGCTGAAGGAACAGAAATTTATTTTCTCGCAGATCTGGAGGCTAGAAGTTCGGGATCAAGGTGTCAGCAGGATTGGTTAATCTGAGGCCCTTCTCTGTGGCTTGTAGATGGCTGTTTTCTCCATGTCTTTACATGGCTGTTCCTTTGTATGTATTTGGGTCCAAAGTTCCTCTTCTTACAAGGACCCGTCTTAGTGGATTGGGGCTCATCCTAATGACCTCAATTTGAATGGAATTACCTCTTTAAAGGTCCTGTCTCCAAATATGTCTTATTCAGTGGTACTGGGGGATGGGACTTCAACATAAGAAGTTTAATGTGACACAATTCAGCCCATAACACAGCACATATCTATATGTATTTGAAACATGCCGATACCAATTTTCTAAGCATGGACCTGTTTTCTTCTGATTTTAGAGCCACACAGCTTTCATTCATAAGCTGGAAATGGCTTTCTAGAAAGAATATATTCTGAGAAGGAGGGTACACTTATATGCATGCCTAGCATAGAAGAAAAATATCAGTCTTGGATTATGTTAGTTTTACCAGGGGACAGTATTTCCCCAAATTTACTGATAATCTAAAGCAGCAAGGAAGATTTAAGGGGAAAAAAGAGAGACCTCAGCCACACCAGTTTACTAAGTAGTATGTTTGTTTTTAAGGCTTTCCAGATAATTTTGCCAAAGCAGCGTAGGACCTTTTTTTATTAATTAAGATACAATTGACATATAACATGTACATTTAAGATGTAGACATGTTGATGTGATGCATGTATGTATTGCACTATGATTACCACCGTAGTTACCACTTCTATCAAATCACAGGTGGTAACTTAATTATCAATTCTATTTTGTGGTGAGGACATTTGAGAACTAGTCTCCTGTTGCAACTTTGGAGTATATAATACAGTATTGTGCACTCTAATCACAATGCTGTGGGTTAGATCTCCAGAGCTTACTAGCTTCTAACTGAAAGTTTGCACCATTTGACCAACATCCCCCCAGTTCTCCCACCCCCAGGCCTTGGTACCACCATTCTACTCTTTGCTTCCTGAGTTTGGTCTTTTTAGATTCTTACATATAAGGGAGATCAAATGTACTTGTCTCCTCAGTCTGACTTACATCCCTTAGCATAATTGTCTCATGGTCTAGCCGTGTTCCCGTGGCTGAATAATATACAGTATACCTTATCGCCTTTATTCATTCAGATGGTGAAAGACACTTAGGTTGTTTTCATATTTTTACTATTGTTAATAATGTTGCAATAAACATGGGAGTGCAGACATCTTTTCAATATCATATTTTCATTTCCTCTGGGTATACATGGAGTGGCCAGATTATTATGTGTTCAGAGATCATTTGAGAGAATCTCTAACTAAGATCTGCAGTAATTTGATGCACTGTTGTCCTTCTGTTGTCTTGTACCAGTCTTGCCACTCTCCGTTCTGCCCTAACATTGACTAGTCCCTGAGGGCCACAGTTCGCACGTTCAGACCCAGATTTTCGGCTGACAGTCTATTCTTTAAACACTTTAACAACAGCTGCTCTTGAACATTTAACGAATTCAGCTCTTTTGCTGTTACCTCACTCCCTGGCTCCGAGCGCCAATAATCATTCCACATTCAAAGGCTGTTAAATCACATTGTTTACCCATATCTTGAGAAAAAAATCACTTCTACTGTCGTGGTAAACAACCTGCTTCCCTGTTTATAATGGTCTGGCCCTCCAGCAACTTCAGTGCAAAATTATAGCTAATTTGCCTACAAACGTCTGGTGGTCATAATAATCTGGCCACTCAGTGTATATCCAGAAGTGGGATTGCTGGGTCATATGGTAGTTTTAATTTACAATTTTTGCAGAACTTCCATACTGTTTTCTAAAGTTGCTGAGCACATTTACATTTCCACCAGCAGTGCATAAGATTTTTTTTGAAATGACACTAAAAACACAACAAAAAAAGCCATCTCAAAATCAAACTACACAGCTTCTGTACATCAAAAGAAGCAATCAACAAAATAAAAAGGAAACTTGTAGAATGGACAAAAATATGTGAAAACCATATATTAGATAAGGAGTTAATAGCCCAAATATGTAAAGAACTAATACAACTCAATAACAACAAAATATGATAAAAAATGGGCAGAGAAACTAAATAGAATTTTTTTCCAAAGGAGACACCCACATGCCCAACAATACATGAAAGGATGCTCAACATCACTAATCAGCAAGGAAATGCAAGTGAGAACCACAATGAGATCTCACCGCACACCTGTCAGAATGGCTGTCATAGAGAATATGAGATAGCAAATGTTGGGAAGAATGTGGGGAAGCTGGACCACCTGGCATTTACATAGAATTGCATAAAATTATGAAATTTAAAAGCTAGAAAGCAATTTAACAGTCACTGAAATTAGCAGCCAAGATTGATAGGAGGAACGGAGGCTAAGAGCCGTTACAGTGTTTGCCCAAATTCTCTTTCTGAAATGCGGGCAGCTCCAAGATTATAGTCCAGGCTCCTTGACTCCTGATCAGAGTTCTTCTCTCATATGATGCTGTCATTCATCATGCATTTCACCAAGGAATTTTAAAAACCTCATTTTGTATAATATCTTTAGCACATGGCACTGATATGTTAGAATTGCATGGTCTGACAGGGCACTTCATTGCACTGAGATTTCATATTCTTTTTCTGAACTTTCGCAATATATCCTTCCAAAATAATGTGCCTTAAGGGGGTCTAAGTAGCCTAGACCTAGGTGGTCCACCCAGGTCATCATTGTTACCTTGCAGGTAACAGCAGAAAGTCTTTTTTCTGGCTTACTAAAGTAGGGGTGCTGATTTAGTTGTTTGCATTATGGAACATCGAGAAACTCTGCTTTTCATCACTGACCAGTGTCACCCACTAAATAGTCTTAGAACAAATCATGACTAGTATTGTCCGAATTTTCTAGACACTAATTACAGGAGAAAATTCTATGAGCCTGTACTGAAAAGAGGAGTTTCTGCTTACAGGAAAAGTTAAAACTTTAAAAAAAAAGTGGACTTTTTTGCCTCTCACTTCTTTTTTCCATTGCTCCCCTTTCCTCTGAAAATCCCTTTAGACGAGTTAGAAAAGCAGAACTTGGAAAGTGAAGGACTTTGGTTGTTCCTTGAAATAGTGGGTGGGGTGCAGTCATGAGAAAGCCCTTTAATAAAAGCACCACTTCCTCTGTTCTGTCCTGCAATTGATTTTGAATCTAGGGGAAGTGAGTTGATTTTCCCCTCCTGTTTTTTGGGTGGGTGCAAACTTCTGTGTGAGTGTTTGTTTTTGAAATTGATCTTATTTTAATTTAAATATTTCAACCCATATATGAATTTCCTCCCTACTTTTGTCATGTGAAGGGATTGCTATTCTGATACTTCATTGAACCCCACGTGTGTAAATTTTGCTCATCCAATATTGCAGGCTTATATTGTTTTGGTTTCTTTTGTATAAATACTTTAACCTTTATCTCAGCAATATTGATTTCAGTGGGAACTTTTTATTGCTTCAAAAGGAATGCTCTATGCAGAGTGTCCAACAGATGTAGAAAGCAAAATGAACCAACTCATTCTTGGTCATGGTCTAACTGAAAATAGCTTAAGTAATCATTTTACATCATGTCTAACTGTGCACTCTGACATTTTAATGAATAATATATACTTTTTGTATTAGTTTTCCATACATTTACTCTCCCTACAGATTATGACACATTTAATTTGTTTTATATTGTCATAGACATGAGTAATACTCAATTATTCTTTAAGTATTACTGAACTTGAATTTACACATCACATAAACATATACATCTTGACTTATTTTTTAAAATTTGCAAAACTTTTGCATTAACCTTTTTATGCTAGAAGTTTAATCAATATTAATCAAATTGGTTAAATTAACAATGGAACTTTATATTGAATAGTTGTTTATTTATGCCTATAATTTAGTTACCAGTCATAATCGTACTCTCTGTTAAAGAAATTTTGAATTTTTTGGACAATTTTAAAAATACCTGTAGTAAATAGGTAATGTACTAAATTTGGTTTCCACTCTCAAAAGTTAGGTATAATAGTTGGGATTATCTTAGTACTAATATTTTAGCCATTCTTGACATTATTGAAATTGGATCATTAAAATAAGAATAAAATCATTGCTGATCCAAGGCTGCCACATTCATTTCAGCTGATTATTCTTTATAAAAATCCACCCTCCCACCCTTTGTGTGCAAATGGGACTCTATACCCACAGGAGCTGGGCCTGCCCCAGAGAGCGATAGTCTTTTTTCTTTTTTAAATATATTTTATTCATTTTTTACAGAGAGTAAGGGAGAGGGATAGAGAGTCAGAAACATCAATGAGAGAGAAACATCGATCAGCTGCCTCCTGCACACTCCCTACTGGGTATGTGCCCGCAACCAAGGTACATGCCTTTGACAGAAATCGAACCTGGGACCCTTGAGTCTGCAGGCCGACGCTCTATCCACTGAGCCAAACCGGCCAGGGCTGATCGTCCTTTTTCTAAGTTACAGAGCAGCTTCTGCTTTTCAAGCCATGTGCCCACAGGACAGCCCGGAGAAGGAATCTTTTCAAACTGATACATTTGAGATATATGGAACAATGATGGCCCTGTTATTGAAGAAGTTTTCATGGATGAATTGGGTTTCAAGGAAGGCCATTATAAATGGTAAAGATTTATTACGTGGATCACAGGGAGAAGGGTTTTGCATATGGGAGAAGGGGAGCAGCATTTAGCATGGGTGGAAGAACAAGGTCTGAGATGAATAAGACATCTGCAGTAGTTAGTGAACAGACGAGATTGATTGGAACAAAATGTGCATGTCTTTGATGAGTAGAGGATTAGATGGGAAAGGTCAGCAAAGGTCTGATTGTAAGGATCCTGAGTACAGTGTAAGGAATTTGGATTTCATCCTTCAGATGAGAAATCACTCTAGGCATTTGTCCAAATGCATCACATGATCAGTGATAACTTACTTTAGGTAGATTAACCCAGGGTTATTCAGCATTAAATAGAAGGAATAAGGAAAGATTAAAGGAAAGGAGACAAGTTAGAGGATGCTATATACAGTACATGGTTTTCCTTATCTAGCCAAGGATCTAATGAAGATGAAAGGAAAAGCTGATTTCATAGTTGTTTTTTATTATAATCTGATCTCAGAAAGGAATCCATATTTATTATAGAAAATATTGAAAATATGGATATGTATACGAAAGAAAATTAAAATCACCATTCTCTTTTAAATCATAGATGAACACAGCATTTTAGGCACTGTTGATATTTTATTTTGTTTCAATTTATGTATGTTGACATTATGGTATATGAACACTATTTTTATATAGCTTGTTATTTTTGTCATTACTACATAGTAGGCATTTCTTTTGTTAATAAAAATTCCCAGAGGACCTCATTTTAAATGTCTATACACTATTTCATTTCATGAGTAGTGTAATTAACTATTCCAACAAATATAAATTTAGAACATTTCCAACATTTGTTATTATTATTAATGCTACTTTAATGAACATCAACCCACATAAATGTTTTATTCCATACTCCTCTCCACAAAAAATTAAATTACAAAATAATACAAAAACTAAGTTAAGCATTTTGTTCATTTATTCATTTTGCCTATTTTAATTTCAGTTCCGATATAACATGTCCTATCCTTAGTCCATGTTAAGAATTTGGGATGCGGGGATCCCTACTGAAGATTTATTGAAATTATTGTCTTATTTTGTTGCTTGCCATTTAAAGTGATGTATTTTCATCCATTGCTCTATATATGGGCATTTAGGTTCTTTTCAGTTTTTCTCTATTTTAAACAATGTGTGTGATGAATATTATTGCACATATTTTCATGTGCACAAATAAAAGGGTATAAACCTTAAAAGTGAATTACAGGGGTTGAGGACATATAAATCTTCAATTCTAGTAACTTATGTAAACTAAAGCAATTTATGCTCACTTCTGCGGGCAGCACAGAGAAATTCCAACTTGCCCACATCCTTGGCAGCCCTTCCTTTTAAATGCCTGCAAATCTGATGGATGTGAAATAGTATTTTACTTTGTTTTGCATTTTTCTGATAACTAATGAAGTTTAGCATGTTTTTATGTCTGTTGGCCATTCAAACTTCTTGTCTGGAATTTGCCCATTTTGTATTTAGTTACAGTCTTTGTCTTTATTTATTTATTTATTTATTTATTGTATACCCTGGATACTAATCCTGTGAAAGTTATATCGCTTGCCAAGTATTCTTCCAGTATCTGTCTTTTAAACCTGTTTATTGAAAATTAAAAACAATTTCAGGCAGATTTATCAAAGTTCTAAAGTGTGGGTGTTTTCTATCTTGATTAACACATTCTCCAAAGTCAAAAGCCTTTTACCTACATTTTGTTGTCATTCTTTATAAGTTAATTGCTTTACATTACATTTTTAATTCATCTGACACTCATTTGCATAACTACGTAGACATTTTCCAGATTAAGGAAAGTGAAAGGTATAAAACAAACAAAAATTGGGTGAACTGTATTATATTTTCCATTTTAAGTCTGTAATTGAACCCTGGAGAACTGTTTGTTTTTATTTAAGCAACAGGTAGCCACATCCACCGAGGTTTGCGGTAATGAAATTCATGTCTTTCTCATTGACTACACAGCAAACCTATGGGAGTTCACCTACATGAATTCTTGCAAAATCATGGCTTCTAACTGGAGTTGAATCTGATTTGATGTCCCGTGTGTTTACAGACTTAGTGTTCCTAACATTTGCGTAAATCCAGAAGGAATGCATTGTCATCTTTAAATGGTTAACAGAGGATTCCTTTTACTTTCAGCAAGTCACAGAAGCCGTGAGCCCTTCAGTGTTGCCCCCTTCAGCTTTGCCGCTGGACCAGCTGAATAACGCGGTCACTGCCTTTAGCACCTTGGAAGACCTTATTCGCTATCTTGAACCAGACAGATGGCAGTTGGACTTAGAAGATCTATACAGGCCAGGTTGGCAACTTCTTGGCAAGGCTTTTGTTTTTGGAAGAAAATCCAGAGGTAAGCTCTCTCTTCAGATGAGAATCTCATTTCATTTCCTGAGCAGCTCATGTTTCAGATTCTTCTGTCATAGCTTCCCATGAGTAGAGTTTAAAACTCTTCAGTGATATATTTAAATAATCCATTTTTGTAAAAAATATCATTTTGATGGTCTTCTATTATATTTTACAAGAATCAGTGCTTATTCAAACCTAATATATGGGGCATATTGATTTAGAGATTCAAGAGAGATTATCATAGCTGCTAAGGAATCAGGTTTGAAGCTCTATCACATTCATTATCTAACCTGTCCAGGAGGGTCAGGATTGTATCAATTTTTATTTCCAAAGCCTAGAAACTTTTCTAAATAATATGAAAAGTAACAATGGCTCACCATAAAACAGAACTAGCTGTTTTCAAGATAGAACGCATAGTAGGAAGGAACCCACACTATCATAACTTCTCTGTAAATTTACTTCTGAAATGATCACTTTTGACCATAAGAGCATATCTCCCTTCAAGAGTGAAGGTATTGATCACTACACTTGATTCCACATGGTCAAGAAATTGAAACTAATGTTAACTGAGTTTGCTCTCAGGTTAGCTAATTTCCTGCTACCTTTAGAATCGGAAAGCATCCCCATCAGACACAAATGAACATGTAGTATAAATAACTGAATAATGGTAATACACTCAAAAACACATGTTGAAGTCTGTCAGAAACATTGAAATGTGCCGGGTGTCACTTTGGAGGATGGGATGACACTCTGTAAAATGTATGTAGAGGAAGCAATGCTTAGTTAATTTGAGTGATTCACAGGGGCAGATTGCCCCAGACTTGTTCTTCTAAATCTTGTCAGAGAGAAGCCCGATTCCTGCCCTTTCCTGCTAAGGGTTGCAGCCCTTCTGGGTGAGGAGCTTTCATCTCAGCAGGTCACGTTCAGACTTGCCCAACCATGGTCGTTTGCTATGCCAACAGACGTGGTTTCCTTTCAGTAATATTTGAAAGTGGCATTCAAGTCCATGGGCAGCGGAATCTTGTCCAGATGCTGAAAGTTGTTACATATGTATAAGTTTTGATCTTGATGAATAACTCGATGAATAACTTACGAACAATACTTCCCTTCCCTCCCACTTCGGAACAGGAAAATGAAGATCTGTGAGGCTGGCTGAAGCAGCCATGAATAGAGCCTTTGTTAGCAAATTGGAAGTAGATGATCATGCTGATCTGCAAAGAGCTGAGGGAGTAAACCAGGTTCGAAGCTCAGATGTAGTTTTTGATGGCTGATCTCGGGATTCGAGCCTAAAAATCTTCCTTCTAGTCAGATGCCTTTATTTGTGCCTGTAGCTCTGCACGTGGTGATCCATGATTTGGCCAGCAGCTAGCAGATATTTTTAAAAGCATCCAGTACTGAAGCAGATCTTTCAAATATTCATTTAGCACTTTCCAAATTGAAGCCCTTTGCTGTTTGCCAAAACTATTAACTTTTTAAGCATACAGTAAGTGCGAGAAAAGCAGTGTATATTTTTGGAACTTTACATAAACTAAAATGCAGGTGTGGGATAACATCTATATAGACAAACCCAACTTCCCTCCCAAGAGTCTTTCTACAAAGGAATGAGGAGTCAAACATTTAAAAGCTTCTAATTAGACATCGAAATAGATTTTCCACAGAATAAACATATCACAGTGTTATCACATTCATCTTAGAAAGACCACCCTCAGATTGCATTACAGTAATAGAATATGCTTGGGCTGAATATCTCAAAAGAATGAACAACAAACAAAATTAAATGTTAGCATGGTTGTTGTTTTTTTTTCCAGTCAAGCATTACATTTTTCATTAAAACTTGCAATATGGATGAATCTAAACAAGAAAATTTGCATTAGAAATAAGTTTCATTGGTGTCATGTTCAAAATCTTCATTCTTCAGAAAGACTAATGAATGTATTGTCTTAGATGGTAATTTTGAAAAGGAAATAAGGAATTTGAATGCTGGGTTTTACTTTACAAATATTTTGCAGAGGGAAGAAAAGTTCCATAATATTATAGTTAAGTGGTGTTTTGTTTTTTTTTAAGTATGTGTTGGGGCTTGATCTTTCCCTATTTCTTTTTCCCATATTATTATTATTATTATTATTTTGCCTAGAAAATCTGCACAATGTTTAGAGAATTTGTGATCCCAATTTATACTCACAGGACTTATTTTAATGAAGCTTAGGTGGGTTTGAAGCCATAGAAATAGCAAGTATAATTTTCAGATATGATTACCAAGTTTAAAATCCTTATTGTATTTTTATCCCAGAGTGAACAGCACTAATGTTTTTCTCTTTCATTATTTCCCCTTTCTTCTGGTTCAGGGTTCTCATTCATACCATGCTACTATAGAGAAAAAAAAAAGCATATTTTCTAAGTCAGGCTTAACTAGTACTTAAAAAGGGCTTTTGACTTTTGTGTCAAACATGATAAATGAGTGGAAGCTAAGTTGAAAGTGTGTTTAAATTTTCACATTGTAGCAGGTATCATAACTTAGTTCACTTGGGAAATCTATCTAACCTTTTATTGTGGTTAAGTAAACATTTTAAAGTGAACATATACAGTCTCATTTTCTTGTTTCATGAAATAGTGTGTTTAAAAGTATTTGAGGTAGATGAATATCCTTTCAAAGCTAAGAGCTTCATTCACATTCTAAAGACACATAAATCTTCAATAAGCGTCACAAAATTTGGCAACTGGCTTCTGTATGTGCATGCATGTTTTAGGTTTTCTCCCTTTCTTAATCAGATGGTAAAGTCTAGAGGAAATATTCAAATAAGCTCATATGTAGCTTTAACAATAAAGAGCAGTATGTGCCTGTGCTATTATTGCATCAAAATGAAATCAGGTAAAATCAGGTGCCATCACTTAACCTGATTATCTCATTAATTTTATTAGAGATAAATTGCTCTTTTATAGCACTCAAAAGAATGAACTCATTTCCCCTTAAATATTCAAAAGCTTTATTTTCACAGGATCATTTTTAAGATGAAAAGGAAATTTTAAATGCTCAAATAAAACAGTGATTTTTCTATTGAAATGGAAAAGATAATTTTTCACTGAATAAGATGTTGAAAGTAACCTATTGAATTAGCATTTCTCAGTGTTCTCCTAACCGTGACTAAGTTTTTAGTCAACCAAATAGTTTATATATGTTTACATTTATGATTGCATATGCATAATTTATAAAACATTTCTGGAAAATACATGAACTCCCTTGACATTTTAGAAAAATGTGATCACATATACAATATAACATAGCCAAGAAAATAAGCATATGATTCATGGTTACCTTGTTATTTTAAAATTATTTTAAAATATTGGACTTAATTCTTAAAATGGGATTACATAGTTATGATTATTATTTGAAGCAATCTTTAGCCTGAGAACATTTTTTTTCTTTTTCCTCGATTCTTATTTATAATGTTTCTAATATTAGCAAAAGGTATTTAACTAGATTTATTATATTTTAGATAATTTTCCTAAAGTTTAATAAACCAGTAATTTTATTGGTGGAAAAAAGCTGTGATCAATTATATGTTATCCAAAATTCTTCAATTTTATTGGAATTTTTTTATTTGCATATCTCTAAAGGGAAAAAAGGCAAAGCTATAAAGCAGAAATTAAAATTATATTACAGATGCTTATCATAATTGACTATTATTTATATCTTAGATATAAATTCATATTAAACATTACATCTTATTTTGATATAATTTCACTAAGGCAGTATAATTTTGTGGTTAAAAACAATGGTTCTTTAAGAATTTACTATTGATCAAAGGATATTTTGTTTAGTCTTGACAAATAGATACTGTTTTAAAGAATAAAGCACAGCATAGCTAACCAACTTGTTAAAGAAATAGAGACAATGGTTATACATTAGACATTTCTCCCATCCTTGAAAAGAATAGAAATCTGAGTTAAATTAAATTTCAAAGGCCAGAAATTCTCAATGTATCAGAAGCAGTGCTTTCCAACAACCTCTGCTCTTTTAAAATGTATCTTTCTTTTTTCCACTTCACGCTCCACTCAGCTGTCTTCAAAATTTCATTTTCTTCATTTCAATTTTACATTTTATTATTCTTATTGCCAGAAAGATTATAGGAAGTTTTGTTGACAAGTTTCTGTATGTTGTTCCTCATTAATGGCATGAGCTTGTCATCTTTTTAAAACTTGCATTTATTTTTTAATCAAAGTATTCATTATTTGACAGTCTACTCTTCCCTCCAATAGTCTCCTTGTTTACTTTTTTACTGAGGTTAAAAGGCGTAGCCCTCTTTTTCCTCTGTAGTTTCCTATTTATAGCTCTCAACTGTTTTGTTGGCTCTGTTCTTAACATTGCTCAATGGCATCTCTTTATTGGTCACTAAATCATAATGAAGCTTTGTGTGCTATAAGACAGAAAGTCCAACTGGCAAGCTGCATAGCTCCCAAACCTAGCTACAATAAGGAGGGATATTGCCAGGATTATTGTTCATGACAAAGTTTGATTTCTTTATGGAAAGAGTTTAACGGAATATATGCAAGCTCAGAGCATGAACATCTATTTTTTTCTTTCTTTTATGCCATGCAGTGGTGGATCTGAACCTTCTAAAAGAGGAGGTAAGGTTGTACAGCTGCACACCTCGTAACTTCTCAGTGTCCATAAGGGAAGAACTAAAGAGAACCGATACTATTTTCTGGCCAGGTTGTCTCCTGGTTAAGCGCTGTGGTGGAAACTGTGCCTGTTGTGTCCACAATTGCAATGAATGTCAATGTGTCCCAAGCAAAGTTACTAAAAAATACCATGAGGTAGGTATATCATTTTATTTTCGGGTTCCTTTGGGTATTTTGTTGCTTTAAAAATAACAAAACAGTGTGTCTGAAATGAATTTTTGTTTGGAAGGCTGTAGCATGCATTAAAAAAACCCACAAATAGACTTTATGTTCTCATTTTTAAAATTAGGACTTTTAACTCAAAAAAACAGACATTAAATATTTTGAAAGCTTATCTTCTGATAGTATACCATGGGTGGTCAGTAAAGTTTTTTTTTTCTCATACAAATACCAAAATGTGTTCTTTTATGTGGTAAAATATGGGTGAAACTTTGCAACTTTTCAAAATCTGAAGGGAAATATTTTAAAGAGAAACTTGGAGATGAATCGTTGTCTAATTTGGAGAAAGAAGATCTTTGATATTTATTTTTCCATTTGAGGCAGTGTAGGCACCTATAGCCCAAAAAGACATATTCATAATTATACCCATCTTCCTATTATTCATATTGCTCCAAATATCATGTTATGGATGCTTCATCCTTTTATCTTTTTACAGAATCAAGAAAACTCCAATATTAAAACTTAGCAATTGTTGTTTTTCAGAGCCTTGGGGAACCTTAGAACTGATACACTCCAAATTCTCCACAATGCTAGAATATCCCAAATTCTATCCCACTCTCTCTCCAAGAGCATTATATAGCATCATACATTAGGAGGCAATTCCTTCTTGATGAGTCAACTTTGATTTTTACAAAACCTTTACATTATACCAAGCCAAAATCAGCCTTTTTGACTTAATTTCAATATAGCTTCATTTCAGTGGTTTTTATTTTTCCTACTAAGTAAAAGAATCTTAAAAAGTAAATATCTGCTTAATAAGACTTTCCCGACTTGCATAAAGATATCAATGAAACCCTTATCTGTTAGGTAATCTAAACATGGACAGTGTCATAAGCTATACTGCATATGACATGGTTGTCCTACCCTTCAACAACATTATGTGGGCAGCTGGTAAAGTGAGGGTGGAGGAAGCACTGGATTCCAGAAGAAAATGGACCCTTTTTCCAACCTAGGTTTATCTTTAACTTGTAACCATCAGCAGGGTACTGAGCCTCAATAAAATAGTGTAAGATATGAGAATTATGTTTTGTCGTAGCTGTTATTCCAAGGCAACTACTAGACTGCAATTTTTAAAAGGTAACATCCGAAACTAGAAGCCTGTGATTAAAAATAGGACAATTTACTGCCATTACTCATGTCCTGCTTTCATTTCTACACTACATTCTTCTAATGCGCCTTGTGCTGGGAACAGTCTCCACTCCAGTTACAGGAAGTAGACAGTTATGAACATGGTGACTCAAGAAGCTCCAGCCAGGCTATGCCCAGAGGCCAGTCTGATTGCTCCTCCATGAACTGGGGTATCTAGTCAAGAAGAAACCCTCAATCTGTTTTAAGTTTAAACAGATTAAACTTAAAATACCTTACAGGCCATGCTGATATTAGAGTTGAATGGCCTAACATAAAAGGATGTAATGAGAATAGGAATTAAACTTGAGTGATCTTTTCCTACCTAAAGTCATTCGATTTTGAACTATCTAAAGCAAGTTTTTACTAAACAAAGTGCATTTGGGAACCTGATTTAGTCAACAAATCTTGGGTATATGACACCATTCTAAGAGCTATAAAATCCAGACCATCTATATCAGCCTTCTTAAACCAGCCTCTCAGAAGCTGATTCCATGCAATGCTTTTGGTCAGATAAATTAGTTCTCAGGTGAAGCATATCCTCTTCCATGTTATACTTTTGCATTTATTTTCAAATAACATTAGTTGTAGGGTTATGCAGGAAGTTGCCCAAGAACTTGTAATACTGTTTTAAAGTCTCAGGTAAAACTTGTGTGGGGAAAGGCTGTGGACACTGCTTATAGCATCGCTGGCCTTCTTCCAGAATGACATTGATCCATTATGCACTTGTCTTTGGGTGGGGTTGTTTACTTATGCATTATATATATGCACACATATATACCTTTGTGTGTGTACTTACATGACCATCAAGTGTAAGTTTCCCACATCCCTAAAATGTGTGTGTATAGAAATATCATTGCCTAGTTATCTGCTTCAAATTTCTCATAAATAGCTCCAGTAATAACCTTGTATGAATTTTTTATCAATAGTTTTTTTGTGATCATTTTTTTTGGTAAAGGATCAAATTACTCTATGAAAAAAAGGGGAGGTTTAATTTGATGTAATTCATCCTTCTTGAGGCCTAAATTTTTCTTAGTTTTATATTTTGGAAATAAGTTCTTAGTCTAATACTACCCCTGAATAAATGAAATTATTTTTTAAATATAACTTAAAATATGATTAATATTTTATATTACTTGAGCTTTCATTCTCTTTGATGAGCATTCTTCTCATTTACACGTTGAAGATTTTTCCACCTCATGGAGAAGGCAGAAGCAAAGACAGAGCTTAAAAGTTCTAAGTTTTCTTTCCTTCATCTCTACTATACCAGCTTTACCATCTCTATACCATCTCTACTATACCATTATTACCTTGTTTACCTTGTTTATATCTTCATATATTTAATTTCATTTTTCATAATTTAAAGTATATTCTTTTTTATGCATAGATCTATTTATTTGGGAGGGAAATATACCATTCAATTGACTTATTCTAGCAATGAGTCCCATCTTGACACACCAAAATTTAAGGGAACTTTGCATACTTTGTGCAATGGTACCTGTGCTTCTATTCCTTGATGGTACCTTCTGCACGAAATCGATTCCTTTCCACTGGTTTTAGCTTTTCCCTGGATTATTTTTTTCATGTGCTTGTATTTAGAGTTTGAACTGCTCCCTCAAAATTTTGTGAGATATTCTTCTGCCTGTTTTTTTTTTTCTTTTTCTGGTGTCATAAACTGTGTCCTGAAAATCCAATGATTATCTTTCAAATTATCTGGGACCTGCTGGTCATGTTTCAAGTCTAACTTTCTCTTCTCAAGTTAGAACTTTCAAACAGAACTGAGAAAGAAAACAATAAATATGGTCCCACCACCTTGTGTTAGAATTTCTTACCCAAGACTTCAACATCACTAGGACATAAAGAGATTATTCTTCTATCTGATCTCCACAAACATCCCTGGATGAAGACTGGGTGTGTGTGTGTGTGTGTGTGTGTGTGTGTGTGTGTGTGTGTGTGAGAAGGAGCTTTTGTTGGGTGAATGCATCTTGACATAAGCATTGCTAGAGGGTGGAAGGGTTGTAGGGTTGCAGCTTAGCATCACTGCCTGTTAGGATGGCATATGGTAGCCTACCTTACCTTTCCCTGTCATAGTAAGTTTTCCCCTGCCAACTGGGAAAATGTATACAGGTGAAAATAGGAATTAAAGAATTGCCAATATTGCAATTTATCTGTCTTCCTAACCACATTAAAATGGTACATTTTTAGTCATTTTTATTCTAGCATTATGAAATGTAATAAAAATCTAATTTAGAAGTTGACTATTTCCCATAGTTATTATAAGACTTGCAGTTTATCTTTCTGCAAAGAAAGTTACTAAATAAATAGTATGCATGACTAGATATATTCTGAGTCTTCATAAAATTGTTATCTATTGCTCTAATAATTCATATTTGGCCAAAGTACAAATACTGACTATGCCACTTATTCTCTCTAAGCTTCTGTTCACTCATGTGTAAAATAGGGGGAATAGTAATAAATTACTTCATAGAATTCTTGTGAGTTAAAGTCTGTAAAATCCTTATTATAGTGGCTAGCACTCATAAGCATTCAAAAAATGTTAGCTAATTAACCTTCGGTATGACCAAATTCTCCAGATGAGTTATACATTCTTTTTTTTTTTCTTCTTATTTTAATCTTCAAGAAGAATAGTCATAAGATTCGACTTGTGCCTTTTTGGATTAATGAAAATGTCCAGGAACTTTTAGAAGTTGCTCTATGAAGTTACCTGTGTCATACCCAGAGAGCAGAGAAACTAGACAACTTCATGTTATGTTCTCTAGGGTTTGTTTATAATCCAAACATAAATTCTAAAATTGTGTCATTTCTATTATAAGAAATAAAAGGTAATGCACATTAAATAGGTCATTCTTTTCAAGCACATTGGGTAGTCTTTCATAGAGTGCGTTAGAGGCCTGATGCACAAATTCATGCAAGGGGCTTGGCCCTCGCAGCCACAGCGGCTTGCCTCAGCCCTTGCAGCCCCAGCTTAGTCTGGAAGGTTGTCCAGAAGGACATCTGGTCTAATTAGCATATGATGCTTTTACTACTATAGATAGCTATGTCCTTTTGCTATGTTAAAAGGAATTATGTTTAGCATCATTGTCTATTTTGCTATATATTTTATTAAAAATCCCGCAACCCAAACTGCAAGTAACTGCGTTAAATAGAGCCATTACTGTCATTGCCAAATCTCCGTACACTGCACAGTAGGACCCAGCTGCAGAAAGGTAGCTGTGATGGAGGCTGATGTCTGTGAAGTACATCTAATCCATCTCATCACGTTTATAGAGGACTTGAGGTATAGCCAAGAAAATTAATGCGTGGCATAATTGAGCTAACTCAGCTGCAGAGTGATCATGTTTCTTTTCACAGTATCGCAGTACTTGCGTGTATTGCCTCAAGCACAAATATTTGTTAAATGTGTGAACAAATGAATGACTGAAAGAAACTAACAAACAGAAAAACTAATTGTTCCGTAGTGGTTCCAAAATAATTCACCCAGGTGAAATTTCTCCGTATTGTTAAATGAGTAAAATGAAGAGTGCACAGTGACTCTTTCAATTTAAGGACTGTTCTTTATTCTGAAGCAGCATCCTTCCAAATTGTGGGCATTGAAATATCCTTGCTTTCATGAAAAACTGGTCATGTATGATTTTTTTGAGGGGTGGGGGTTATATTCGTGCTGCCTTTGCTAGGAAAAAACACAAAATCTATAGATCTTTGTTGGGCCCCAGATTTTTTTTCTGAAATTTTACTTGTCTGTGAACCCATACATGATAGACATTGATTGATTTTAACGGTGGTTTACATTGTTTCTTTCAGGTCCTTCAGTTGAGACCAAAGATTGGTGTCAGGGGATTGCATAAATCTCTCACTGACGTGGCCCTGGAGCACCATGAGGAGTGTGACTGTGTGTGCAGGGGGAACACCGGAGGATAACGCATCGCCACATGCTGCCTTCGCCGGGCAGTGCAGTGCAGCGGCTGGCTCTGTTATAGAACTGATGCGTTACCGCCATCCATAATCTCAGTTGTTTGCTTCAGGGACCTTTCATCCTTCAGGATTTACAGTGTGTTCTGAAAGAGGAGACACCAACCGGAATTAGGAGTTGTGCAACAGCTCTCTTGAGAGGAGGCCCCAATGACAGGGAAAATGCCTCCGGGTGTGGAAAAAATATTAAATGTTGTTGATCACTAGCTAGTTACAGAGTTACCATGCACTTACTCAGCTGGCTGTGTTCTATATTTCAGTTGTCTTGATATGACTTAGTTAATGTCAGTACAGGAAGGAAATGAGTGCAGATGGGCACCTGATTCTATTGCCTTGCTTATTAACTCTCAAGCTCCATATTCTGGGCCTAAAAATCACAGAAATCTGGAATTTTTCCCTTATGGTCACATGTATAAACCAGAGTGTTCTATGGCCTACAAACTTGGTTTTGAAAAAAAACAAAGAAAAGAACTATGTTGCTATAAATCAAACTTATGTCCTGTTGATAAGAAAGACTGGATTTTCCATATTTCTTATAAAATATTTCTATCATTTAGAAGACACGAACTACATTTCATGGTTTGGAAGAGACAAACCTGAAAAGAAGAGTGGCCTTACCTTCACTTTATCTATAAGTTGGTTTATTTGTTTTATTGTGTACATTTTTTATATTCTCCTTCTGACATTATAACGGTTTGCTTTTCTAATCTTGTTAAATATATCTATTTTTACCAAAGGTATTTAATATTCCTTTTTTTATGACAACCTAGATCAACTATTTTTAGCTTGGTAAATTTTTCTAAACAGAATTGTTATAGCCAGAGGAACAAAGATGATATGAAATATTGTTGCTCTGACAAAAATACATGTATTTCACTCTTATATGGTGCTAGAGCTTAGATTATTTGCATTTTAAAATATTGAAATGGGAAATAAATAGAATTTGGTACGTTGTGAACACTTTTGAAAATAAGTGAGTTATCATATCCTCTGTGCCTGTTATTGGAGATGCAAATAAAAAGTGCCATAGGGACACAGGGAAATAGACATCCGGATCCATCATCACTAACCCCGAACCCTTATTGTGAGAAGCGTGAGCCTAGCTCAGAAGAACACAAAGCACCTTGGAAAAAGAGACTCAATGGCTTCCTGAAAAGCGTGCTCTGCTGTCCTGTAGGAACACATCCTATTTATTGCGATGTTCTGGTTTTATTCTCTTGAAACTCTGTTCCACACACTTGTATAAATACATGGATATTTTAATGTACAGAAGTATATCCTTTAACCAATTCACATATTGTACTCTTTGGCGATTGAAAAGGAAATCAGTAAAATACTTGGCTTGTAAATGCTTAATATTGTGCCTAGGTTATGTGGTGGCTATTTGAATTAAAAAAATGTATTGAATCACCAAATAAAAGAATGTGGCTATTTTGGGGAGAAACTCAAGTATGTGTGTGTGTGTGTGTGTGTGTGTGTAAGATTTGTCTCTGAAACTCCCAGAAAGTGAAAAGTGATAAAATTTCTTGTTATCATAAATTTTCATTATGCAAAAGTGGATGTCAGTTTAAAAGACAAGTAATGAAGTGGATATTTCTATTGAGGCTTCTCTGTCTCTTGTTTCCAATGCTTTTTAAAAAAATAATGTATTTTTATTGATTTCAGAGAGGAAGGGAGAGGGAGAGAGAGAGATAGAAACATTAATGATGAGAAAGAATCACTGATTGGCTACCTCCTGCATCCCACACTGGGGATGGAGCCCGCAAACTGGGCATATGGCCCCACCAGAATGGAACTGCGACCTCCTAGTTCACAGGTTAACACTCAAATGCATTTCAGCATTAGTTTTCTTTTTCTCACTGGTCTGGATACTTATTTCTGGTCAATTAAATTGAAAATGACTTGAAAATTGTTATGTGACTTGTGAAATGCTTAATGATAGATTATATAGTAATATAAAGCAGGAGAAAACAACAACAATCCTATAACTTTCCACTCATGTTTTTAATTTTCAATGGCAAATCCTAATTGGGGTAAGCCTGAATTCATTTGGCAAATGGATTGATGTATTTTACATAAGACACTTCAAGGTGTGAATCCCCAATTTCAATTGTAGATTTCTATTTGAGCTGATTTCTTATCTCTGCCTTTCAACTTGCCTGAGATAGGAGGACCCAGGGCCATGCTGTCCTCAGACACTTCTAAGTAGTACTCTTTTTGGGGTACTCTTCCATCTGGCAATCCTACCCTGCACACAAACACATGAAAAATAAATGGATAAAGCAAAAACATTCATATTTTGTCTTATTGCTTCACCTTCTCACAGTTTTCCCCCGTCTTATGAAGCTTACTAGGTAAAGCTTAACTGTGCTCCACTGAAAATACAATGCCCTGTATCTCTCTCTTGGCAATTCATAACTCATTGAAGTAGTAAAAACTCCTTTAAATCTTACAACAAATGACCCATGTAATGGTTTAAACCAGCATTTCCAACCTTTGAATGGAACATCTTTCCCTTTTGTTTTTTTTAATGTTTATTTTAGCCTATGTAATAAAAGGCTAATATGCAAATAGACCAAAAGGTGGAACAACCGAAAACCAGTCACTATGAAGTGCGCTGACCACCAGAGGGCACACGTGGAACATACTAGTAGTGGGCATCAGCAGCAGGCAGCAGAGCGTGTAACATGGCGGGCGTTGGTCGCGGCAGGATGGTAGAGCAGGTGAGGTGATGGTGGAGCAGGTAAGCGGGACGCCAGACCAAGGCAGGGAGCTGGTTGCTGTCATGGGGGAGCCTCTGGTGGTTACTGAAAATTCTTTGCTCCCACATGTCGTGGTCCTGCCCTGTGTTCAAACCCGCTGCCAGCGCCCAGCGCCGGTCCGATCACTTGATGCCATCAGCAGGTGCGAGCAGCAGCTGCCAGCCCTAATCACCCCTGAGGGCTTCTCCACTTCCCTCTGCTTATGAGGAGCAATCAGAGCAGCAGCCGCCACTCTCACCCCTCACCCACTGACAGCACTGGCCCTGCTCGCACCCACTGCTGGTGCTGGCTCCAATCACTCCACACCGTCAGCAGGTACAAGCGGGGCCAGCACCATCAGTACATGGAAATAGCAGTGGTGGTAACGGGGCTGCTGGCAGACAGAGAAATGGGGGCTGCAGCGGGAGGGGCCCAGCAGGGTGCAGAGGATGGGCCGAGACCTGCCCCTGTGCCCACAGCAGCCTCATGGCCCACAGATCCTTTCAAGGTGCATGACTTCATGCACTGAGCCCCTAGTTTCCATAGAAAATGTTGAAAGGCAAAAGAAATTATAAAGGTAGCAGTGCCATGCACTCCTGCCAGTCAGTGGGTGAGAAAGGTGTGAGGTATAATAAATGCTTAATACTTACAATTCTTACTGTGCATTTTATTTCCCATCAATGGCACATGTGACTCTAATTTCCCAGAATTTCAAAAAAGTATTGACTATATTTATCTCAAACTATTTTGTATGTGTGACATATGCCTTCATCCCTGAGGGATGACCTGTTTTGCCTAGTGATTTTATAAAATAAAAGAGGCAGCTTAATTGGCATACAGCAGGCTTTCATGCTATATTTTTCATTTCCACATCTCATCCCCTTCCTCATCTAATAACCATGTGCACTTTGAAAAGGTATAAATAGCAGTAATTAGAATCCACACTGTGAAAGCATGACTCCATTTCTTTATACTTGTGGCTGAGTTTAAGGAATGGCAGAAAATACAAATCTTAATATCACTTAATATCAGACACTTAATATACGTAATATCCTTTTCTCCAAAAGCATTGTGATATTTAAAACTATTTTAATTACTTATGATTAAAACTCATAAATATCATAACCCTTTACATTCATAAGAAGGAGTAGAAAAATGAAAATAAAATAGCTCATTTGCTTTACATTGTTTTCCCTCATGCTTCATATGTAATTAATCACCAAGTCCACCCATCAACTTTGCCTTTTCCATTTCTCTTGCATTAGTGCCTATCTATCCATTTCTATAGCTGCTGTCCTGATTTAGACCCTCATGCCTCAGCCCCATTTTACTGCAATAACCTTTGCCAGATTTACTGCCTCTAGTTTCATGCCCCTCTGATCCACCCTCTGCACCACTGTCAGAAAGGTCATTCAAACAAATGCAATTGTATCAGTTGGGTGGAAATGTTACAATGGAACTCCACAAGACTGAATTTTAATTCTTTGCATGGCACTCAACATCCATGATCTCCTTTCTGCTCATTTTGCACCATCAAGCCTAATCTATAGCTCTGGTGATCCTTACGTTTTCCTGAAAACACCTGCATTCCCTCACATCTCTGCGGGAACATACTGCGTGCTCGTTGGATCCCTGTTCCTACAGTTGGCTACTCAGTAATTTCTCCCAAGTCTCAGCTGAAGGGTCACTCTTCAGTGAAGCTTTTCTTCCTTAATTTCCACCAGCAGCCTGAGGCTGCATTTCTCCTGTGCTCCCAGAAGAATGTTTCACTTATAAATATTGTCTTCCTACAGTATAAGTACCAGCCCTCATTTTGATTTCTCATTAGGCTTTTAGTCTAATGAAATAAATGATTTTAAAAAAAACATATATCACTTAGCCCTAGCTGGTGCTCAGTGGATAGAGTATTGGTCCGTGAACTGAAGGATCCTGAGTTCAATTCCAGTCAAAGGCACATACCTCAGTTGCAAGCTCAATTCCTGGCCCAGGTTGGGGTGTGTGCAGGAGGCAACCAATTAATGTGTATCTCTCACATGGATGTTTCTCTCTCTGTGTGTCTCCTCCTCCTGTCCTCCCGTCCACTCTATCTAAAAATAAATGGAAAAACATCCTTGGGTAAGGATTAACAGCAATGACAACAACACACACACACACACACACACATATATATAGTGAATATGACATCAGGAACCCTGGAGTTCCAAAATATCTCTGAGTTTCAGCTACCTAACCTGTAAAATGAAGGCAGTAATCCATGGGAGCTGGTACTCTTTAGTTCTAGTCAGTTCAGTCTACTGGTTATCTTGGGGCACCTACCATCAGAACAAAAATATCTCTTCCTTGTGATGTGACACCATTCTCCCCCTCTTTCACAATGCTTTGAAACTAAATGTTTGGGTTTCCATTTAATGATTTTCTTACCAACCATAGCTCATATATAACTTCTTTTCAGAGTTAAAGAGATTTACTAATTCATTTTGGTATTATTCAGATTGTGGATACTTATTTATTGTATGATCACATTTTCTGAGGTAGAATTTAAAAGTCTTTAAAATGTGAACATATAGACTTATGCGTAATTGTGATTCATAATCTCCTCATCATTTACTTCTTGACTCATTTTGTATCATCAAACCTAACATAGAGTTCTAGTGAGTACTCACGGCTTCCTGAAAACGCGGTGCAGAATTCCCGCACATCCCTGTGCCAGCACTTGCGATGCTCTTTTTTTAGAGCACTGTTCCTACACTTACCTATTTCAACCATTTCCTTTCCTGTCTATTCCATTGTTAATTACACGCTCTTGTGCTCTGCCTGAGCATTTGCGCAGTGACCTATATCCCAATTTCTTTCATAACTGCTAACACATTAGGGTAAATCTGTTCAGTATAAATCTATGTAAAATTTAAGAAAGAGATTTAGTATTGGGGTGGAAAGTGTATGTTATACAATTAATAATTTTAATGATTTTTAAATGATATATACAATTCCAGTTGACTTTTTCAATGAAGAAATTATAAAGTTCTTCTTAAAATTCATATGGAAATTCAGGGTGTCAAAGATAGCCAAAAAATCTTGAAAAGTAATGGCAAAATTGGACGATTCCTAATATCAAAATTTACTATTAAATTATAGAAATAGCATGACAAGGTTAATTAATTGAAACATAGAAAGTAATGAAATAGAATTGAGAGTCCAGAAGTAAACCCTCCATTTATGTTCTTGGTGAAAGAGTATTCTTTTCAACAAATGTTGCTAGAACAACTGGATATTCAAAATGTATCTAAGACAACTGTATATGCAAAAGAATAAATTTGGACTGTTTCCTCATACCACATACAAAAATTAATGCAAAATAAATCAAAGATCTAAATGTAAAAGATAAAACTATGACCTCTTAAAAAGACATGTAGGAAAAAATTCTGATGACCTTAATTTAGACAATAATTCTCAGATATGACACCAAAAGAAAGAAAATAAACTGGACAGTATCAAAATTAAAAACTTTTGTGTTTCAAGGACAATATCAATAAAATTAGATAACCCACATAATGAGGGGAAATATTTGCTGTTCATATATCTAATTAAAGTCTTGTATCTACATGATATAAAGAACAATACAAAGGCAATTAACTCAACTAAAAAGTGCGCTAAGGCTTCTGATGTGCTTGCATAGCTGAGTTTGTTCTCTTTGACTCCTGCCATCACTATGTGAAGAATATGCTGCAGGATGCTCACTGGTCCCAGAAGACACCTGCTGCAAATTTGAACCCAATGATGCCATGGAGTCAAGTCCCGCTGAGTCCAAGCAATCCACAGATGGTTGGGTGAGAAATGAATGATTTGCTGAGTCCAGGCAACCCACAGAAGGTTAGGTGAGCAATGAATGATGCATGTTGTAAGATCCTGTGATTTTGTGAGTGTTTGCTATGCAGAGTTATTTGGCAACGATTGACTAATAGTTATTATTTCATTTAAAATATGGTCCTATCATACCTCTTTAGTGAAACTCTTCAATTTACTTGGAACTTGTATATTATTGATTTACTTTTAAGAAAAAAAGAGAGAATTGGCTCTCTGAAAATTTAGCCCATCTTTTAAAAAATCATCCTCAATGTTGTTTATCATATTATTTATATTATGTTTTAGTAAACATTAAATTACTACAACAACATTAAAACATTTAATGACAAATGTTTTATGTTTATGTTTTAGTAAATTATTTTCTAAATAAAATACATTGGGTAATTTTCTTCTGTTCTTTTGGTTATTTTTCTTTCCAAACTTTGTTCCATCTCTCTCTCTCTCTCTCTCTCTCTCTCTCTCTCTCTCTCTCTCTCTCTCCTCCCTCCTCCCCTCTCCTTCCTTTTTTTTTTTTAACATAGATTATTTGCACAATTCCCATGCCTACAATTTTTTTCCTGCTCATTTCCATAACGCATGGCTTGTGTCCAGGCTACTGTTTACTCTGTTACTGTTTACTCTGATGTGGGAAAGGTGAATTCTTGATTCACCTTTTTACTTCTCTAAAACTTGTTTGCCAAAGGGAACTACAGTGTAAGGATTAGATATTACATTCTGTTTATTTTTCTGTTTCTTTGGAGAAAGGGGATTGAGAGCACTTGTAGGAATGTTTAACATTTGATGAAAGAATTCTGCTCAGCTCTCCTGTAAGATGTCTTTTGCTGGGATTCACTCTGGTAGAAGCATGCATCTATTCTTCAAGAAGTGGGGAAAGGGGACAGATGAAATAGGTTTCAGATCTGACTCATAACTCAGCGTAAAGACCTTGAGGCTATGCTTTCATTTGAGGGCATCAGTCCCCACTTTTGAATTTCCATGTTTCATTGGAATCTGCCCAGAAACCATTTCCTTTGCCCTTCCATGCACAACAGAGAAAAACTAATGGCATCTCCTCTGACTGCCTCTCTTCAAAGTTAGCCATGTTCACTTGGCTAAATATAGTGAACCCAATACAGTGAGGGGACTTAGAATCTTATGTCAGTATTATATCAGGAATGGAATTACCCTGGGCTTCATGCTGAGCTACTCTTTCATTCCTAAACTCTCATCCTCTAAAATTTATAGCATAAGGTGTGCCCTTTCCATTAGATGCTATTAGCCAATGAACTGTATGTTGGAATTTTGCTTCTGTGACCTAGCTCTCCTTCACTGTTTTATCCTGAAAACAGAAACTATTTTACTATTATCAATCTTTATGATTCTAACAATAATTTAAATTTTGCATTCATTTTTGCTGCTGAAATAAACTATGTCCATTTTTAGACTTACAGACTAAATATTATTTGGTGCTCTAAAAGCTTCCATTCCACCTTCCTACAGATTTCATGTAAAATGTTATTAACACTATTCAGTACTGGGTGGGTTGCAGATAGCCTGCCCATTTATAGAGAAAGTTTAGATCTCACCCTGTTCTCATTTGTTGTGAGATAAAGTCTTCCACAAACTCACTTAGGAAGTTCAATAATTTTTTAAGCTAAATTTAAAACAATTATATTTTTTAATGTCCTGCTTTGGAAAAATAAAATTATTGTAAGTCTTATAATGGTCTTAAATTCATTTAATAAGGAAATACTTTACTAAGAAGCACAAAATTTAACTGTTTAAAGAGCTTAGTATTAGTCCCTTAAGTGATACCTCCAATATAAGTCAAATTTATGACAGCCCACCCAACAGTATTTGTGTTAATGTTAACCAAAAGACATCACAGGAAAAAAATAATCAGTTTAATACAGTTATTCAAAGAAGTTCTTGATGGACTTACTGATAGACAACTAGCTTCAATCACATCCTCAGATAGACAGATATATGCACAATATTTTTTTCTATGAAATAACTTAGTTTCTGACGTAACTAAATGTCTATCCTATATAATAAGAGAGGAATATGCTACGACCGACAGCGTAACAACCAGATCGCAGATCTGCAGGAGGGTGGGGCAGCGAACTACAAGCGGGTGGCAAAGAGCTACAGGAGGGGGCAGGGCAGCAAGCTATGGGGGGGCGGGGCTACAGGAGGGCGGAGCAGTGGGCCGAGAGCTACAGGAGGGCGGCAGGGACCTACTGGCGCACGGATTCAGTATTTAATAAGAGGCAATACAAAGATTTTGAGAAGCAATCCCCTTCAAAATCTAAAAAATAAGAGGTATTCCTATTATTTCATATTTAATTTGAACAAGGAATAAAAGCAGCATCTCCTCATCCAGATGCTTTTTTTTCTTTTTTAAAATATATTATTATTGGTATCAGACAGAAAGGGAGAGGGAGAGAGAGATAAAAACATCAATGATCAGAAAGAATTATGGATCGGCTGCCTCCTGCATACCCCACTGTGGCGGCTGAGCCTTCAACCTAGGCATGTGTCCGGATGGGGAATTGAACAGGGACTGCCTGGTTCACAGGTTGGCACTCAACCACTGAGCCATGCCGGCTGGGCCAGATGCTCTTTTTTTTTTTTTCAAGATAGTACCTATGGTACTGGTTATCTTCCAGATTTCCAGACACCAGTCTTAATTTTTCAAATGATTATTCACAGATCAGCAACTGCATGTATATGTATCTATTACAAGGAAAACAGGAATGACATGAATAATTTATTGACTAGAGTTTGATGTGCTTTGTTTTCTGTCCTAAAGCTGTGATCTAAAAACGATTTGTCAGAATTTGAACAGAAACTAAGGGAGAGGGCTGAGTGTACTTCCTTCAGCTTAGCTCATCAGAAGAAACTAATGTTAAGCAAAAAGCATAAAATGAAGTGGCTTAAATTGACCAATTTGATGTTGAATATCTTTTGAAGTCTTCTGGAAGACACGATAATTCAACCAATGACTTGATTACCATTATCTATTTTGATGGCTTTATTGTGAATGCTTTGCTAAATCAAAATCTTACAGTATTGCATAAGGCATATCTGTTTATTGTGTCATCATTATGGAATAAAGGCATACAAACTGTTTTTAACAAGACTTAAGTCTTGTTGCAGTCTTAACTGGTATGGTAATAAATCATAGTGATTTGTTTTTAAACTGTTGTTTTCCTAAAGATATTTAAATCCTTTGTAATGATTACTTTTGTGCGACGTCTTTAATCTTGATTTTTGCAGCTGGAAATTGAGTCAGGAAGTGGCGATGTAACATGACTGAATAATTGTTCAACGTTACACACATGAAGAAAATCATGAGGTTCATATTTGGTTTCTTTTCAAAGGAGAAGGCAAAGTATTTTGCATGCTCATGCATCTGCTTTAAGATTAGCCTATGGATAATAAAAGCCTATGTTCTTTCTATGAAGCAAGCTTTATTTTTTGTCTTGGAGTATATCAAAGGTGTTTCCCAATATATATTTTGGAAAACCTAAATTGTGGGTACCCAGCCAAATCCTGGAATCAAAACAGGTCATGAAATCCTCTACCCTCCATCCTCAAACGAACTTTTTCCATCAGCCACGAGGGAAATGGGTCAACTTGTCACCTTGCTGTTACCACTGATCGATCAACTTTAGGTTCAAAGGTAGTTAAATACTCTGACAAGGGATGGCTTGAACCTTTCAGCCCAGCTCCTCCCCTCCTCAAGTTTCCCAGGTAGTACTCAGTTCCACAGTTGTGCCATAGGATTAAATTAATTAATAACTAGCCTAAGATCTCACATCCAGTAGTTGCTCAAAGTATTTTGCACAAATAAATGTTAAGCCAACATCCAAATTACTTCTCTATATAATAATTTGCAGCTATTTAATCATGTGAAATCTATGGTTAAATACCTGGATAGTGTCCTAATATTATTACAGATGCAAATCCCTAATATGTCTCAAAAACCCACCCCCTGGGGAAGGGGGGAGACACTAAGTTTATTTTTTGTTTGCTTAACAAGTTGACCATAAAATTGACCCCCAGAATTAAAATTTGTATATAATGACTCCAATTTTTTAATGTAAAGGTTAATTGGATTAAATGACAGTTGTCAAGTCTTTAATGCCAAACCAGATTTGTTACCTATAAACTTCTACCTCTTTTCTTCATGTGTTACATCAGTGAGTAGTTCAAACTACGTGATCTCTGAGATTTCTCCCAGCACTTGCTTCTAAAGCTTAGTTTGAAAACATTCACAGAGAGAGAAGACACTCCTCCTTGAGTCAGGATTCTGTGGAACAGTTCAAAAAACACATCTGCCTTCCCAGAACTTCCCTTCAGTAGTCCAGGTTCTGACCTGTGCAACACTTAAGATTATCTCCTTCAAATATTAAAAGACAACTGAACACTCCTCCTATATGTTGCCTTCTGCAAGCAAAGCTTACCAGTGTTCATGCCATACCTCTTATGCCAGGGCTTGATTGTTGTGTTCTGTGTGCTGACCACTTTACCTGAAATTGCATCACAAATCACAAAGGGGGCTGAGACTAGAGCCTTTTGACCTGGATGAACTGTTTCTATTAAAGCCACCTATGTTTGCATTAGCTAGTCTAGCACCTTATAATCAAAGTGAGGTTGACACACTAGCATCAGCATTACCTGGAGTTTGTTAGACCTGCAGAACTTTGGGCCCCAGCAGAGACTACCCGAATTGGAATCTGTATTTGTCAAGTCTCCTAATGGTTCATGTCCACGTTAAAGTTTGGGAAACACTGATATAATATAGTTATCCAAGTGCTGGTGTACAAGGAGCTTATAGTCAATGACAACCACTAGCTATTTTATAAGCCAGAACTTCTGAAGTCCTTTGATGACAAAACTGACTCTGGAAAAGGAATGTACAAGAGTACATCAGACAGCCGTCTGTAAATACGTGTGCTTCTGCTAGGCACCCTTTCTTGAAGCTCTTTCGTTTTTTTGTTACCAAGATTGCCTTGACTCTTGATTCTCTCCTATGATCTGAACATTGCATGTCAGTCTCCTGTGTTGACTTCTGTCTACTTACCCTTGGTTCTTCCCTGACTCAACCCCTATACTTCCATGACTTCAACTACCACTCACAGGCTGGTCATTTCACACTCCATAACTCCAAGCCAGCTCAGTTCAACTGAATATCTACCTGAATGTTCTATAAGTAATAAATCAAATAGAATTCACCTTACCTACTCTCTCTCACACCTTCTGTTTAGTTAATGGTATCTATCAAGTTAGTAACTTGGGGATGATCCTGAAACTCCATCTCCCACCCCACTGTACATCTTATCAACCATATAACACTGCCAATTTTATTGTTGAATCCACCCTTTCTGTACCCACTATCACTATCTCAGATTAGATTGTCTCTCAAGCTTAATGATCAATTTCTTAACCGATCTGATCTTTCCGCTTGCCCATTATTACTCTCTGTACTATCTCTGCCCCTACTGTAGCCCCTTCTTGCACCAAACACACAAAAGACTTCTTATTTCTACAAAGATGCATCTAAAACACATATCTCTCCCTTCCTCAAAACTCCTATGTCACATCATGCAATGAAGTTCACACAGCTTTATGGTGATCCTGGTCCTGACAGTCTACTGAGCTTAGTCTTTCAGTTGCTTTTTTCCCCACCGTGCATTGCCTCATCTTAGCACTGAGTGTCCTCTTTTCTTTTCTTGCAAAAACCGATCGTTCATCCTTCCAGACCTGGCTAAAATGTCACTTCTGCAATGCCTTCACAGATTTGTAATGCTTCTATTGAGTGTATGCTTCTTCCATGGTCTTATATGACAGTTGTGCTGTTTTGCAGGACCTTGGAGTCAACTCTCAGTTCTGGCACTAAGTGCATGACTTTTGGCCATGTATCATTCATTGTGATCCCCCCTTTCTCAAGTGCAATGCAGAGATCAGAGGACCATGGCTCTAAGCCATACACCTATTTCATAAGTAAAGTCTGAAGCAAAGTGATTGGTAGAAAATAGGTGTTACTAATAATTTGTGCCTTATAGGCACCTGCAACTATTATGTTAGACTTATTCTCCTCTTAGTGGAATGTGGCCAACTTCAAGGAGGCACTGGTCTAACTGTAGGTAGAACACTTGCAGCTAGTAATGAGCATACCATAGGCATTTGATAAATGTGTGTGTAAATTCAGATCCTGCCCAAATATGATGCTTTGCTTCAGTGCCCATTTAGAATCTAGATAAGGAAAACATTTCCAGTCCTAGCTGATTTGGCTGAATGGATAAGGTGTTGGCACTAGTACTGAAGAGTCCCAAATTCGATTTTGGTCAAGAGCATGTACCTCGGATGCAGGCTCAATCCCCGACCCCCAGTCCAAAAGGGCCGCATGCAGGAATACATCTCTCTCACATCGATGTTTCTCTCTCCTCCTCCCTTCTACTCTCTCTAAAAATCAATGGAAAAATATCCTTGGGTGAGGATTAAAAACAACAACAAAAGGAAGACATTTTCAGACCCCTTAGATAGCACAGCCATCTACAGCATGAAACCTGTTCCTTTTGACCTTCTTTTCCTTATCCAAATACTCTCCTTCTCTTTTGCTTCTTTAATCAAAATTTACCTTGCATTTTTATGCTTTCTCATCAGTATCATTGTACGCATTTTTGTCATGGACATAAAATTGTTTCTCAATCCTTCACTATTTCAATCCTCATTTTGTTTATTGGCTACATTCTGTGTATTCATGTATAGATGTTTCTCCAACATTAAGATACTGTGTTCCCAGGCACTTGCTCCACTCAAGTTTTTTCTAAGCCATACCTATACTTTCAAAGTATTCTATTAAATCGCCTGCTCTGTTCCATTGCAGCTATTCAGCAGTGTTGCCAAATCACATGCCAGAGATCCCTTCCAAAACTTGTAAAAGGTATCTTTATCCAGATTATTTTGAGATAGATATTCTAAGAACTTCAAAGGTGAAAAAAGAACAAACTAATTTTAAAAAATCCATGTATAATTTCTCCATTGATATAAATTTCCCGTCCTGCATCTCATTAGATCTTTTTATTTCAGGGTTTATTGTTTATTGATAATGTGATATTGTAAAGTTATTGTTTCAGGGATACTATGTCTAAGTATCATTGTATTTTATCATTCCATAAAAACAAGTAAGATAGGCATCTCTGAAATTGCATTGTAAATTAATGGAAAAACAGGGTTCAATTTTAAAATTTTCTCAGAAAATCAGCATAGCTCTCAATTAGAATGTGTCCCCATTCTAAAATCCCTGGTATAGAAATCTGCTTATGTATGTTAGTACTTAGAACAAGAGCTCTTAGACTGAGGTCTATAGATGTGCTTGAAATTATCTGTGAACTTTATGATGTTCTATGTGGATATTTTGTAAACACAATGTTGGCACTTTCCTAACACTGTCAAAGGACTTCAGCCCAAAAGTTTAAGAATCGGTGACACCATATATAGAAGGAACTAGAAGGCAAACAATGTGGTAAGGATTTTTAAAATTCTGAATTTCTGAATAGTGATAGGAATCAGCCTGAACCTGTGCTTAAAGCACACAGTCGACTTGGTATGTTAGAAAAGGCCACACAGCGGGAAGTGGGATATTTTACTTAGAGATCATCTCTTTTATCAGCACTGCAGTTGTTAGCTTGTATTTTTAGTTCCCGTGAAAGCAGTCCCTACAAATCAGAGCCCGTGGGAATCAGGCTAGCAGCCTAACTACATCTAAGATGTAAAGTTCAAGAATGTTTCAATGGAAGGTGAATTTGACTTACAGAACTACAGGAAGATTCTCATGGATTAAGTTGCCAGATGCATGTCAGTGATAATTACTAAGAAAGAAAACAGAACCTTCTTTGATGAAATTATGGGAGAGATGACAGAGAGTGCAACAAAAGCTTAAACACATTAACCTCTGGTCAATTTTGGACTCACCTCCAACATTGCGACCACCTAATTTTTACATGTTGATTCCCTTTCCTTCCAGCCTCCCTGAATCCCAAGAAAGCAACCCTCACCATGTGCTCAGAGAAAAACCATATGGCTCTGACAACATAGTCCAGATTCAAAACAGAATAAAATAGGAAAATAATTCTTGCCTGGAACATGACCCCCACAGTTTTCTAAATTCATAGAAAGTTGCATCCCTGATGTTACGTTTTTTAACTTAGAATTTGGTACGCACACTTCCTTCAAACCATTCAAATACAAAATCCACATGTGATATTTCATTGTCCAGCATACGAAGCCTTTGTGACACCAGCAAGAAGAGTTTCCCTTGATAAAGTCTGTCATGAAGTGAAAATTTCAGAGGAGTTTGGATTAGCTTTAATTTAATAACATATTTACCTAATTTTAATTCTTAACACAATTCTCTCACATACCTCTTACAAATTTGGTCTCATAATATGAAATCTTTCTTCTTACTTTTTGCTACTAATGTTGCATGATGATCATTTTCCCTATGCCATTAAATTTTCATATTCTAATTTGTTTCATCATATTCCAATGCATGGATATACCATAATTTAGTTATGGTTTCTGTTAAAATTTTAATTATAAACATAATTTAATAATGTTTTGTTATTAGGTGAACATCTTAGATTCTATTGATGAATTGGTTCCTATTATAAGTATAGTGGTGGTTGGCTAATATTTTAAATCCATTTTACCAGTATATTATAGTGAAACATGTGTGTTATTTATTGGTAACAATAAGAATACAAAAAATGCATGTAATTTTTTTGTTTGTTTTGTTTTAATGGAAAGGTGTTTCTTATTTTAATGAGTGTTTTATCAGTGCTGATTATGTTCTTTATGGGCTGCTTGAATTGTACACAATGTCAGGACAATTGTCAGGGAGGCAATAAAAGTCATTTGATCTCTTTAAGGGTCTTTATTGCAGAAAGATTCCATCTATACCAGAAGTCAATTTTTAAAAAGACATTTCAAATAAGTGCAGAATCCACGTGTTTCTTGTATGCAGATTGTTAGCTCAGATAAATTATTGCCTATTTTTGTCTCTTGTGGATGCTTTAGTTCAAGTATGGAGCCTATGAAGCTTCAGGTTTATTTTGATGATTTTTAACCTGATAATTTTAATAAAATTGGGTTAATACAATTGTCTGATATGTAACACTTTTGTCATATACAGTTGTTCCCCCTTATCCACAGGTGATACATTCCAAGACCCTCAGTGGATGCCTAAAATCATTCATAGTACCAGACACTATATGCACATTTTTTTCCTACACATACATCATATCTAATAAAAGAGTAATATGCAAATTGACTGTCACTCCAACACACAAAATGGCTGCTCCCATGTGGTCAAAGATGGCTGCCCCCATGTGGACACGAGATGGCCACCACAAGACGGCCAGCAGGGGCGGGCAGTTGGGAGGGGCCTGGCTTGCAAGGGAGGTCAGTTGTGGGGAATCAGGCCAGCAGGGGAGAGCAGTTGGGAGGGACCAGGCCTGCAAGGGAGGGCAGTTGGGGCGATCAAGCCTGCAGGGGAGGGCAGTTGCAGGGGACCCAGACCTGCAGGGGATGGCAGTTAGGGACAATCAGGCTGGCAGGGGAGCAGTTAGGCATGAATTAGGCTGGCAGGGGAGTGGTTAGAGGGTGATCAGGCTGGCAGGCAGAAGCAGTTAGGGGCAATCAGGAAGGCAGGCAGTCGAGCAATTGGGAGCCAGCAGTTCTGGATTGTGACAGGGATGTCCAACTGCCCTTGAGGGGTCCCAGATTGGAAAGGGTGCAGACTGGGCTGAGGGACACCCTCCCATGCATGAATTTCGTGCACCAGGCCTCTAGTACAATGATAAAATTTAATCTAGTCAGTTAGGCACAGTAAGAGATTAACAATAATTAATAGCAGAATATAACAATTATAACAATTTTACTGATATGGGATTAGTAAAATAAGGGTTCCTGGCCCACAGGCACTGTGATACCACCACAGTGAATATGATAATTGAGGTGGCTAATAAGAAACTAATGGACGGAAAGCAGATACGGTGTGAAGACCCTGGACAAAGGGGTTATTCACGTGCCAGGCAGAACAAAAAAGAACAGCACAAGATTTTTTGTATGCTACTCAGAATTGTGCACAATTTAAAACTTACTAATTATTTATTTCTGGAATGTTCCACTTAATATTTTTGGACTGTAGTTGACCGTGGGTAACTGAAACTGCAGAAAGCAAAACCATGGATAAGAAAGATTACTATAGTTGTAATTAGGTCATTATCATTAATACTAGTGACCTGGTGCACAAAATTCATGCACATTAAAGGGAATTAATTAGAGGAAATCTTTTAATATTGCTATTTTCCCTTTCTCTAAAATAAAAGTGTCAGAGATGAAAGAAAATTAGTAAAATGTATATGAAAATCTTCCTCCTGTCAGAGTCTGGGGCATGCCATAGGAACCAGAGTCAGGACCCCACCCACCCACGTGCGCCTTGAAATCACAGGAGACCCAGACCCAGCTGGTCCCACCCTCATTGGGCTAGATCCAGACCCAGCTAGTCCCACCCCCATCAAGCCCTGCTGAGTGGGGGGTATGGCCTGAGGTCTCCCAGCGCAGGCCAGGGGGCGCGCCTTGAGATACTTTGTCCCAGGCCAGGGGGCACAGCCTGAGGTCCCCCAGCCTGGTACCGGGGCAGGGTACATGGCCTGAGGTCCCCTGGCCTGGGCTAGGGAAGGGGGAACACCTTGAGGTCCCCATCAAGCCCTGCTGGGCAGCAGGTGCAGCCTCAGGTCCCCTGCCCCGGCCCAGTGCCAAGCAGCCTCAGGTCCCTGCTGATTGCTGTTAAGGCTCTTTTCGGGAACTTGGCCTCTGCTGTGGGTGCAGCCATCTTGTGTTACAGAATTCCTGCCTTTGCTGTGGGCACAGCCATTTTGTTATGGTGTGATGGTCAATTTGCATATTCCCTGTTTATTAGTTAGGATAGAAGCAAGATTACTTGTATTTTCCCTAAAGTTTATTGAAGATGCTTTCTTCTTATACGTCATGTCAGGAATTAAATCTGTGATTATGTAGCTTTTGTAGCAATGGGTAACCTAATATAACAATAATACTGAAGACTCACAACATAAATGTAAAGGGGCTATCATAACTGAAACAGAGAAGAACTGTAAAACCTCAAAGAGAATGAGGAAAATGATGGTTTAAACCACAATGAGAAACAGATGCTAGCTGTGAAAAATTCTCTTCTAAATCTTGGCAACTTTGGATTCATAAGTTGTTGTTTTTAATGCCAAGGAAATCTCAGTATTGTGCACAGGCAGCGGTGAGAAATAAAAACTATTTAATGACGTTGTGGAGTTATTAACATTCCATTCATAGAAACTGACCAGGCACATACATATATATGCATGCATGCACAAACATACACCCTTTCACACAGCACAGCATGCACTTATATGCACCATATCAAAATGTGCACAGTGCAAAGTACAGAGGGAAGGGATTTAATATAGAATATTGTTTCTAAAAGTGCTAAATACATTTTGGAACTGAGTCTGACACGTGACCACTCAGTGAATATATGTTGCCGACAGATTGAATACATATTTGAATAAATAAAATATTAAAATAAAACTAAAAGTAGTATGAGAGTGTAAAATTTTAAATACCCAAGTAAATAAATGAAATGCTCTGAAACATTCACATTTTTAAAATGTTGAGAGGCAAGAGGAAACTTCTCCAGCTGATGGATATGCTCATTAGTTTAATTGTGATGATGGTGTTACTATATATGCATATGCCCAATCCATCAAATGGTATATATTAAATAGGTGCAGTTTTGGATATCAATTACAAAAAGACACTTTACCAAATTAAATTTTAAAGTCCTACAGTAAACAAATGTAATGCTCTAAAAAGATTCACGTTTAATGTTTTCTTGACAAAATCCTCTAGAATCTGGTTTAATCTTAAGCAACTCAGTTTTGCCTTGGATCAAACATACAGATTAGATCAAGTATTTGTCTACACTTTGCATCCAAGATTTTTCTATTTGGCATTTTTCATGTTGCTGTCACCCATAATACCTAACACATCTTTCCTGTAATATGTTTATATCCTATATTAAATCTTGCAAGCACACTCTATTTCTAAGACCTAAAAAAGCAATTTATAAAGTTTTGTACCCATGTTGTCTTATTCTTGTTTCTCAGTGCTATAGTATGGGCAGAGACATTTTCTAATTAGGAAAACCTGACGTTTCTTTTCCATTATAGCAGTCCATTATTATACATTACCGTAGGGAGTGAAATTACTAATACTGTATTTCTAAAAGAATTTATTTTTCTTCTTTGTACCTAAACAAGAAATGGGATTGCTTCATTTCCCTTGACAAAAGTTTGGGAGCCAGAAAGAGCCACTGTTAAATAGTTTTCAACCTTGAAATTTACATTTCATATATTAAGTCACCTTCTCAATGTATTTCATGAAAAAAATAAGCTCACTATCTTGCTTACTTCTGTCTAATGGCTAATGATTTCCATAATATTGATTTCTAGCATCTGTCTTTACTAATATCCCATTATTGCATTTCTGAGGAAATGTGTTTATTGTAGTAATTTCTGCATCCAAGAAGGTATTTCTGGTGACAGTATTTAGAGGCATTGTGGAAGTCAGTAAAGCATAGTAGTTTATAGTTAATGGTCTTAGGGTAAAAAACAAACAAACAAACAAACAAACAAAAAAACACGGTTTAAATCTCAGTGATACCAGTGATCAGTCATGTTACCTTGGGAAAGTCTCTTAACCTAAGTGTCTCAGAGTCGTCAACTAAAAAGAGAAGAGGTGGAGTAACGATACCTCCTTTTTCAATTGTTTTAAGGATTAAAAGAGAAAATCCATTAGAAGCATTAGCCTAAAGTGCCTAGAACACTGAATACCTACAGTAACGTCGATTTATATTTTTATTATTAATTGGAATCAGATTGCTGTCTTTATGCTGATACCTACCTCTGTGTCTCCTTAGTGTGTTATCCTTAGAATTGTAGATTCCCATGACTGATTGCTTAATTGCCTTCGCTCCTTGCTGCGAACTGCAGGATATTCTCATTGAGCGTTAGGGTTCTGGTGTATGTAATGTTGGTGCCTCTTATCTCTGCATTCTTGAAGGGATTTCTTCTGATCACAAATGGTAGGTTACCAGCACAGACTATCTACCCATCCCTGCAGCATCTGAGAGGATGTCGTAATTTCAACATAACTGAACTTCCATGTCAGGATTTTCAGAGGCTTTGTGTTCCAAGCAGCCACAGAGCTATTTGGTCATGTCGGAGGAAGACAAGCCAAGGCAGGGAGTGATTCGAAGGGAGAAATCAGGGCTGATAGATTATGAGTTATAGGTATTCACGTATTTGTTGAGAGGGAAGAAGGTAGAGGGTAGATTAACCCTGGACAATTCTAGATAGTTGTTTCAAGACAACAGAATGGGGAGAGGATGCCTGGCTGTGGGCTCGAAGAGCAGGGGCGGGAATGTGAGAGGCTACAAAACGCAGGGATGGGTAATATTACCAGGCACGCAATGGTTGGCTTCCCAGAGAGCATTTGTATTCTCAGAACCCATTTGAAATATCACTGTTTTTAACATTACCTCTTATTACTTTTCTAGTATTGAAACATAGATGGTTTCTGGAACAGAAAATTTCTTTAACTAGGATACATAAAAGAAAATGTCAAAAAGGCTTATTTCCAAAAATAAGAAGGATTCAAATTGGAAAATGCAGACTAATTTTTTTAGATGAGAATCATGTGTTTTAACTTACCTGATCTTTCACTCTTCAAACAACATATGATCTACATGATCCCATTTTCTCCTTTAGAACATTCTATGGCACCCATTTGTTCTCATGATGCATCCCTTATTATATTAAGAGCTTCTTTTTTTTTTTTTTTGGTAACATTTTTACTGATTTGAGAGAGAGAGAAAGCGAGAGAGAGAGAGAGAGAGAGAGAGAGAGAGAGAGAGAGAGAGATTTATTGTTCCACTTATTTATCCATTCATTCATTGGTTGATCCTTGAATTGAACCTGAAACCTTGTTGTATTGGAACGATGCGCTAACCAACAGAGCTACCTGGCCAGGGCCTATATTTAGAGTTTCTTGAAATAAACTTCTAGGTCTGATTGCCAAAGCCTAGCCCCCAGGGCTTGGCAAATAATAGACAGTTGGTAAATATTGAGAGAAAATACCAAAATCACACTTGAGGTTTACTCATTAAATTATGAAAAATGTCTCTTCTGAATTTATGATCTTCACATATCTGACAATTTAACTAGACCTGTTATTATATCTTTTGAAAATGTTCCATTTCTATAAACTGCTGAGTAGCTATACCCAATATATTAGATACTCTAAATATTCTCTGACAAAAATCATAGAGTTAGAATTAGGTTCAGAATCACATCTTCCTAATAAACCTACATAAGAAGTCTGGGGCTCCAATAGCAGCACCTTAGCAAATTATAATGGTGCAAGTCTACAGTCTCTTTTCTAAAATATAAGGAGCTTAATATGTTTTGGAATTCAGAACATTTCAGATTTTTGGAAGGCAAAAGAGAAGGACATATTCTGGGTAATGCATCCCATCCCCAATAGTATCTGGAGCAGCACCCCAGACTCAAGCATTTTAAAATTTCTGTAGCAAAAATGTATGAGAAAGTACATAATAAATATATTATATAAATACCATCATGTAGGCTCATGTTATGTGTTTCTACCTACTAAGCTAAGTTTAAGTCAGGGTTTACAGACAAATGAACTTAAAAAGACTTGGGGTTTCAGATTATTTTTAAAACTTAGAAATTGAGAAGGAGTTGGCATTTGCAACAAAGCTGCAAGAATAAGCTGAATCCTAAAAAAATGCAAATAAGTCTAGCTCTTCTAGTAGCTGATGGTCAAGCACCAATTCCTTGTCCACCTAAAAAATCTAGGATAGGTTCTATCAGGAATCTAGAATTTTCAGGAAGAAGATAGAAAATACAAGGCAACAAAGTTCCTTCACTTGCATGTGAAAATGAGAAGGAACAAGTAATATAGATTCTGAAGTGAGGGCCTGTATGGTGAAAAGATATATGAACTAGAAGTTCATTTTTTTCTCCATTTTTTTAATTAAGGTATTATATGTGTACATATCTTACCATTGTCCCCTCTCCCCACTCCCATACATGCCCTCACCCCCCTATGTTTTTCATCCGTTGGTTATTCTTATATGCATGCATATAAGTCCTTGGGTTGATCTCTTATTTCCCCCACCTCTCCCTAACCTTCCCGCTGTAATTTGACAGTCTGTTTGATGCTTTACTGCCTCTGTATCTATCTTTTTGTTCATCAGTTTATAATGTGTTTTTTATTATCCACAAATGAGTGAGATCATGTGGTATTTTTCTTTCATTGACTGGCTTATTTCACTTAGCATAATGTTCTCCAATTCCATCCAGGTTGCTACAAATGGTAAGAATTCCTTCTTTTTTATGGCAGCATAGTATTCCATTGTGTAGATGTACCATAGTTTTCTGATCCAGTCATCTGCTGATAGGCACCTAGGCTGTTTCCAAATCTTAGCTATTATAAATCGCGCTGCTATGAACATAGGGGTGCATATATCCTTTCTGATTGGTGTTTCTAGTTTCTTGGGATATATTCCTAGAAGTGGCATCACTAGCTCAAATGGGATTTCCATTTTCAGTTTTTTGAGGAAACTCCATACTGTTCTCCACAATGGCTGCACCAGTCTGCATTCCCACCAGCAGTGCATGAGGGTTCCTTTTTCTCCACATCCTCTCCAGCACTTGTCGTTTGTTGATTTGTTGATGATAGCCATTCTGACAGGTGTGAGATGGTATTGCATTGTCGTTTTGATTTGCATCTCTCTATAATTAGTGACTTTGAGCATGTTTTCATGTGACTCTTGGCCTTCCTTCTGTCTTCTTTCGAAAAGATTCTAAAATGTCTGTGTTAGGTAGAGTCCTGCATTACCACTCATTAAAATAGTATTTTGGAAATAATTGTCTTGCCACCTGAAAGAAAGGCAGGCCAACCAACAAGAGACCCAGTTGTTATATGAATTATATATTCCTATATAATAAATTATCCTCAAAACTTAGAACCTTCAAACAATGAACATTTGTTATTTCAAAATGTTTCTGGGGGTCAGGAATGCAGGAGTGGCTTAGCGAGATGGCTTAGGATCCAGCTATAGGCTGAGCAGCAGCATCTGGAGGCATGAGTGGGCCTAGAGTGTTCACTTCCAAGCTCATTCCCATTGCTATTGGCAGGAGCCTGCAGCTCCTCACCAGACGGGCCTCTCCTGTTTTAGTAGAAAAATAGCACCATTCTTTGATGCCCCACTCAGATCTCTTTCCCTTGTCGTGTGCACCCTTCTCCAGGTTCCATTGTGCTGCTAATGGTCAGCACTGGCCACGTTTAGAAGTTTGCTCTTGGCCACTGAAGTGCCTCACACTTCTGAAAGCCAGAACACTGGGAGGGGGGATGTGGACTGGACTACTGATCTCTTAAAAGTTAAGTCTCAGTGAGATCTCTCTGAATGAA
Source organism: Corynorhinus townsendii (assembly GCA_026230045.1). Classification (NCBI taxonomy): domain Eukaryota; kingdom Metazoa; phylum Chordata; class Mammalia; order Chiroptera; family Vespertilionidae; genus Corynorhinus; species Corynorhinus townsendii. The sequence goes on along the minus strand of JAPDVU010000006.1, from coordinate 104,511,322 downwards.
GAGGGAAAATATGGCCAATAAAATGAGGTCTGATGGAGATTCACAAAAAATAGTTTAGGAAATAGAATTTTTATAAAATACTTTAGGAGACATTATATGCATATAATAGAGTGAGCCTTAACTGAAGTTCGGCAAATTTAGAGGATGAGGGTAATAGTCAGGAATGGTGTGCAAAGTCAGCTTATACACTAATCGTACAATTGCATCACACTTGAGTTTAAACCCACATAAGTCAAAGCATGCTTTACAGATACAAGATGAAAAGGATCTGTAATTTAAAATATTCTTTTGCCGCTCGTCCCTTTAAAACACACTAATGCATATGCTTGCCCCTATGAAAATGTTAAGCAACATGTTTGTTTAAAATACAGTTTAATTCCCTTTACCATCATTTTAAGATGGCACTTAAAGAGGTAAGTGCAGCATTCCTTCTGGTACGAAAGCCATGAACAAGACTCATTGTATAAATATTTTGCTCTATGGCTCTAGCATTAACGTATCATGGCTATAAAAACAACATTCAATCATGATGTCGGAATTTGGGTCCTGTCTTAAATGTGGTAGCTGAGGTTTAACTGATTGTAAACACAAAAGGATTCCCTTGAATGATGTTTGGGAAGGTATACGTTCGATGTAGTTAGCTTCTTCATTCCCCTAGGAGGAAAGGAAGGAAACACGTATATGAAACACCTCCACATGCATATCCATCTTGAGTGGTCAAGCTTCCATCTGTTCTCAGATCTCACAGAGGAGCTGTGTCAGACAAGGTTCTTCCTTGCACATCACAGAATCCTTTCTGACTTGCTAAAGTAGAAAAGAATAGAATGAAAGGATATTAGGTTGTTCACCGATCCTCTGTTCTAGTCTTCTCTGCTTGCTCTTATTGTCGTTCCTCTGCAGATAGTCTTCAGTGGGGGTTACTAAAATTTTTTTAAGTGTATTTGAGTTCTTAACTATGATACTTATTTTAATTGAATTTGTGATATTAGAGCAACTGTTTTATGCAAAATCCAAGGGCAATAGTATTGAAGTATTCCCCTGTGCAAAGAGGATGCTTTCTTTTATTTATTTCATCCACATATGTTTTCAAATAAGTAGTATCCTGATCATTGCAACCACAAATATATTATGTAAATTTAAAAAATTATACGTGTTAGTGGGTTAATTTCAGATGAATATTTTCAACATATTGTATTGCTTGTTACATGTTCAGTTTTTTACTAACATTGTTTTAATGTTTCTTTTATTTTATAAAATTAGACATAAACTTTTTAAAAAGTGAAAACATAAAATTGGAAGCCTATTACTGATAAATTCAATCATGAGTCATTGTCATTTTTTCCTTCCTTGTATCATTTTTCCCCCTGGCATCGACACAATGTGTGTATGTAGTTTAAAGTCATTTTAACTACAAGTGGAGACTCATGCGACCACTGTTAGAGTCAAGATAGAAAACTGTTCCATCATTTCAGGCTCTGCCTCATGACATATTTTTATAGTAACCCCATCACTTCCCCTCCCTCATCCCTCTAACCCCTGGCAACAACTAAAAATTTCTTCTCCATCTCTATAATTTTGACATTTTGTGATATATTGTGTTTTTTAGTGCATTTCTTTGTATAGCTTTTTCAGTGGTTGCTCTGTAGTTGTTTTGCTCTATGTTGTTCTAAATTATTATATATACATAATTTTTCATAGTCAATTGGTATAAATATTTTACTAGTTCAGGTAAAGTATAGAAACTTTCTTGTCTTTATATCCCTTCATTTCCATCATGTATATTTGAATTAAGTATTTCTTCTACATACATTGAGAACCACACTAGACAATGTTCCACTTTTTGTTACATCAAACATAATTTAGAAAACTCAAAAAAATAATATGGCATCTACCCATATTTTAACTCTTTTTAGTGTTCTTTCTTTTTGGTATTTCAAGATTTCTTCTTTTATTATTTTATTTCTTGTTAGAGAATTTCTTTCCTTTTTAGAAAAAAATGATTCTATAGTGAGAGGAAGGGAGAAAGGAAGGGAGGGAGGGAGAGAGGGGGGGAGGGAGGGACAGAGAGAGAGAAGAGAGAAACATTGATCAGTTGCCTTCCACAAGAGCCCAGACCTGGGATGGAGCAGGCAATCTGTTCCAATTGCAAGAGACGATGCTCCAACCAATTGAGCCACAGCAGCCAGGGAATGCTTAGAGAATCCTTTTAGATATTCTTTTAGAATAGATGAGCTGGTGATATAGTTTTAGTTTTAGTTCTTATTTTTCCTTCACCCGAGAATGTCTTGATTTCTCCTTTATTTCTGGAGGATATTAGCACTGGATATTGAATTGTCTATGGACAGTTCTATCAGCACTTGAAAAATGTTGTACCACTTCCTGGTTTCATGTTTTCATATGACAAATCTATCATTCAAATTGTTTTTGCCCTACTGTTAGTGTATCATTTCTCTCTAACTAATTTTAAGATTTTTTTCTTTGTCTTTAGCTTTCAGAAGTTGGAATGTGCAATATCTTGGCATGGATTTCTTTGAGTTTATCTTGTTTGCTCACCTTCTTGATTCTGTAGCTTTATGTCAAATTTGGGAAGTTCTCAGCTATTATTTAGTTAAATATTTTTCATCCCCATGTTCTTTCTTTTGTTTCCAGAATATAAAAGTTAGACTTTTTGCTATAGTCTCACATGTCCCTGTTTTTTTTTTTGTTTGTTTTTCTCCCCTGTCTATTTGATCTGTTTTAGTTGCTCAGACTGGATAATTTCTATTATTCTGTTGAAGGTGTTTTATTTTCATTTTTTAATTCTAACATTTCAATTGTGTTTATTCTTCCTAATATCTTCTATTTCTTTGCTAAAACTTTCTATTTTTAAAATTTTTCTCAAGCACTTTTAGAATCACTTGGGGAAGTGTTTTGATAGTGGCGGCTTGAAATCCTGCCAGTTAATTCTCACATCTGTGTCATTTGGTGTTGGTACCAAGTGATTGTCTTCTCTCCTTCAGGTAGAAATCTCTGTGCTTCTTGGGATGCTGTGTGATTTTTTAAAATGGAAATATGGGATTTGGGGCATTATAAGATTCTGGATCGTATTTAAATCATATATTTTAGCAGGTTTCTATCCACCCCTCTTTCACAAGGTATGAGAGCTCTGCTTCATTGACCTGGTGGGAGTGAGAGTCTAAGTTCTCCATTTGGCCTCCATTGATAGCTGAAAGCAGGGGCTCCTTGTTCTTCTGGATGGAAGTGGGAATTCAAACTTTCCCATATGCCTCCATTATAACATCCTGACTGGGAGGGGAAGGATGCTCATGACTCTCTTCAGAGTCTCTCCTGACACTGGGAAGGGTGTTTCCATTACTGCTGAGCTATGGTCTAAGTCCTGACTCTCTCTGAGGCCTCCTGCATACTACCCTAGTGATGATGTGGAGTATGCTGCATGACTCTGCTGGGTAGGTGGGAGTCCAGGCTCCCTACTCAACTTTGTCTGACACCACTCAAGAAGGGAAGAACATCTTGTTATAGCCTGGTGCGGGTAGAAGCCTAAGTTCCCCCTTTGAACTTTGCTCCCCAGGATGGGAATGGAACAGTATTTTCTGTGGTGATTGGCTGGAGCAGAGAGGTCTTGTTCTAAAAGTTCTCTGTCTTTTTAGGATTTCTCATTCCTAGTCCTTTGGTGAGAGAGCAGGCTTTTTTAGGGCTTATTTGGTCTGATCCTATTGGCATTTTCACATTGTCTGCTTCTCCAGGACCTCATATATACAGTGTAGGCATAAAACAAACAAATAAACAAATCCCCCAAAACAAATAATCAAAAACCTCAGGATACTCACCACCATGTCATTTTTCAGATCCTAAGGTCCCTATCTACTTTGCCTTTTTCTCTCCACCTTTCAGAATATTGTTATGTTTGTTTTATATATAATATTCAGGGCTATTACCAGTACTTAGTGGGAGGAATAGATACATTTTATGTATTCCACTTTTCCAGAAGCAGAAGTCCAGAAAAAAAATTTTAAATAACAATGATAGTAATTTATCTTAATGATTTAATCATGATTATTTTAATACTTTTCTTATTTTATACCAATTACTATTATAGTTTAAATATCTATAATAATAAAAGCATAATATGCTAATTAGACATGACATCCTTCCAGATGTCCTTCCGGACAACCTTCCAGACAAAACTGGGGCTGCAAGGGAAACCCAGGTCCTGGGTGCCAGAGGTAAGCCAGTGCTGGCATCTAAGGGAAGAAAGGCCTACTCTTGCACGAATTTCATGCACCAGGCCTCTAGTTATCTAATAAATTTGTTATACTTCGAATAATCAATATATAATTCATTCAAAGAAATCAGTGATCCCACACTGTAATATTTAATTTTAATGTATTTGACTGAAAAAAATGGTTTTATTTGACACATCGCTATTGGTGGTAATGTTTGACTCTATTTAAGTTCTCCTAAGAGTGATTTGCAAGGGGTCTAGCTAGCATCATTCCATCTCAGAGTGAGCCAGTGATCTAAAAAATAGCTTCTGCTCTGACCAGTGGCACAGTTGGTTGGAGCATCATCCCGTGCACCAAAAGGTTCTGGGTTTGATTTCCAGGCAGGGTATATTCTAGGTTGTAGGTTCCTGGTTGGGGTATATTCTGGAGATAACGGATCAATTTTTCTCACATTGATGTTTTTCTCTCCTTTTCTCTCTCTCTCTCCATTGCTCTCTCTCTTTAAAATCAATAAACATATCATCAGGTGAGTATAAAAAGAAATAGCTTCTAATTTTTTATCTAGAGCTCCATCCAGAATTGTACCTGTTGGTACAGTTGAATTCATTTGAGAAGTGATGCTCATGGGTGGATTGCAACTCTTGAATGAATGACCTCTCCTTATTCTTCTTCAGATAGTATATATTGTGCTTATTTTATATCCATATTCTGTCTAAATTAGCCTTATAAATGAATTATATAAAATGCAGGTTTTCAAAAATTAAGCTCTAACCCTTCCAAGAATAAGTTGGCACTGATATGATGAGCATGATGCTAGCACTGGGACAGCCAGACTTATGAAATGGAGAATTATTTGAGAGAAAAAACGTAAAGACCTACAATAGTATTAATCTGGATTTGGAGAAACTGGCTTCATCCTTCATTTTCAGACCATTTTTCTAGCATTTGTGTAAGCTTTCATGAATGACTTTATATTTTTGCATTTTATTTTATTTTTACTACCAGAGTAGAGTCATCTTTGACTAAGTTAGACTTTTAATGTTATGGCAGTCTGACTGTTTGCTTTTATTAATGTAGCAGTGAGCTATTTACCAGAAAATAAGCTCCCAGAAGATTTCAATAAAGTGCATACCTGGAAAAAGAAAGAAATGCACCAGATTTGATGAGAGTGATGAAGGTGGGAGCAAATTCAACAATTTACACCCTAAAAAGTATTCTAATTAAAAAATGTGTTTTACATTTACAGCTTAAAAAAAATATGATTGCCAATTCTTTAGTAAATTAGAATAAAATTCTAACTAAATATTACCTCCTACTTATTCAACAAATATATAGTGATGGCTTTTGACAGGCAAAGTATTATAACTGTATGGGGTAATTGCAGAGACATTTAAGAAAAATGACCCAAACTTTCTACACTGCTCTCAAGAAAATGATAAATCTGGATCTAGAGGCAAGATATACATTCATGACAAAGATGATGAAAAAAGACATTTTTAAAATGTCAACTGAATTGCAATTGCCAAATGTTGAAAGCCCTGCTGGATGGAACTGGGAGGTAAGATTTCTTGGAGGAAACTGAATTGAGTGGGAAGTGAATTGGCAGAGGCATGGAAAGCAGCAGAAGCAGTGCAAGCCATGCTGAAGAAGTGATAAAGCACAAAGCATGCATGGGTGCAAACACTTGGCCAGGAGCAGTGAGGGATGTTACTGGATAATGGAAATCAGAAGGCAGGGACACTTTAAGAGAGGGGTGGAAGGAAATGAGAAATGACTTGGAGTGAGATTTCATACTTTGAAAGGTTTGGAAATTCAATTGATGTATTTCAACATTATCCTGAGACCACAAGAATGCTTGACAAGTTAAGAGAAAAGGCAGTTATATGATCAAAGTGTTATTTTAGGAGGTTACATTCTAGAGAAGCATTATTCTATATATTGGGAAAGTGAAAGACTAGACACAGACACACCTTAAAGATTAAGACCGCAGACCTGGCTAGTTGTTCAGTGGTTAGAGTATCAGCCCATGGACTGAAGGGTCTTGGGTTGGATTCCTGGTCAAGGGGTCAAGGGCACATAACTTGGTAACAGGTTCTCTAGCCCCAGTAGGGGTGACTGCGGGAGGCAACCAATCGATGTGTCTCTCTCTCCCCCTCCTCCCTCACTTCCACTCTCTCTAGAAATCAATAGAAAAAATACCCTTGGGTGAGAATTAAAAAAAAAAAAAAATTAAGATGGCAAGATCAATGTTGAACCCACCAAAACTAGTAATCACAGTAAAAGTACCAGGGAAAAATTATTATAAAAGAACAGGCAAATTTCTGACTGGGCATTGCATGTGGGAAAAATAAGGAGTAGAGAGATGGCTAGGGATCAGGAATAGTCAACAAGGACTCTAAGCCACATTTGTTGTTACTGTTGGAAACCAATTTGTACATGTTTCAAATTGTTTGATGATAAAATGGAGGTTATAATTTTAGAATGCTTATTCAAGAAACTGTCAAAGTAAAGAAGTAGAGAAATAACAAGTTGTAGAGGAGAAACTTGTTCCATATAATTAATTGGAGATACTGAGTAGACATTATGGTGAGGAGGAGAAAATCAAGAGATACAGGATCAATGTCCTGGTGTGGGTTGAATGGGTTGGATGTAGAGAAGAGATGGCCAATGGAAAGGTAACAGTTAACCTATTTCCCACTGAGAGAGGAGGAGATAAAGAGAAGATCTCTGTGGAGATGCTTGAGGGGTAGTTTGTGTAATGGTCAGTGTCAGACTTGAAAATTGAGTTCATTTGCTTTCCTACCAGTTCTGTGACTTTAGGCAAAATACTCTTCTAAATCTCAATTTCTCAAACCTGTAGATACTAATACTATTGTATCCATTGAGTTATTACAAGGGATGAATGTGATAAATTATATAAAGCATTAATACAATACCTGGCACCTTGCATTCCAATAAATGATATTGTTATTTCAGTTATTTCATTTTGAGGTGAGGATGAGCTCATAAAATTTTCTGCTTGAAATAGTATATGGAAAATTCAGCTATCTCAGCCAACTTGTTTTTCTTTGCCCTCAGGGCTCTTCTGAGGAAGTTATGTAAGCAGAAAACATTTGCATTTTAATAAGGGCCTTCCGAGCCTAGGGGAGAAAAGGAACTTTTCTGCTCCTCCAATAACATCACAAGGAACACCTTTAAGCCTTTGTGCAAACTGATCCTGTTCTATACCACATTTGTAATAGGAGCTTTGAAAAAATTTCTACTTAATCTCACCTAGTTAAAGACATCCTATCTAATAAAAGAGTAATATGCAAATTGACCATCACTTCAAGACACAAGATGGCTGCCCCCATGTGGTCAAAGATGGCTGCCCCCATGTGGGCATAACATGGCTGGCAGGGGTGGGCAGTTGTGGACAGTTGGGAGTGACCAGGCTGGCAGAGGAGGGCAATTGGGGGGGACCAGGCCTGCAGGGAAGGGCAGTTGGGGGTGGCCAGGCCTGTAGGGGAGGGCAGTTAGGGGTGACCAGGCTATCAGGGGAGGGCAGTTAGGGATGACTAGGCCATCAGGGGAGGGCAGTTGGGGGCAACCAGGCCTGCAGGGGAGGGTAATGGGGGGGGGCAGGCCTGCAGGGGAGTGCAGTTTGGGGGGGCCAGGCCTGAAGGGGAGGGCAGTTAGGGGCAATCGGGCCAGCCAAGTAGCAGTTAGGTGTCGATCAGGCTGGCAGGGTAGTGGTTAGGGGGTGAGCAGGCTGGCAGGCAGAAGTGGTTAGGGGCAATTAGGCAGAGGCAGGTGAGGGGTTGGGAGTCAGCAGTCCTAGATTGTGAGAGAGACGTCTGATCGCCCGTTTAGGCCCGATCCCACTGGGATCAAGCTTAAACGGGCGGTCGGACATCCCTCAAAGGGTCCCAGATTGGAGAGGGTGAAGGCTGGGCTGAGGGACACTGCCTCCCCACCGCTCCCCGTGCATGATTTCATGCACCAGGCCTTTAGTATTTAATAATACGTTTAACTTCGAACCTTTCTAAATTATCTTAAAGTCAATCAGTGCTTGTTGGGTTGCATTTCAGCACAGCATGGGAATAAACTCCTGTCATGTTGGGCCAATGAAGAGAGCACCTTTGTCATTCCTGGTTTGTGTTTCTGGAAAGCATGCTCTCAAAAGCCTAGATCTGTAAATGCATCTTTGTTAAGGTGGTAGAATTCTCTAGAAGATTATATCTTTTTAAAAGAGGAAGACCAGAACCAGAGAATGATTTCTTAATTTGTTCGGTGCTCTCTTGGTTTTGAATTGATATAGAACAACATCAAAGATTATTTGTGAGAACTATTTGCCAAAATTAGTAATCATGTTTTGATCTTAATGTCTTCTAATAATATTAATTCATTGACATAAACATATATTTTAATTTATACTTATGTATGTATTTATGTTAAGATGGCAAATACTGAAGAACATTCATTTTTTACTTTGGGACTGCAAATTTTTGTTGTGATCTGTAAAATATAGGTTTTGGATTTGGTTTAAAAATAAATAAATAAAATTAAGTGAAAAGTAGTCTCTCCTAGGACCCAAATAACTTACAGGAGTTCATTTACTTATGTGACTACATGGATGCTAAAAATAGTTATTCAGAAATCTCTGTGATAATTTAAAAATTGAGTTGTTTATTTTTATGATTAATTTCCCTTGTGAGAATTAAATTTAAAAAATAGAAAATTCTATAAATTATTTGTTGCATAAAAACAAATTAATTTATTCCTTCACATCTTAAGGCAGTGTTCTGTAATCCAGACAAGTAAAAACAGAAAGGATTTGGCACAGTCACTACCAAAACCATGTAATGATGTATTTGATGAATGAGCTCACACTTGGTTCCCATCCATAGCTAGACTTCCCAGTCATGACTGCTTCTCTGATTCTGCAAATGCATCAGCTTTAAATTGAAACATGGAACACGTCTTATTCCTTAGTGATAACAGATCCGTTACCATCAGAGACAAGATTGGCATTTTGCATGGCAATATTTCATATCCTGTTTCTCCCTGAAGCACAGAATCCAAGTATGCATTTAAAAAATGATTTGGCATATTTCCCTTTCCTTTACTATTCATTTTTAAAAAGAATACTTTCATATAAAGGCTTTATTTCAAATATTAATGTAGTTTATTCTTTTCTGAAAAATGGTTATGCAAAAATTAAGATTTTCGTATGCATTTTTAATTTGGGGTATTGCAAACTAAATTATCTGTTTGATCAACAGTTTCTTTAATTTGCCAAATCTATGACTCTATTGATTACATAAGCTAAAATAAATAAGACTGATTTTCTGATTAAACTACTTCCTTTTCATAGGTTGTGTGAATGTTTTTGAAAATGATATTATCTTTTCCAGTCGGGATAATGTTACCAGCAAATTTTTTAATTTACTGATATTTTTGATTGAAGTTGTACTGTAGGTCTGGTTTCCTGGAGTTCAGACTTTGAAATACTAGTAGAGATTAGCAGAAGGTTTATTAGGGAGCATTCTTGGGGGTTCAACATCTCTGGGGGAAGGAAAAAAAGACTGGGCAGAGGAAGATGGTAGATTTCAATGAGATCTCAACAATGGCCTCAGACAGCTCTGTGGGGAGCTCTGGAGTTGGGATGATCCGTCAGAGTAGTTCTAAATCTGGGCACTGGAAGGGCCAGGTTACTATTCTCCTGCATTGAGCAATCAATGGATGTGGGCTGCCCTGAGGAAGGAGGCAGGCCTACGGGAGCAGTGGGTAATTTCTGGAGAGGGCTGACAGATGTGCACTGGTGTCCCAATTATGCCCCAAGTAATTGATTATCTGTCTAGACTTAGTGGGACAAACGCAGGTGACCAGGAGTCAGCAATAACGGCCTATCCCCTGGTACTTCAATGTCTAGACAGCTGAGCCGAACCGGAACACATGACACACAAGACAGAATTAGTATGCAATCACACAGGGTTTATTTACCTATTCCTAGTGGGTCCTAGGCTCCAGCAAAGGCCATCCAGTGATGCACACTGAAGGACAGACGATGAAAACAGAGACAGGCAGGCGGCCGCAGTTGGTTCAGGCTCACACAGCAGAGCAATCAGAGGTTTCTCTCTTGGAGCGACGTGGAGTCCTCCTCTTATCGGGCAGGAGACCTCCACTGAAGGCCGTCTCAGAGTTATATAGACCGTGGTAAACATCTTGTGTCCTTATCAGTGTGGGCCAGGCGGTGTGCCTTATGCTGGGAGCAGGGTGTTTACAATTTAAGGGCTTTTACATCAAGATAGTGGGGTGTTCATTAAGTTTGGAAGTTACAGGGTATTGGGGGTTTCCATACAGCAAACATTTCACACAATAATTATTTCATACATTAGAGGGGTTACATTATTATAACAACTGGAACCTGGCGAAGCGAAATTTTCGGACTGGAACCTGGATTTTTTGTCCGCCGGAGTTGAAGAATGAATTCATGGACAGAGGGTAGTATAGCAAAGGTGGAGATTTATTGAAGAATAAGTACAGACTCCCACATGGAGAGAGGGAAAGAGTCCCACAGAATGGACTCCCACGTGGGGAGGAGGGAAGGGTCTCATTGAGCTCCTTTTCCCTATGGCTTATAAAGGCTGCAGATCCTGGTGCCTTGATATCCCCTCTGATTGGTCACTATTCCCTTAGACTGGTTACTATAGTAACTCCAGTGACATGTGAGGTTCTCGCCCCCTCCTTCCTTATTGTTTTCCTATTCCCTTTGGACTTTCTTCCTCTCCTTCTGGATGAAGGCTTCTTTCCCTTTATTTTGTAAATATAGAACTTTTGCTGTTCCCAGCTCCCTCATTCTGTGGAAATACACCTGCTGCAGCTTTTCAGCTTCCCTATTCTATGGAGATATACCTTCTGTTGCTCTGTAGCTCTGTGCTTCCTCCATGATCCCTTTTCTTTCCAAAATTTCTAAAATTTTCTAAAACTTGTCTCTTTCACCCCCCCAAATTCCTGTTTCACTGGTTTCACTCCCAGAGCTGGAGGAATGGGGGAAAAGGGCCATTCCTGATATTCACTATAAAGAGTTAGTGTCATTAAAATGGGGAGCCTAAAGTCCTAGACTTTTTCAACATCTTAGAAAAATGTCTTTAGTAAAGTATTTAAAAAAATATAAATTGCTGAAAAACTAAAAATTACCTAAAATATAATTATTGTGCTGAAACCGGTTTGGCTCAGTGGATAGAGCGTCGGCCTGCGGACTGAAGGGTCCCGGGTTCGATTCTGGTCAAGGGCATGTACCTTGTTTGCGGGCACATCCCCAGTAGCGGGTGAGCAGGAGGCAGCTGATTGAGGTTTCTCTCTCATCGATGTTTCTAGCTCTCTACCCCTCTTCCTTCCTCTCTGTAAAAACATCAGTAAAATATATTAAAATATAATTATTGAAATTATGATAAATTATATCACTTAAACAGATTATTATATTCACTATAGGCCCAGTGCACGAAATTCCTGCATAGCGGGGGGAGGGGTGTCCCTCAGCCCAGTCTGCACCCTCTCCAATCTCCTTAAGGGATGTCTGACCGCCAATGGGCCTAAACGGGCAGTCGGACATCTCTCTCACAATCCAGGACTGCTGGCTCCCAACCGCTTGCTGTCTCTGCCTGATTGCCCCTAACCACTTCTGCCTGCCTGCCTGATCACCCCTAACCACTCCCCTGCCAGCCTGGTCGATGCCTAATTGCTCCCTGGCTGGCCCAATTGAGCCTAACTGTCCTCCCCTGCCTACCTAGTCACCCCTAACTGCCCTCCTCTGCTGGCCCGGTCACCCCTAAATTCCCTCCCTGCAGTCCTGCTCCCCCCCGCAACTGCCCTCCTCTGCTGGCCTGGTCCCCCCCGCCAAATGCCCTTCCTTGCAGGCCTGGGTCCCCCCCCAACTGCCCTCCCTTGCTGGCCTTGTCTCCTCCAACTGCCCACAACTGCCCTCCCCTGCAGGCCATCTTGTGGTGGCCATCTTGTGTCACATGGGGGCATCCATCTTTGACCACTGGGGGCAGCCATCTTGTGTCTTGGAGTGACAGTCAATTTGCATATTACTCTTTATTAGATAGGATTGTATTCTGTACTCACCTTCTAGCCTTTTAGACACAGGTATTGGAAGCAAAGGTATGAAGAGATAAATAACTTGAATGTTGGAGTTAAATTTTGAAAGTGTTCAAATTTAGGCTTTACTACTTAGTAGCTAGACAATAACATCTTGGAACCTCTCCTTATTTTTATAAATGAGAACAATCATGGGGGGAAAATTAAGTGATATTACATTTTCAATAGAGTCCATCTTAATGCCTTTGGCTTAGAGGTAGCTAGAGTTTGTTCCTTTTCTCCCAACAATTACAAATCGAAACCTATAGCATTAACAGTTAAAACAATACTAGAGGCCTGGTGCACAAAATTTGTGCACATGTGTGTGTGTGTGTGTGTGTGTGTGTGTGTGTGTGTCCCTCAGCCCAGCCTGCACCCTCTCCAATTTGGGACCCCTTGAGGGATGTCCGATCACCCATTTAGGCCCAATCCCAGTCAGGCATCCCTCTCACAATCCAGGACTGCTGGCTCCCAACTGCTTGCCTGCCTGTCAGTCTGATCACCCCCTAACCACTACCCTTCCAGCCTGATTGCCCCTAACTGCCCTCCCCTGCAGGCCTGGTCACCCCCAACTGCCCTCCCCTGAAGGCCTGGGTCCCCCCCAACTGCCCTCCCTTGCAGGCCTCGTTGCCCCCAACTGCCCTCCCCTGCAGGCCTGGTCCCCTCCAACTGCCCTCCCTTTCAGGCCTGGTCCCTCCCAACTGCCCTCCCCTGCTGGCCTGATCACCCACAACTGCCCTCCCCTGCTGGCCATCTTGTGGCAGCCATCTTTGACCACTTGGGGGCAGCCATCTTGTGTGTTAGTGTGGTGGTCAATTTGCATATTACCTCTTTATTAGATAGGATTAGAAACTTGGTATTTTCTTGTCAACTTAGAAATCATTCTTTGTTTCTAGGAGTGACATTCTTCTTTGATGAAGTTAGCCTATTTAAGGCGAAACTCAAGTCGACAGGCAGGGAGTTCTATTAATGTTGCCAATGAACTGGTTCATTTTACCACACTGAAACATCATCTTTCTAAACAGTTAGTTAGAAAACCTTTAGAACCAAAAAATATGGCTATTTTATCAGTGTTTTTTATGGTCATTGACTTTTAATTTCTCCAGGTTAATACTATATAAATTCTCAAAGACTTCACAAAACTAAAATGAACTTATTTCAAACTTTTTAACCAAACTAAAAGTTGTCTCAGGAGAAAGATTGTTGACATTCTCTTTTTAATCACTCATCCCCTCCACAAGAAGGGGTGAGATAGCTAGAAAATAGTGCTGCCTCGAGGAAGAGTGATGGCAGCTGTGGTTTGTCTTTAGATAACAGAGCCCCATTTTTTCTTTGTCTCTGACATTTAATTCTTTCTTGCTGTTCTGTGAATTGGCAATATGATCTATCTGCTCCTCATTTTCCAAAATGCACCTTTCTTCTTTTCTTTATTCCTACAAATACTTTTCCACTCAACATATCTTGAGCCTAAGTTTAACCAAATCATTGAGTGGAATGTGAAGAAACAATCACCAACTTAATGGGTGAATTATTTGCAGAGAGGATGTGCACATGCTTATTCAGCATCCCTTCTAGGGAATTAGTGAGAAAAGAAATCAGACTGATAGAGTGGTGCTGGACCATAAAAGGCCTTGTCTGAAATGCTAAGGAGTTTATGTTTTGTTTTGTTTTTTTCTATATCTGAGGAAGCAAAGTGAAAGAATTTTGAAGACAATGCATTGATTACAATTATATCAAAGATAACTAAAGCCACCATAATAATAGGCTTCTTTTGTTCAAAGTTCTGATATCTAAAACATAAATAAGATACAATGATTTTCTGATCCTAAATATTATGTTTTTATTGTTGACATTTATACAGATGTCTACAATTTTATCCCTTTTTGCCCCCCTCTACCTATCCCCATCCTGCCCCAAGCCATCCCCATATTATTATCTGTGTCCACTGATTATGTATATATGTGTATATTTTCTTTGGTAAATCTCTTCCTATCACCTCCCAACCTCACCCCCACTGAGATCTGTTATTCTCTTCCATGCATCTATTCCTCTGGTCCTATTTTGTTTATCAGTTTATTTTGTTCATTAGATTCCACATATAAATGAGATCATATGTTATTTGTCTTTCTCTGACTGGCTTATTTTGCTTAGCAGAATATTCTCTAGGTCCATCCATGCTGTCTCAAAGGGTAAGAGATCCCTCTTTTTTACAGCAGCACAGTGTTCCATTGTGTAAATGTACCACAGCTTTTTTTATCCACTCATTTACTAATGGGCACTTGTGCTGTTTCCAGATCATAACTATTGTTAATAGCACTGCTATGAGCATAGGGGTGCATATATTCTTTCTGATTGTTTTTTCATGATCCTAAATGTTATTGTTAGTTGACTCCCTACTCTGTTAGTAACCCTGATATGATCAGTTTAATGTCTCCTTAGTCCTAGAACACAACCTTAGAAACCAGATATGATACTTTAATGATGCACTAAAGATGGATTATTGAAGTTGGATTGGATGACTTTCAGGAGTCTTCTTAAAACACCAATAATTTCCTTTCAGCTGAAGATGACTGAACTATTTGTCTGAGAAAAAAATTTGAATTTCTTCTGCAATTCTGTTTCTATTTTTTAATTAGATCTACATGGTCAATATATTGCCAGCCATTTCCATATGCATGTGTCACCACATTCTTCTCTTCACATTGTGGAAGTCAGCTCATTTTGCTATCTCTCAGCTTTACCTCTTCCTAACTTTGGTTGCTGTGTTTTATTTCCAGTCATTCATAGAGCCCTTGGCTGTCTACTTCAAATTAAAATTCAGATATTTTCCCTTTCTCCGCCTACATATGCATGGTTATAATGGTTCAGGCCCTTATCATTTTAATTCTGAAATGTTGAAATAGCCCTTTGACCCTGACTCTGTCTCTAATTTTCTTATCTCTGCAAATGCACTCATCATGCTGCCATTATTGTTATCTCTCTAACATAGAGCTTTGGCCAGGTCACCCCCACTGCCACCCCAAGAACCTTCTGTTGTCCCATAGGATCAAGTCCAAACTTTTTAGCATTCAAAGTCAGTCACAATCTACCCACATTCTTTCTTCGGCAAGGTCTCAGAAAAGGGACTCTGACCACTTAGGAGTAAGTTGAGGATGAAAATAAAATTTTAAAAAGTCTGAGTGGAGGCAGAAAGGTTAAAGCTACTCTGTGGTAACCTGTTTTGGGGGCAGAAGGAAGGGATTAGTTATCTAAGTGTTGGTGCAAAACGGGGTCAGACAAAGGGGTCCTTTAAGATACACCAAGGTTAGGATCTAGGGAGCAGTCGCTCCATTTGACACCTGAAAACTCAGTGGAGCAGACAAAAAAGCAGCTGCTTAAAAGGGCTGTTGGCAGAGCTCTGACAGGGACATTCTTCAGGAGGCAAAGTGATAGCCAGGCGAATTAGAAAACAGAAACTCCAGTGGTCAGAATCCTAGAGAAAAATAATTCTTTGGAAGACACGCCTATGAACGCCCTGTGCACCAAGAAAACGAGTATCTTCACAAATTGAAGAGAACTGAATTAACTGAGTTGCTGCCAGCCAGACTTTAGGCTTGGCATGGGTTAAGAGAAATGTTCTTCACCCTTCTGCTGGCCTCAACTCCCATGATGGGTCCTCCGCCTTCCACAAAGATGCACAACCTCTCCCGAGTCACACTAGCTCATTCATTGGTGCCTTCTTGCGCCTCTGGACTTTTGCACGATTGTTTTATCATTGTTAATTTCCCACTAAGGAGCAAGCCCCAGGCACTAGAGTATTCTGATCCTCAGTTCACCCATGGGTGGAGAGTACCAGTGCATGCATTTAGCTAATCCATATAATCTCCGCTATGATATCACACTTGTAATGTTCATATGCTAATTCACTACCAGCCATTTAAAAAATGGAGTTATATGAACTTGCATTGAAATAAATTCTATAACAAAGGAAAGCAACACTCAATTTCCTCCATGCAAACCCTTTTCTGACATTAACTATTTTACTTAGCAAAATATGTAATCTTACTTAAGCTGTGGATAATAAGACACTAGTAGTAGCTGCCTCTGAAATGTACCCTTTCTGACACAATGCTGGTAGAACAGCCTTGAACATGAGTTCCTGCTCAGAGCAACCAACTTCCTTATGTTTATATTACTCTCTGCTGATATGCTTTGAAGTAAACTATGGACAGTGTACCAATCTGAGCTATAGCTTGAGGTAAAAAGAGCACATCCTTGGGGTGACCCCTCCCCCACCCCCTCCCGGTGGCCAGAATTCTAGGGGAAAAAATAACTTGGAGATGACCATATGAATTTTCAGGCGACTAAAAATTGTTGGAAATCAGACAGATCTGGATTAAACCTTAGCTCCACCACTTAGTTCTTGAATGACCTTGGACAAGTTACTTAACTTTTTGATCCTCTCTTTCCTCATCTATAAATCATGGTAAAGAGTCAGGAATGTATGTATAAACACAGCATCCAGTAGTGCTCTGGAGCTGCGATGGGGCTGCAGTGGCGGCTGGTGGCGTGGAGCCGAGTGGTAAATTTTCAGGAATTTTATGAGACAGTTGTTAACACAGCCATTAAAAAATCAAGTTTTATATAAACTTGCATTTAAGCAAATTTTATTAAAAAAAGAAAAGCAACACTAAACATAACACTTCCTAATTATTTTACTGTAATTCTCTATGTTCTTATGCTGCTCTGTCTACAGTAGAATGCTGCATAACTACAATGTTCTTCCCAGCTCTAGTTTCACTGACAGGTAATTTGGTAGCTTAAAATCAGATCTACTGAGAGTATTTACACCAGGGGAAATCAGCAAACACTAAAATCCAGAGTTTGCTTTATCATTTTGTTGATTATCTTTAGACTTAAGAAAGCAATAAAGAAAATGTCAATAATGTGCATTAAATTAAAAAGTATGTCATGTTTGTGCTTTTTACACAGTGAACAGCACAAATAAAGTGAAACAATATATTTCCAGGATTCAAACACTATTATCAGTTGTGCAGCATTGCTCCCATCACATATTATTACTTTATTTAAGGTGAGGAAACGAAGTACCAGAGCATTAAAATTGCTGGTTAAAGATCATACAGCTGGTGAAGGACAGAGCTGGAATTTGAACCCAGGCAGTCTAGCCTCAGAGTTGAATTTGCCAAAGCAGTTTTGATGTCCCAGATACCAAAAAAAATCAAGCATTTTTTGTTCTAAGAGATTAAGAGCCTGAAGAAATCAGAGCATATAGTTTATCTGTAAACCATAAATTTTGAAAGAGCTCATCTATGCTAACAAAAGGGTAATATGCTAACTAGACCAGACGTCTTCCAGACATCCATCCGGATGTCCTTCCGCACAAAGCCATGGTGGCAGGGGCTGAGGCACAGGTGGTTAGAGGTGACCAGGCCAGGAAGGGAGGGCAGTTAGGGGTGATCAGGCTGGCAGGCAGGTGAGCAGTTAGGAGCCAGTGGTCCTGGATTAGGAGAGGGATGTCTTTCCCTATGGATCCAGCCTAAACTGGCATTCAAACATCCCCCAAGGGGTCCCGGATTGGAGAGGGTGCAGGCTGGGC
Source organism: Corynorhinus townsendii (assembly GCA_026230045.1). Lineage (NCBI taxonomy): Eukaryota > Metazoa > Chordata > Mammalia > Chiroptera > Vespertilionidae > Corynorhinus > Corynorhinus townsendii. The sequence continues at coordinate 104,493,379 of JAPDVU010000006.1, read as the reverse complement.
TGAGGAACCTCCCCTCCCCCATGCACAAATTTTATGTACTGGGCCTCTAGTGATAATATAAGAGGTAGATTTTCTCCCCAAAGGATTTATAATTTTACTGTCTGGGAGAGAGAGGAAGAAGAGGAAAGGTAACCACTCTAGTGTTGGAGATTGTTGTGGTTTCAGAAATAAGGATTGTGCACTGCTCCGCTCTTCCAGGTTAGTAAGGGAGAGGAGTGGTAGCCCTCAGAGGGACCAGAGAGCAGAGAAGACCCACATCTCACTCCTAGGGCTATAGCTTGGGGCAATACAAGTCTCCCAAAGAAATCCTTACCAGAGCTGTTCCCAGCTGTGAGGAAAAATGGCAGTTTGGATGGTCTAAGTTCTGATGGAGAAAGCTCCGTGAGACTCTGAGGTCCTTGGGATCATCAAGGAGCAATTCAGCAGTTTCCTACAAATAGAGAGAGGTGAGAGAATTAAAGGGTCCTACCAGTCATGATCAAGCCTGTCCGCAGCCCTCCCACAGGTACTGAAACTGATAAACACCAGGCAGAAGGAATGACGGCCCACACAGGCAATAGGACATGCAGATTTAAATGCAGAGTTAACTGATTTTTTTAACCTGGAGTTATGGAGTAATTTTAATTTCACTGAGTTTACCTGAGGGATGATTAAATAAAGTTTTATGCAATAGAGGGCATGTGGATTTAGAGAAGCTATTAAATGGAATTACAGAAACTAAATTTAGAATTCTTAAAAACTAGAAGTAGAAACTATAAAAAATTTGAACTGGTTGTATATTCTCCTTAAGCAGTTTTATATGTCCATTGAGGAGGTAATAATTGGGAAATACAATAAAAAATTAATATCTTAGTGGACATGTATTCATTTCATATATATAGAAAACTCCTGTACACATGCTCACATACACACACTTTTTGCGTGACTGCATTGTTATTTATCTTTTTGTCCATTTGCTTTTGAAACACCATACTTCTCTAGGACATATGGCTAATTTTTTAGATACCAAGGTAGTTAAGAGTGCAGGTTGGGGCCAGAATCCCAATTTAAATTCCGACTCTGCTTCATACTTCCTGTGTGACCTTGGCCAAGATGTTCAACCTCTCTCTAATGCAGTTTCCTCATCTCTAAATTCTCACAGTCTTGTTGGGAAAATCAAATGTGCTAACATCTTTAACATATATCAAAGTGTGTCTGCCATTGTAAGTCCTCAGATATGTTTGCTGTGGTGATTCCATGGGGCCCACATTTTCCTGAATGGGATGCTCAGCCTTCTTTCCTTGTCTTCATTTTGGTGACTCGGGATTAATAGTTGTTGACAGTGGGTATGGCCCCATGCTCTGTGGATTCCTCTGTGCCTGGAGTATCACATTCAGAGAAGTGTGGGCTCTTTTTAAGAGCAGTTCTTTTGAATGTTGCCATAGTCTACCATCTCTCACTCTAATCTCTCTATTCTCTTATCTACCTTGTTTATTTTTTTGGCTTTGAATGGGAAAGTAGTCTTTGAAAACAGTAAAGAGCAATTATGAATAATGATTCCCAGGATATCACCTTTTAAAAAATTATTATTATTAAAGAAACAAAAAGCAAGTGTTGGAGAAAAAAAGTTGAGGAATGCTTTCTGTCTGAAACTCATGTCTCCTTTGTGTTCCCTGTAATTGATGTCATAGATGGCATTGTGTTTTCTGTCTTTCATCATGTTCTCCAGTTTCTATATCACAGATTGTTGCTTCTAATGAATGATATTTCTGCTAATGCTTTGAAGTCATGAATCCATTTTCTGATCTATCAGTTTTAGAGGTTTTCTTTTCTTTTTTTTTCTTTTTTAAGAAATAGCTTTGCCCTTAGTATTTAAATTCCTGTAGAAATTTGTTATCATTTAGTGAGTATTTACTTTTACCTTTAAAAAGGTGAGTTATCAGTACTTGGATAATTGTTTCTGTTTATCAACATGTCACCACCTAAGGCCTCTGGTTTCAGGAATCACTTTAATAGAGACTCCAGTGAAACCCACACTGTGAACAATGCTTTTAAGAAAATAGGCTTAGGCAGTCTCCTAATACTCCCAGTTAAATGGAGGGCAACAAGTAACTTGTGCTTCTTGCCTTTGGATTCTGTGGTTACTGAGCTATCAAAAGAATATTGATAAAAATTTGAATCTAAATTGAGGTCAAGCTATGAAATAAAGAAAATCAATCTAGAGTTAAATCTCTTGAAGATAACAACTGGAGATGTAGAGTTTTTTATTTCATTTGATAGAAGTCCAGAATGGTATGAAGGTATTGCGACTTTTCCTCATGTAACTTACAGAATAATTCCAAATCTGAAATGGAGAGTATGTGAAAATAGTTTAGTGGTCTTTTACTCTTTTATTATTCAGAAACGTTAAAAGTCAATTCGAGGACTATATATTCTGAAGTATTCCAGAGAAGTAAAATTTGAGGTAAATTGACACAAAGTATATTTTAAAAGAACATTTCAAAACATAGGCTAATATGACACATAAATTTTTCTAAACCCCAAATAAATTGCTTTACTTTTTCTTTTTTGAGATTTCAAAGTTATTTACAGTTATCAGTGAATATAAGACTTAAATGTAGAGGTTATATATTTAATGGTATATATTTTAATATTTGTCTTTTAGTATTTGATTTTTTGGTTTTGTTAGTAAACCATTATTTAAAAAAGTAGTTTGTAAAATAACAGGACACTTTTCACCCTTAATCTTTATTTAGGAGTAAGTACTCCTCATTTAAGCTGATACTAAGTGAAATTCTGAAAATTTCAGAAAACTATGACATGATTTCTTGGGAAATCTGAGATTTCATAAAAAAACATGATATAGTGTAATGAAGTCATTTACCTTCTTACTTGCCAAAAGGCCAATTTCACATTTTTAGAGAGAAAACTTGAAATTGCATACTTCGCTGAGAATAATGAAACTTTTGCAAGAAACACATATGATTTTAGGCAGAACTTGGAGCCCCGATTTTTTTATATGTAAGATGACATATATTAGATTATCCACCTAATATATTTTTCATAAAACCTCTAAGTATAAACTAAGCAAAGATGATTCAAAAAGAAAATATTCATCAAAGATACTTCTCATTTTTTTACCCATATTTCCAACAGAGCAATTATGGAATTAATGTAAAGTGACTCTGTAATAGAAGCTACTTAGCTGGTTGCTACCTGATTAATTTCAGGCTGCTGCATTCCATGATGAAACTTCAGAGTTCTACGGCCTTCATCATACAATCACCCTGGTGCTGGCAGTGTGCCCCTGAAATTTGGGAAAACACTAGGGATTATAGCCCACCTGGAATAATCTAATAGTAGGTTCCATGGCAAAAAAAATAATAAAATAATAAAATGACCTCATCCGTTTCTAATTTCCACGATGCTTCAATTGCATTGCCCAAGAAAAATACCTCATTTCATTTCATCCCCAACCTGTGGTGCTTGATATAATTGTTTTTCACCTATGGGTGTTCATTTCAGGAATATCTCAGCTCTTGCCATAAAAATCTCTTTTTACTTTCATTTTAGATCCTGTCAGATTGCACTAATTCCCCAGTGCATCTGAGAACTTAAAAAAGTTCAGTGGAAGAAAACAATTGATTCTCCATAAAATTCTGTAGCTCTTTGCGCAATGGAAGACATACAGGCATTTCAAATAATTAAATGTGGTTGTCTGCTCTCAGTTGTTGAGCAACAAATATATTTTTTTCTCCAAATGGTATTATTCTATTTTAAACTAGGAGTCTCAATGGGATCAGGCTTTCTTCCATAAATGTTTTAAAGAAATCAATCTGCCACAGAGGGAAATTCAGTAATGTATGCCCTTATCTAGGTCAGGGCTGAGAGTAGGATGTGCGGTCACACAACGGGGATCTCTTCCAGCAATGCTGATAATAGGGTTCCAAAATAATAAAGCCAGGTGCACAGGATATGTGTAATTTTCACGATCAGTGACAAGACTGGAGTGGCAGCTGAGGAGGCTCAACCTTCAGAGAGGTATAGAGATGGTATTCCTAGAGGTAAGAGTGAAGGGTGTGCTTAATTTACACAATCAAAAAGAAGTCAAGGATAGATAAGCAAGAGACTAAAGGCAGCTGCCCCAATAAAAATAAATCAGAATTCCTTACCCAGTTCTGTATGTGAGCCAGTTCTCAGACATAGAACCCATTACCTGTGGGAGGAGTCTATGATGAAGGACCCTGTAACACCACAGCAAGTACATTCAGTAGTAATTTTCCAGTCTTTTCCTGAAGTGAATTATAAACATTAACTCATGTAAGTGTGTGTTGGGAAGAGGGAAATACCCAGACCTTTAATGGGATTACTGGGCAAAGGGTCTAAATTAATATTGTTAGCCAAAGACTCAAAATGGCAACATGATTCTCCTGCTAGTGGGGACATGTGACCATCAGGTAATATATTAAATCCTGACCCAGGTTCAGCTTCCAGTGGGGCCACTATGTCCACGAACCTACCCTGTGGTCATTTTTCCAGCATATAATTAGAATGGGCATTGGTCGTTGACAGAACCCTTAACTGGTTATTGATCTCTGGGATAAGAGCTATTGGAGTGGGGAAGGCCTCCTTCTTTTCAAGATAGTAAATCAATACTGCATCTTGGAAGTGAATGGCCAATATTAGTGTCAAGCCCCCAGAGTTCAGGGTGGCCTCTATTATATTTCCATTGAATTAAGCAGCCTTGTCTTTGATGGATAACAGTAGAATTCTACAAACTTAATCAAGTAGTGGCCTTAATTGCAGCTGTTATGCTGGATGTAGTTTCTTTGCTGGTACAGATTAACAAAAATTCTGACATATGACATGCTATCATTGATCTGAGGGATGCCTTCCTTTCCATCCATATCAGAAAAGAGAATCAGAAATTGTTTTGCGTTTACTTGGGACAGACAATATTATACACTTGCTGTAATATCCCATGTTTAGGTAACATTTCTTCCTGTCTGCCACAATATAATCTGGATTCTCTGGACTGGATACTCTGTGGTGTATCACATTGGTCTATAAATGGAAGACATCACGGAAATAGGACCAGATGAGCACCTAGTGTTTCTGTGTTGTGTTAAGAACATGCATTCACAGGGGGGAGAAAAACTCTATGAAGATTCAGGGACCTATCATATCAATAAAGTGTTTAGGATGTTAGTCGCCTGGAGTAATAAGACATCTACAAAATAAAGGACACATTTGAGCATATCTCACCTTCCAGCACTAAAAATTAAATATAGTTATTAAGAGATATTTTTTATGTTCTACATTTGAAATACTCCTCTAAGCCATATACTGGTTATGTGAAAGACTGCCAGCTTTGAGTGGGGTCGCAAACAAGAAAGAGATCTGCAGCAGAACCAGGCAGTAACAAGCACAAACCATCATTCAGAAAGCAGCAACTAGAATGCTATTTGTCTTTTGTAGTGATCTGAGCATGGAACATCAAGTAACCAGCTTTATGTTTAAGAGCTTCCCATTTTGAGCAAGATTCTGCTAGCCCACCAAGCCATAAGATCAGGCATGCCCACCAGTAATCCAGGATAAGATAAAGGTGATTTCACAAGTCTCAAGCACAAGCAGGACCACATGCCACATGCAAGCTATGCAAGCAGATGGTGCAGAACCTCTTATCTTTTTATCTCCCATCTCTCACCTCTGGCTCATGTGTGGGTTGAGGACCATTCTGACCATCCGACAGAGTGGGAAAAAGCTAACATGGTTTATTAACATCTTTGTTCAGTATATTAGTGACATCTGAAGATGAACTGTTGCTCATTACTATCACATTCAGTATGGCCATGAAAAAAAAAAGTGGTGAGGGAAATCCTCCCATTAGGCAGAGTTCTAGATGGTGCTCTTAGTTATTTTGCCTGAACCAAAAAAAGTGAAACTATGTAAGATTATATATGGACATATGAGTGTTGGTACTGATTGAATGGGGGCCTGAAAGGAGAAAGATTGGAATATGCAAATGAGAATATCTGGGGAAAAGGCATAAGAATGGGTCTACATTGATGCATATGCAATAAGAAGTTCTTGTCCTGGTACTTGTGCTGGTATCAGATATTAACATCCACTCATTCACCATTGAAAAGACATTAAACAAGAATACAGAATGACTTGTCCAGTAGACCTCAGTTAGCTTCTGTCATTAGCTACCCCAATTCTGGAAAATGGTTGAATATTTGAAGAGTAATCATGAAGGTAGAGATGGAGCCTAAGAATCAGGCCAAGAGCATGGACTCTCACACACCTAATCTGACCTAGCTATTGTCACTGCTGAATATTCAACTTGCTAGCAATAGAGACCGATACTAATTCCCTACGCAAAACCATCTGGGACCAACCAACCAACTTGGTGCAAACTTATTATATTGGACCCTACACCTTGAAGGATTAGTAAGCATCTTGACTGGGATTGGCACCTATTCTGAGTATGAGTTTGCCTTTTTTTGCACACAAGACCCCAGTCAATGCCAGATTAGTGGGTTTGTAAATTACTTGGTCTGCCAACAGAAGATCCCAAATAACATTGCATTACACCAGAGAAGCTACTTTAGAGCAAAGGAAGTACAGCAGTGGGTATGTGAACCTATCACACTCTGCCCACCAATAGCCTCCAGGCCTGACAGCGAAATGGAAAGGTCTTGGAAGATGAATCTGTCACCAGGTCTGAGATGATACCCTGAAAGGATAGGCACTTATGTGATGCTCTGTCCCCAGAAGTAAAACACATAGATACGAAAGACAAATGTGGAAGTATGAATAGTACCATTGCTTTTAGTGATCCATTTTGTGCCTCTCCTACCCCTGAGGCTCTGTGTGTATAGAGATCCTGCTTCTACCAGGAGACATGGTAAGAGTCTCATTGAACTTCAAGCAAAATGTGTTTCTTGATCATCTCAGGGTCCTCGTGCCCAGAAATCAGTAGGCAAGGAAATGAATTACCTTACTGGCATTGGCAAATGAAGTTGATTATCAAAATAAAATGGGATCACTGTAACATGGGGCATGTGAGAAGGTGAGAATGGTTAGTGTCATGGGGCCAACTGGGGCATCTTTTGGTGCTTCATGTCCACTTGGATGATAAATGGACAAAAGAGCAATCATGGCCTGAGAAAAGGCAAAGATTGATTGGGAATAAGGATTTGGGTCATCCTTTTAGGCAAAAAACCCAAAAAACTGAATTCAGAATGCATCATAGAAAAGAGGGCTGATAAGTAACAGTTATAACCTTGAAATCAATTGCAGTATCAGAGCTACAGTTTATTCTACTGACCCTTTTCTTGTAAGAGCCTTTGGAAGCTCTTCCCAGATTCATCTTCCAAGATCTTTCCATTTTTCTATCAGGCCAGGAGGCTATTGGTGAGCAGAGTGTGATAGGTTCATATACCCACTGCCGTACTTCCTTTGCTCTGAAGTAGCTTCTCTGGTGTAATGCAATGTTATTTGGGATCTTCCGTTGGCAGACCAAGTAATTTACAGACCCTCTAATCTAAACTTAGTCTAACACACTATAAAAAGCAGGTAGATCTAAGCAGGTACAAGGCTGAATTGTAGGGAATTCAATAGTGCTCCTCCCACACCTTTTTTTTTTTCTCTCTCAGCTTTATTGAGGCATAATTAACTCTGATCCATTCTTCATGGCTCTGTACCCATTGGTATATCATTAGCTGCTGGTTTTACAGAACTGAGGTTTTATTTTCTTCTTTTTTTTCTTTTCTTTCCTAGAATTGCCCTCACCTCCAAGCAACTGCCTCACTTCAAATTAAACTACCTTCATGGCAGGTGTTGGTGATGGGGGTTGCATACCAATGTCTAAGTGGCTGATGTGGGCATACAAAGCCTGGACCCTTTGCCTCAATTTGGGGCAATTCAGAAGGACCATTAAAGCTTCACAGCTCCTGGTAGAATTATCAGAGTTCTCAGTTAAAACTGCTGTGTACTCCGTTTTTCGCTCTGCCAACCCACCTTCCACTTTTATAGGTATTTCACAGAGTTTTCCCTAGTAAATCTCTGCATGCCACTCTTCATCTCACAGTCTGTTTCCACCGAACCCAATCTAAGGCAGATGGAGATAACATTCAGGCCATTTATAAACCATAGTAACTTGGGGAATGCTTTTAGGAGTAAGTTAAGAACCACATATTTGGAATAGTGGAAAGAAAAACCTCCCCACCTATTCTTTAACAAGTTGGTGTATATTTGAACAAGGTATAATCTGTGTATTATGCTGAAGTGAATTAATGGGATTTAAAAAATAGATTTTATAGTAGCAGTTTCAAAGATATTTTCCTCACTTTCTAAATTCCTTCTGCTCTTAGAGGTTGGCATACCACATTAGTTAGCATGTGAAATAATATGGTGCCATTAAGTCGATTTACATAAAATTAAAGTATGAATGTTCTTCCCCCTTTAAACATATACTTTTTATTCAACCTAAACTTTAAAAACTTTTCTTGACACAAATTCATGTTAATTATACTTCTCCAAAATGCATAGCATGATCCATATACTCTTTTAACAGCACACCATACAAGAACAAAATAGTATTATCAAACATATATCTGTGGCTTAAATTTCTGACTCAGAATATTAGTAAATTCTTTCTGGTAATATCATCTGTGTCACAAAATAATACAGTGCTGTAATGATAATTATGTGCTATGAACGTGCTTTTGCATGGGGATTCTGAACTAGTGTGTGAGGCCCATATCCTTTTTGCTACTCACATAACATCTACAGTTCCTGTTTTGTCTGACTAAATCTACTTTGTGTCTTACTGTGTCTTTTTTGTAAATTTGATGGTGAAAGGGAAGTCTTAGTTTTAAATTCTGAACACACCCTACTCAGATGGAAATAAAAGGCACTCTTTTACTTTGGCCAACATTTTCTATGTCTTAAAACACCAAGATGTTTGACATTCAAATTTCAAGTCACTATATGTCAAAGTGTTACTGAAACAAAACAAAACACTAAAACAAAGTTTTGCTTATTTTCTGGAAAAAAATTTAAGACTAAAACATACATTTCTTTCCTATACCCTTTATACACACACACACACAGACACACACACACACACACAAGGTATACCATCGTAGTCAATAGTTTATATAATTTCTCTGGTTCCCAATCTTTGGTAGCTTCAGACTCATTTGGAAAGCTTAGAAAATTACTCAAGTTCTGGAGATTCTGATTCAGTGGGGTTGACATAGGCTTGGGCATATGGATTTACCCCCAAAACTCAAGGTTATTCTAAGTTACACCAACTTTGGGTCCAAAAAGAAAAAGAAAAACAGTTAAATGATGTAAACTACCTGTTAATATTTAACACAAA